>VZRV01005943.1:32958-157237 GCA_013398115.1 Falcunculus frontatus
GCGGGGCCGCGCGCCCCTCACGGCCAATGAGCGCGCGCCGGGGGCGGCCTCGCCCCGCCCCCCCGGAGTCACCCACAGGGCACAGAGCCGATAATAAATATAGAATATTAATATTGTATATATTGGTATTATATATGTGTGCCTATATATGTGTGTGTGTGCATATATATACATGTGTGTCTGTATGTATACGTGTATATACGTACATTCCTTTTTTCCCCCACAGCAGCCCAGTGCACAAGCAGGATTCTGTGACAGTACAGAACAAGGCCCTTGGGGGTGAGTTGTTTGGGTTTTTTTAGCAAGCCCTGGAGCAGAGCTGCTGTCCGCTATAGGGTTTGAATGCCGGGGCAGCCTGGTGTCCCTATGGGCACGTGTGCCCGGGGAGCGCAGGATGTGGGAGCAGGTGCACAAAGGCCTTCATGGAGGCTGTCATTCCCTCCTCTCTACAGGGAGAGAGGCAATGTGGGGATCCTGCTTTATGGCAAGTCGAACATGAATGCCTTGGCAGCCAGGAGGGACATCTGTGTCCTGGGGCATCAGGGACAGCATCACCGGCCAAGCAAGGGGATTGTCCTGCTCTGCTCTGCACTGGGGCAGCCTCCCCGCGGCTCCTGGGGGCAGTTGTGGGCACCACAATATAAAGACATTAAGCCGTTAGAGAGTGTCCAAGGAAGAGCCATGAGGGTGATGAAGGGTCTGGAGGGGAAACCATATGAGATGTGGCCGAGGTCATTTGCTCTGTTCAGCCTGGAGAAGAGGACACTGAGAGGAGACCTCATTGTGGTCTGCAGCTTCCTCACAAGGAGCAGCATCAATCTCTCCTCTCTGGTGACCAGTCACAGGTCCCAAGGGAATGACCTGAAGCTGTGTCAGTGAAGGTTTAGCTTGGATATCAGGAAATAGTTCTTCCCCTAGAAGGTGTTTGTGCACTGTAACAGGGTCCCCACAAGGAAGCGGTCACAGCACCAGCCTGACAGAGTTCAAGAAGAGTTTTTGCAATGCTCTCAGACACATGGTGTGATTCTTTGTGATCATGCTGTGCAGGGCCAGGAGCTGGGCTCAGTGATCCTTGGTGGTCCCTTCCAACTCAGGATGTTCTCTTCGATTCTATCCTGTTCTGTTCTGTGAATTTAAATACTGCCTTTTCTATGCACACATTTACATGAGCTCAGCTTGTGCCATCACAGTTTGTCTGCTCCCTTCCATCTCTAGTGTTCTTCCATATCCCATGGCACTTAAATATTCCCCAAAGATCAAGCTGCTTCTCCAGTCCCAGCAGTTACAGCACGTTCCCATTGTTTAGAGAGCATATGAGTAATTGCTTTTTCTTTTCCCAAAATACTTGGCATAGATATCATATATGTAATATGTATAACATATGGAAGGCTGCATATTTCAATGCCTCAATGCACAATGTGTGCATAAATGTTTTATGCATAAATGCTTTGCTTCAAACACTTGTCAGCTGTGAGCACATGCAGCTTGCAACGTGTGTAAGGTCAGTGTGTTTGACTCTGGGTTTGTACTTTATTTCATGAAAGTTGTGTGCATTATCAGCATGTAACATATTTCAGGCTTTAAGTCAAGATAAGTACGCAGGCATGATATTTAAATACGCTATCAATTAGCAATTACACTGTCTTTCATCTGCCCGACATGCAGAACACACTGAATACTTTATGTGTGCCACTTGCTGTCATTTTTGGAGCTGTGACAAATTTCAAGCAATTTTAATCAGAATATTCATTCAGAAATTCAATCCAATATTCGTCAAAAATTCAAGCTATGTTCAGCAAACCTTTCCTGAAGGTGGATAAAAGGGCATGGATACAGTTTTCCTGCCTTTGAAATGCACAATACCTTTATTCCATAGTGTTAACAAACCAGTTTTAAGTCCTATCACGGCAAGACCGGGATCTGCAGTGTGAATTCATGTGTGGTCTGGGTCTTACTCATTTGAAGGTAGAGATTTAATAAGGAAATAATTTTAAAAAGACATTTTTAGCTATCACTGAATTTGTTACATGGCTTATTTCTTATCAGCCCAAGTAGATTTAGTATTGTGTTACTGACTGATAATGCCGTGGTTGTGGGTTCGATACCTGTACAGGCCATTCACTTACGAGCTGGACTTAATGATCCTTGTGGGTCCCTTCCAACTCAGAATATGCTGTGATTCTGTGAAAATGCTGCAACTGGATGCTATTCAGAGCAGGAGTGTTTGGGTGGAAGGCAACTCTTGCGTGGTATGTGGTGAGTGTGACACTAGCCCATGTTGGGAGGCGTGTGTGGATCTGCTGGCTTTGCACAGCAGGTGCCAGCTCTGCTGGAATTTGCTTTTTCACGGGTTCCTTTAATGCCAGTCTCCAAGCCATGAGTCTGACTGTGGCCAGCTCACAGGGCTATGAAGGGGATGAGTTTGGCCAGTCAGGAGCAGCCAGGAGTGACCTTATTCTAAGGTACCAGAGAACCATCTGGGCTGGATGTGACCATCAGCCAGGATAAACTGTGTATCAAGACACCAGGACTTGGACCTTCATATTTGTAATGCTGAAAAAGTGCAGTGTTCATGTTACCAACCCCCACAAGAACTCTGTTGAGTCAAATCAGGAGGAAGACTTTGAAAGGCAAACTCTTAAGAAGGGCATAAATAAATGAGCCAGCAGGGGTATATCAGTATGACCTCAGTGTGTCCGCAGGGAAGTTGTTTCCTTTCTGCACATCTCCTGTTGCTCCCCAATTCAGCGAGGAGAGCCCTTTCTTTTCTCCTGGGGGTCAGGTGATGTAATCAGTGTTTGTGGGGGACATAAATACAGTCCTCAGCATTAGTAAATTCAAACCAAATACACTTCTTTGGCATTTTTATCCATGAAATCTTAAAAAAAGCCAAGATAAGCCCATAGTGACTAATTGGACGTGACGAAAGGAAATGGCACAACAATGTAGGTGAGGGAGGAGATGGAGAAATCAGTCCTGAGGAAAGATCTGTCACCCACAAGGCATGAGAGAGCCAGAGCTCATCAGTTCAAATATAATCTTCCAGAAAGGGAGGGGGCAAAAAAACCAACCCACCACCGTCTCTCATTCTTGCACAGACAATGCCAAGCTCCCGCACCTGATTTCCATGAGAAAGGCCACTTCTGGCATTGACATTCTGCTGCATGGAGTCCCTGCCACAGACATCCTCCTCAATGCAGGGCTGAAAGAGGAGGGGAGGAATGAACTCTGCTTTCCGAAAGGGCTGGAGCTGCCAAAGAGGCCCTTGGAAAGCCAATTGTGCAATGAGGGAAAACAGGGAGGGAGGATCCCTGCTCATAGACACAGTGAAACGCCTGTCGAAAATAAGTGGGAGAAGGGGTAAGAGGCATTTTGGTGCATTCGTACAGATGTCGAGTGAGCGCTGGTTTAAAGCGAAGTCGTTGATGAGGACACTGGTGCGGGGTTGATTTTGAATGCTGCAGCATTGCACTCAAGTCTTCCCTTCATATGCATAACATCCATAAGTGCTGCTGATTTCAAATCCCGGCTCACACGGAGGTTTTATGAGCACTTCTCATTCGTAGATCCTGGAGCGCTTTACAAAGACAGAGCTATAAATAAGATGGATAGGAAAGTGAGGAATTGAGTGGGGCTTTTAAAGGGCAATGGATTGTTTCTTTAAGGGTTTCTGTGGATGAGAACTAGATAAGAACTGTCATTTTACTGAATATAAAATATTTTGCAGTGGCGCACTGTGTCAAATTACTTGTGCATAGATATTTATGTTATTAAGACAAAGTTTTGTCATGCTGTGTCCAAATTGTCTCTAGCTAAGCTTTTGGAAAGTACAAAAAGAAAAGCACTTATTGTTAGATTTTAACATAGTGTATGGATGTTTTAGGCACTTTTAAATCAAACAGATCAAAGCCTTTTATTCCTAAATGCCAGAAATCCAGTGATATTTGTGTAATTATGTAATTTGACCTGTCTATTTTACATGTTCCCAAAGGTTTTTTATAGGCAGCTTTCAGATTAAGTGGGCTGGAACATTTGATGCTCTCTTCCCTGTTTTCAAAGCCTGTGCAGAGCCCATACTGTGTGAGTGACACTGCCGTTAAAGGGGTAGTGTTTTGGTTTTATCACAAGGTATGTAGAGAGGGAAAGGAGAGCACCCTGGTCCTGATTCCGGCTCTATGCTCCAAGGCAGCCATTTAATTTCTGCCTTCTTCATCTTCCCCCTCCACAGAGCTGAGTACAATAGTTCCTTATTCTCCAAAGTGGCACAAAGCTTAATTAACCTTGAGAGAAGGAATGGGTGAATTGCCAAGAGCAGGGAGAGGGTGGGGAAAGCCCCAGCACTGTAAACATGTCTGTGTTCATACTCACCTGTGTGGGACCGTTTTGCCACTGATGTTCCACTGCACCACAAACTTGGCAATTTTGGGAAAGCCTTAAACACTTCCAGTGCATTTGAAACATTATTATATAACCAGGAGGCAGCCACAGACTGATGGCTCAGCAATGTTTTATGCAGCAGTCCTTTTACCCAAGGGTGACCTTGTAACTGAATAATCAAAGCCATATTCTGTTCACAATTGCACCTGTGCTGCCACTATTTACATTGCAATAGCACCTGAAGGCCCCATTGTATACGGCACAGCAAACCTGTGCTGTTTGGAAGAGACTGGAAGTAGGAGGGGAAGCAGTAACAGAAGCAAAATATTTATCTCAAGGTCATATATCAGAAAAGTAGCTCTGGCAGGAGAAAAGATCAGGTCTCCTAAGTAATATGCCCCATGAATAAGTGCTTTTAGGGATAAAAGGACATATTTACTTCTGGGGATTTAAAGTGCAGGAAGATCACAATGTCTGCAGCATTGTGTGTTCATTCTTCTTGCTTGCTGTAGAAGTCCTTGTTTGGTAATTTTGGGGTTTGGCTTTTTTTCTCAGACAGTTTAATATTTAGGCAAATATTAAGTTGTAATTTAATTGTCAATGCCCTTATGAGAGGTGTGATACTATATGAAGCACATTATGATTTTCCTAGTAACAGACCCGAAAGATCAACACTTTTATTTCAAATTTGTTGTTGTTGTTGTTGGAAAAGTTAATTGTTGCTGAAGTGATGCTGCTTTTGTAGTGCTCTTTTGTAGGGCATGAAACAATGAATCTTCAAGTTACAGCACCCCACTTTCTACCCAATGTGTTTCTCTGTCACTATCAGCTCTGCTTTGGTTTGATCTAACCAGATGGTATCTCACAAGATGCTAGACATGAATATTTCATATGGTTTAGAAACTGTTTTTCCTCACTCTTCAGTGGTAAAATGTGTTGATTTAAGACTTTTCACAACTTGAGATACTTTCTGGCCTGGCGCCACAACTCAGGCCAAAGACAGCTGAGCATTGTTGTCATCTCACAATGTGGGAAGCAGAGGATGTTTTGGACTGCTGGAAAAATGGAGCTGAAATTTTCCATTAAAAGAAAAAAAAGGCATTGTTCAGACAGCAATCTTCCAGTTGAGCTGTACAAGTTACATTTTTTTGGACATAAGTGGAAAGTCAGAGGCATTAGATCAATGCAATTTTTGATCCATTGAATCAGCAGCCAAGTTAATTTCAAATCTCTGAGCCAGCAAACACTTTGTTTTCATTCAAAGTTGGTTTTATTTCAGTTTAGGCCATTTCTAACACTGCTTTCTTATTTACAGTATCAAAGTCTTCAGCCACTGTATCCTGTGATATAACTCAGTTCAGTCACCTGCCTTTCCCTCAGACTTTGCTTTTGCTCCACTTTGGAGATTTGAGTGATTCCTTTTGATTTAAGTCGGTGTTGGTTTTAGTGGATAATCGATATCAAGTTGCAAGTGCTGCACTGAAGCTCTGGAGCTTGCAAAACCAGTTTTTTGGTTTCTTCAGCTGCACACAAAAATTTTTATTTTAGCTTTTCGGCCACAATCCAGCTCCAGATTAAGACACACACAGTTTGATTCAGTTGCCCACACATAAAACTTCTATGCCATTTAAGATATCCTAGACAACTACAGCTCCTGCTTCAGAAGGTCACAAGTCCGCTGTAGATCCTGTGTAATTTCTGACAGTCCCATAAATACATCTGAGATACCCTGGGGCATCTCCAGTGACTCTTGGCACTTGCATTTCGATTGTTTAAATGTAACTGGGCTGTGTGCAGGCATTTCCCTCTGAGCTGGGTGTCATTATTACCACCAGAGCCAACAGAGACCCAGCCAGCAGAGCCTAGAGAGCATCCAGCTGACCAGGCCTCTAGTGTCCACTCTGGGGTATGGGATCATCGTGCTTTTCTGCTGGACGTTCAGTTGACACATTTTTCTGAGCAGGGGGTGTTTTGCTCTTTCGTGTGCGTGCTGGAATCTAATTTAAACAGTCTCTGCACACCAGACAGAGTCACGCACAGGAGGAGCCAAGTAGCAAGAGCCTGAGAATCCAGGACTTTCTTTTCAGCTAGAGGAGAGACACCTAAAAAAGGCAGGCAAATTCCCAAGCAAAAAGTCCTCCTTAACCCAGCTGTGGTGCTTCTCTGCCCCCCAACACAAGCCTTGCAATCTCCTGGAGTGGTGGATGGTCCATTCATAGAAATGAGCAGTTGTAGTCCCTCAAGCCATACTTTATGTCAAGGTACATCTGCTCCGGTTTAATTTATGTTCTACATCATACGATATTGCTGTTAGGCACACATTCCATGTGGAATCTGTGAGGTGTAGATTCCCGTGTATTATCAGTTGGAAGTAAGAAGTATCAAATATCAACCCCCCTTCAGGAAGATGTGGGATACAAGGGGTGACAATGGCAGAAGAAGAGCTGGGAATTGACATCAGAGATTCGGGATGATACAGAAGACCAAGCAGATGTAGCACAGGGCAGAAGAAAAGAAATCAGGAGGAAGAATCAGATGGATTGGAGAACATGAAGTTAAAGGAGAAGAGGGAATAGCATGCTGCTTTAGGAGCACTGTCAGACAATGCTGGAAAAAACAGAAGATAAAGCACAGAAGAAGGCGTTGGTCCTTTGGCTGGACTACAGTATCTCCCCAGGACACCAGCGGAACAGAGTGTTGAGATTAACAAGAAATCTGTGAAAGCAAAGGAAAACATTTAGGCTGCATTTACCAAAGCACTTTAAAGAGCAGTGTGATTCTGCCCTGGTGGCAGAACAGCATGGGTGTCACAGCATCTCTGCCCTCGACACACCAGCCCTGCAGGGCTGGAGGCAGAACAACTCCTGAGTGACTGAGTCCCACTGTCTGCTATTACAAACAGCCTCATGAGCTGGTTCAAACCTGTCAAATTTTGTCACAAAAGTAGTTTGGATGTCCCCCACTCTCAACACACTGCAGCTATTAGACATCCCTGTTCTGTTGGTTACAAATCTGCACTAATTTTATTCTGAGACAATTTATACCACCTGTTTCTGCACCAGAATTGGCTTTTCACTTAAATAGTTTTCCCCAGTGTTTCCTTCCTTGTTGTATTTTTAGAAAGCAGTCATGTTCCCTTGCAGCCACTCTTCTGCCAGACTAAACAAGACTTCTTATGAAACAAGACATAATAAAATAGGCCCTCCATTCCCATGGTCCTTCAAAAAGCCCTTCCTTTCACCTAGTCCACACTGAATTTGTCTTTTCTGAACTTTTTCAGTCAATTGTGGGCACAGTTTTTCAGAGAGGCTGGAGGTACAGCAGTGTTTACTTGTGATCCCAGCTGCATTCCAAGTCCTGTTTTCAGCCTTGCCAGTCATTCCACATGTACAGGATCCATAGCATCTCTCAGTCATGGTCCCTACAGGCCATTTCTGCCCCTCCCAGTGGAGTTCTTGAGGGGCCATGGGTTTCCAGGCTCAACCATTTCCCTCAACAGAGGCAGGTTCCTGCAGATTCTCTGGCTGGAGTTAACTTGCCTCCAGGAAGGCTGTGATTCCCCCTTCTCCTCATTCCCAGAAACCCTTCGCACAAGATGAGTTGGATTCTTATCTGTATGTGAGATGGCAGCTCTCATCTTCACCTTAGTTGTGGATCCTCCACCTGTGTCCAAGCTCAAATGCTTGTAACACATGGTGGAGAGGTTCTGCCACTCAGCACTTCTGCAGCTCTCTGAGGGATCCCAGTTCCACCAGCCCTCCAACAATTGCAGGAACACAGCTATGGTTGCCCAGCTATACTTTTCCTGCAAGGAGCATTGCCTGCTATGCTTCCCTTAAAAAGACAGCACAACGCGTATTTTTTTTCCTAAAAATCAGAACAAAGCAAAATAAATGTTGAAAATAAAGAAAGTGTTGCCCCCCAAGGTCATCTATCTTTATGATCTTACCAACTTTCTTTATACCACCTTTATCTTTATTGCAGTTTTTCCTCAGGAGGATTTAACCTTCAGACTCCTTATTCTAAGCATGGGAGTTCTTTTGCAGTAGCTGCAAATATTCTTCCTGGGTTATATTACTTTCCTTACTTTTCAAAACTAGTCCACCACACTTTTCTTTTACAGCTGTTATAATCAAAGTCATTGAAGTGCTGGTCAGAAGAGACTTCTGGAGGTCTCTGGTCCAACCACTCACTCAAAGCAGGTATTGTACTAGTACCTGCTGGGATAAGCCATGGCTTTGAGGTTTAAAAATCCCCAGGAACAGCAAATCCACAGCCTCTCTGTGAAACCTGTGCCTGGACTTCATCACCCTCTGAGTGAAAAAGACTGTCATTTGTCCAACCTGAATTTCCCATGCTGCCTTTTGTGGCCACTGCTCTTCTTTGCTCTGTCTGCCAGGGCTGAGAGCGTTTGTCTGCACTGTCTTCACAGCTCCCATCTTGGTGTAGCTGTAGACAGCTCTCAGATGGTCCCAGCCTTCTCTGTGCCAGAGAAAACAGGCCCCAAGGGTTCTGCTGGGTGGGAATGGGGGTTATGGTCACAGAATCATAGAATATCTCAAGTTGAAAAGGACCCATAAGGATCTTGGAGTCCAACTCCTTGCTTCTTGCAGGACATCCTACCACTGAACCTGATGGGTAAGAGCATCATCTGGACACCCCTGCTCAGCCAAGGGGCTCAGATGTGCCCTGTGGTGGGGCCATTGGAGCCAACTGGGATCAGCTGTGTCCAGCATGGGGCGCCCCAGCCTCTCTACCCTGCAGCACCATGGCCTGCCCCAGGCCAAACCCTGCCAAAGCACCAGGCTGACCAGTCCAGCTCCCATCAGAGTTGACCCTTGGTTCATTGCTGAGGTTGCTGGAGCAAGATCTGCCCTTGAGAAGTTTTCATGGACTCTCATAAGTGGAGGGCATATGGAGGGAAACTTCCTTACGAAAACTTTGATACTGAAGTCTCTCACCCAGAACATCCAATTTTTTGTATTTTAGAAATTGATTGTTCTAATTTGTCTTCTAATGAAAACAAACCCTTCATCATCAACTCTCTTCTTGTGGCCTGGTGTGCTCACTCTGAGGACCATTCACAAGTGGGTCTGCGCTAAGGCTTTGTCTCTGCTCTGGTGCCATCACGGGTGTCAAACCTGTCATCACATCTCGCCCTTGTCACACCTTGGCTGTCTGACCAGAAGGACTTTGATGGAGATCGTTATAGTCTCTGCTCACTTCTGAGTCCCCTCCACAACACACGGTAATCTGTCTCACTGAAAACTGGAAAAAAGTTCTTTCTTGCTGTAATTAGATTATCTTTAGTTATTACTCCACTCTCTCTGCTGAATAGATATGCTTTACCCTCTTCTCTTTTTAATTATATGGCTGGAAATCTTTTACTGTGATATATCTTTTGCCTTGCTGTGTTAACTATTCTCTCTAATGTTTCCCTAGACCAGAACAACATCTGTGTACACCACAGAGGCCACGGTTCCCATCAGGTTTTGATGAATGGATCTCCACCAGCCTTCAGCGTTCCTCGCAGAACGCCATGCACCGCTATTACCTAAAAATTAATTGGAAACATTATTGGAAACCTTGCTTAATGTAGCTCCAGAGACTGGCCGGGAATTAATGACTATGGCAAGCTCTACTCCATCCAAAATTTCTTCTGAAAGACCTCAAGTGCTAAGGACAAACTGGATGGAGAATGGAGGGAGTGATTCAGCCTCAGCAGCTAAGCTGCAGTCCTGAAGGGTGATGTCTGATACTCTCTTTTACTGTGTCAGACACCTGCTGATGGGAATAATTAACCTACTTGGTTAATTATTTCAGATATCTGAAAATATTCCGAAAATCATGGTTTTTTTCTACAGTGATCAGTGAGACAATTGCAAAAATAAACAAAATTGGAAAAATCTACAAAATAAGCAACAGTGGGGCCATTATCTTGCTCTGGGCTCGCTGGCATAGCTGGCTATGGCTATATTTTTTAATTTCTACCATTCAAAACAGGATGGGCTCATGCAGACTGCACCAGCTCTTGCATGGTGTGCAGGAATTCTTTGGGAAGACATTAACTGGCTGAAATAACAACATCTCCTCTCACAGTATAAGATAGGGAGAATTCAGTCTCAGTGCCCAGGAACTTTCCCTGCATTTTTCCATCTGTTTGTGTGGGTGTAACCTGCATGACAGCTCTGATAATTTATATTAAAATAAATTATGTATTTAAAAAACAGAGGAAGGGAGGATCCACAACTGTAAATCAAACATTGGAGTTCTGATATTTGTAAAGATACTGAAATGAATTATTTGCTCCATCCCTATGAGAACATGGAGTTTTTAAGAATAAAGCATATCCCATGAATCCAGTGTAGTTCTTAGTCCGGTGGGTACAGGCAAAGCGGCTTTGTCTTGGCTGTAATAAAAATCTTACCATAGCCCTGTGGAAATGTCCTTTCTGACAGGCAAAGAGAGCTGGTCTAGATGGGCACTGCTTAACCCAGGTGATACCCCACATCAGTACATGTCAGATCCCCAAGGCCCGTTTTTGTGATGAGACATGAGGAACTGAATGGAGGAAGGCAGAGCTAAAATTTCTGACAAGGAGGAATATCCTCCAACAGAGGAAATTGCTGTAAGGCGGAGACTGCAACTGCCTGAAAAAGTCATGCTTTTCAGGAGAAATTATAAATTACTCACTTTACACCAGCAAGGTCATTTGGGGCTGACAGGTCTGCCCCAGCTCCAGAATGGTTGGATGTTCTTGTTGCCAAGTTTCCTGGTGATATAGAGCTCACTCAGATATAATTTCCGTAAGATAATGTTCTGGGAAAAGATGCAAGTGTTTGGAAGAGTGTTAGAATTCAAGTAATCATGATAACTTTGAAAAATAGCCTAGAACTGATAAAGCAAAATTCAATAAAAGCAAGTGCAAAATGTTCTGCCTTTGAAAGAAAAACAAAATCAATAAAAAATCCAAAATGGTCAATATTAGTCTATGCCCCAGTATATTAAAAAAAAAGAATACAGAGCTGTATTAGACCAGGGGCTGAATATAAGCCAGCAGATAAGATGCTGTTGAGCCATTCTCGTGTATGTCACGTGTAAGAGATAAAGGCCATTATTCCACTCTATTTAGCAGGGGCAAGACCTTTCCTGGGGTGTGTGTCCTGTTTTGGGCACACATACTTTAGGAAGCAGGGGATATGTATGTGCACACAGTCACCTGTGTGCATAGGGGAGGGCTCAGCAACAGCCACAGCAGAGCTCAGAGATTTGGACAGTGTGACCCTACCTAGAAAGAGCGACCAAAGCTGGGTTGTTGGTTTAATAAAAACAGGATTCCAACAGGGAGCAGTGCTGCAAAGGGGATAATCACCGTTTGTTCCCAAGAGCAGGAGTAAAGAGTCATTTGTTGCACACTAAGAGCAACCTTGCTTGGACATTAGGAAACAATTAGCAATGAGGAGGGTGGGAATGTGTCACTGGGAGGTGTGTGAAAGCCCAGGATGGGGGCAGCAGGCATCTTTGGAGGGCGTCGGTACCTTTCAGTCACCTTTGAGTGAGGAGATGGTGTGGTTTGAGTTCCCCTCTCGCACGGTGGCTCCTGAGAAAGGAGCCTGCCCATTTCCCTGCTTTCTTTCACCTCCAGAGCAGGGCAGGAGACATTTCCAGCGGCAACAAACTGGAGGTGGTTCTGCTTTTTCTGTTGTCAGTTCTCTGCTCCTATCTCTTAGGATATTCTTAAACTTTCCATCGAATTCACATCAATAATGTTTTTAAAGCAAGAATTTTTACCTTTTTTTCACTTAGTACTATTAGAAAGTGTGAATATTTACAGTGTCCCTTTTGAGTGAATATTCTGTCATTTCCAAGAGTTGGGATAAATTGTGACTTCATGGTTGAGGTTGCACTATGTTGCCCTCTAGTATCACACGCCAGCATCACAATAGTGACATTACCTTCCTTGCTGGGGCCCAGTGTAACAGTGTATCTTTGTCTTCCAAAGTCTTTCTGCTTTTCCTTATCAACGCCATTCACTCTCTGGAAGCTGGCCAGATCTATGTCCTCTGGCCAAGGGGATCAGTGAGAGAACAGAAAAACAGTGTTCTCTCTGTAGTCCTACGCTCTCAGGCAGGAGCTGCCAGGTCAGCAGCAGTTTCTCTGAGGAAGGCTCACAATCACAAAACAACTTGTCAAGGCAGAGATGGGGCTGGAGAAGCAGGAGAAGGCCTGAAGGACAAATGCAGCTCACACCATTTCCCCATCCCAAAGAAAAGTCAGTAAGAAGTGAATGCACAGCCTCTCTCTCACTAATTCTAGACCTCCTCTGGTAGAGACATTATATTTTCGGGGTTTACCTATTTCTGTGTTATATTTCTGAACATCTTTCATCAATGAGTGTCAAGAACATATGAGAGTTGTAGAAGCATAGAAGAGCTTGGGTTGGGAGGGACTTTAAAGATCACCTAGTTCCAAGCCCCCCACCATGGGAAGATCTTCCACTAGACCAGGTTGCTCAAAGCCTCATCCAACCTGGTCTTGAGCACTTCCAGGGATGAGGCATCCACAGCTTCTCTGGGAAACCTGTTCTAGTGTCTCATCACCCTCATAGGAAACAATTTTCTTCTGACATCTAATCTAAATCTCTTCTCTTTTAGTTTAAAACCATCCCCCACCTTATCCTATCACTATCTGCCCACATAAAATGTCACATGAGAGCAACAAGAGAGCAATCACAACAATATACAGAAGGAAGGGCAGCAGTTTCTTCCTTCAGAACATTCTTTCTTAAGATCTCTCAGCTCCTCCACCCTCCTACTTTGATTAGGTGTTCTCCCCCACCCCTGAAACTGCATTAATTTGCTGGCACACTTTGGGCATGGTGAGTGTTGAAACTGGTTTTAAAGCCAAGGAAAATCCTACCAACTCATGCTGAGGAAGTCAGGTGTTGTCAAAACAAACATTGTTATTTTCTGAACTGCCTCAGTTTGCACCTTCCTATGTTTGTTTCCTCCTTGCCCTGTAGGAGGGTAGACCTGGGACTGTGTTCAGCAGGCATGAGACCTTCCCAACATGAGCTTTTTTTAACCCTGAAGAGAGGGGGATGTGACCTTTTCTAGTCATTTGTGGCATCTTGCAGTTGGCTTTAAGCTGTGCATCGGTTGTCCCAATCCCAGTTTGTTCAGTCCCAGCACATTGTGCGCTCTGGGCGTGTGTGTGAGTGTGCCAGTGCTGCTCCAGGAGTGCTGAGACAGACACAAGCAGCCACAGATGCACCACACTGGCAGATTTCAGAGAGACGTTTTCATTGTGCCAGGGATTGAAAAGCCAGTCAACATCAGCTCAGCCAGTACAAAACTCTTGCTCATGACAATGCACCCAAGATTCATCTCATCTAAAAACCGTATGACAGTTATTTCACCTGTGTTTTCTTTCCCATATGGATGTGGACCAGCTGTATTGTGTTGCACTGTGCTCTTCTCTTGCAGCAAAGCTGCTTTGTACACTTTATCTTATTAACGACTGGGGCTCATCAGGAGCAGAGAGGGAGGAATTTGCACTCTTTGAGGCAATTATCCAGAACCTCTCTGAGATATCTTAAGCTTTGTGCAATTCAGAAGCTTGGGGAGTGGGGGGGGGTGTTCATATTCCAAATTGGGAAATTTTCAACTCTAATGATTTTTAAATTTTTTTTTTAAAAGTCAGCATACCTGTGTCTTAGCAAAAAAGCTCATAAACTTTCTGGGAATGCTTGCAAAGGATCAGGCAGTACAGAAAGGGGTACTGAAGCTTGGAGGAGCCAGGGGTGCTCATGCCAGGAATGCTCACAGAAACAATGTCCTGGATGGTTCAGAAGTTGGACCACTTGGCACACAGGTTTGGATGAGGTGCCCAGCTTGCTGACAGGTGGTTTTCTTCCTGAGCATTAGCTCTGTCAGCACAAACCCATTAATCAGTTTTAAATAAATGTCACTGTAAGTACAGAACCTGGCCTGACTCTGACAAAGTGCTAAGAACCTCCATCCCTTTTTCCATGAAGCCAGAGTTGCAGGTGGTCCGTCCTTTCAAGAATTTGCTGCTGTTCTGTGAAGAAGTAGAAAGAAACTGTAAAAAGTTGTAAAAAGCCCATGTATTCCCTAGAGAATATCTGACCTCATGAAAGAAAAAGTGTAGTTTCTCTTCTCTTTTTTATCAGTGTTATAAAAGTGGTATTTAAATAGTATTTTGTTCCTCACAATTCAGGGGAAATATCAAAACTAAAATGGTGCATATAAAAGAACCCCCATTTTCTCGTAACCTCTGCATCTCTGAAAAATCCCCAAACAAACTAACCAGATGAAAACCACAAACTAAGAAAACCAGGGCTGGTGGCTCATTGAATTAACAGTAAAAAAAAAATCAGACATACCAAGAAATTTCTTGTTATTTTCAGTGCTGCTCCATATGTCATTTTTGTGGAGCACTATGTTCTGGTGATGCCCTGCTGATGTGGTAACAGGAATGATCTATAAGTATTGCCATTATAAACCTCATTTTTATAACCTGGATGTGCACATTTGCTGTTACTTGGTATCTGTTATAAAAAAAATTCAATTTTCTTTTTAATGACTTGATAATTTTTCAAGTAGAAAAATATGAAAGGTTCCAAAAAGCAAAAAAGAGAGGCAGTTTTTAAAAAGAGAGAAGAATCAACAAATGATAGGTTTATTAATTATTTTTAGTAGTAATAGCTGTAAGTTGTATTTGTATTGCAGTAGTGCCTGTATACTCTGCAGAATTAGGTGCTGTACAAACACTTGATTTTTTTTTTAATGGATTGAGTAGTGGCAGAAAGCATTGTACTGAAAGCCTTATGAATTCTTATTTATTGTTTTTTTGTCTTTGATAGTGCCCTAGTATCTGTCTGAGATTTGGCTTTTATTGTGATAGATGCTGTACATGTACTCAATTATCTCCGTGGTGAGAAGCACTTTAATGCACGCTCACTTTTAAGAGGGAGCTGAAACACTCTCCATGGAAAAGAGCATATCTGTGGAGCAGGAAACAAGCCTCATCACATAAAGCACATAAAGCACATATGTCTTGCAAAGCCACACTGTAGAGGTGCGACAGAGGTATCTCAGCAGCCTCTGCTGAATGTGCTGCTCTGTTTACATTGTGCTGAAGACCTGGGCTGTTGGCTCAGGTGCTGGAATTTGTGAGGCTGTGTTGGTGCAAAGCTCTTTCCACACCAATCCATAGCTATTTGATGGAACCACCTTGCTTGATTGGACCTCCAAACTGGTGAGACCACAGAGCTGCCAGGCCCCAGCTCAGTGAGGCCCTGAATGTGTTTTTTCTTTGTCTCTGTCTCACACAGAGGATGTACTCCCCTCTCTCTACAGCTACCTGAGGGGAGGCTGTGGAGAGGTTGAGGGTCGGTCTCTTCTCCCAGGTCCCAAGTGACAGGACTAGAGGAAGTGGCCAGGGTGGTGTGAGGACTTAAAGAATGCAGTTACATGTCTCAGAATGCTATGCCCATAAGATGAGCCACCACAATGGAACCTGAGATGAGCACAGATGGCACCAAAGGAAGGAGCTAATTCTGGGTCTAACGGAGGTAGAGGTTTGGTCAGCATCCAGACGAAAATTCCCACCATGGCAAACTATGGGAAAGGAAGCTTATGCAGATGCCATCTCGAGTAATGGGAATGGCATCTACACCCTGTGAATACCCAGGACTTGGACTGTATAAAGGTGATATCTCCAGAAGGAGGACTCTGGGACCTCTACCACCGAAGATGAGGGTGAAGAAGGACCAGTGGGATGCTTCAGGAATCCACATGGTGGTGATATCTTTTACTTAACCTCTCTGTCTCTCACTCTCTTTCTCTTGCCCTCCCCTTCCTATCTGTCTACCTTAAATTAATTTACTATTAAGTAAAATCCATACTATTGACTTGGCATATGGTCTCATTTGCACCTTAACTCAGGCAGAGGCATCTCTTATAATTGAATCATAACAGAGGGTTTAGATTAAATATTAGGAAAAATTTCTTCACTGAAAGGGTGGTTCAGGCGCTGAAGCAGACTACAGAGGGAAGTGTTGGAATCACCATCCCTGGAAGTGTTTGAAAGGCGTGTGGATGTGGCACTTGGGGATGTGGTTTAGCTGTGAGCACGACAATGCTGTGTTAAGGGATGGACTCAATGATCCTGGAGTTCTTTTCCAACCTTAATGATTCTATGAATTCTATGAATTCTATGCTACACCTGTGCAACGCGCTCATGGACTTTACCATCTCTGTGCTGCCTAAGGAAGGAGCAGGTGTCCAACTGATCACCCAAAAAAGGCAGAAGGAAAAGGTAAAGAGCACTTTGCTCTCTATTTTTTGGAGGCCATCATTTGGGTATTGGTACCCCACTAAGTGACATGCCCAGGATCACAGATGGTTACAGGACACAGGTGCAGCTGGATCCAGGATCATACAGACAACCATGTTTCTGACACAGTTAGTAGCTGATCCCAGACTCCTTCATTTGTAATGCAGTGTCTTGCACAGGATTTGATTTGCCCAGAATCCCCCTTGGACTGGTGGCTTAATGCAGTGTAATTGCTTTTTCCTGCCCTTGACTAGGCCTGTCAGCAGAGTCAGCCTAGGCTGTGGTTGAAGACAAAAGCAAACAAAGGAATTGAGGCACTTCTAATTTTGGTATACATTTTATTCCCTTCTCAGGATCTAGTCTTGAGCACCATGCTCTCAAATTTGCTTTAGTTTTTACTTCAGTTTTCTTAGATTAACCATTATGTTTCAGACCACATTTAATCATACTAACTCTTTGGTTGGGTGCAGCATGCCCAGACAAAGCATATTGCACTCCTTTCTCATGGCAAGTCACGCACACTGCTCATGAAGATTCACATTCAAGCCTCCCTGTCTCATGATGCATTGTGCTGCCTCCAAAGACTAAGTGAGCAGTAACTTTCATTTAAAAAAAATCATAAATATATTTTACTGCTTGGACTTAGTGCAAATGCACAACTGACTCATTGGCTCGATAGATGTAATTGCTCTCGAGGAGCCTTTATGGTCTATTGTTTCAATTATAAGTGAATTACATAGTCCCCAAGTACTTACTCACTCTGCTTTCAAGGAGAGTGAAAAGACCAAGTCAAAGCAGGAAATTAGACAAAAAGGACACACCATTTTATTGAAACTTTTCACCTTCTGAGTGAGGAAGACGAACACATCAAGCACAGTCCAAGCCATTCCTGAATGACTTATTTTATCTGCCTGAAACCATTACAAGCCCTAAATTGTATAAATTCAGATGCTGAGAGAGGAAGGCTAAAATCGAAGGTAATATACGCATGGAAAAGACAAAGTTCATGAGGGATGAGACAAGGAGTAGAATGAAACAGTCTTCCTTCCGGTGATAAGTGATCGGGTAAAGGGAAAAGGAACAAAAAAAGAGGGATTGGAGTTAGGTCTCTGAAAAGCTGAACTGTACTTTGAAGGACATCCTGCCCTTTTTCCTGAGTAGAAAACACTTCTGGGATCTGCAGTTTCCAGTATCACATGCTCACCATTGGAAATCATGACTTTCTTCAAGAAACTGTGCAAAATGCAAAAATCAGGCAGGAGAAGCATAGAACTGATAATACTTTGTAAAATAAGGCCTTCAGGTAACAGTCCTCACAAAACAAAGGGCAACATATGGCAATGCTTTAGTGACAACTTGGAAGGAATTTATCATAAATAAGGGAATGGAAATAGCCTACAGGACTAGAACAATGCATGAGGAATAAGCAAAGATATTCTGCATATTTCCTCTATGAAGACTATGAGAAGGGACAGCATTGTCGTAGTTCCACAGTATTTCTACACAAAAAAAAATTATTGATGTTTTAACCTGTATTTCATCAAGAACATTTATAAGCAGGAATGTGAATGCTTAGGTGAATCCCTTGGGATTTTGGATGAAAAGGTCTTCTCATGTTTCATTTTCTAGGAGAGTGTCATGTACAAGACCCTCTGAGAAACATTAGATTCAGCAGAAATTAAGATAATGGCAGCGGATCCCGTGTTCAAATACGTGTGTGCCAATATCCCACAGCCAATAATAAACAGAAAAAAAGTATCGGGGTGATTCGGGGTGTTGATGAAAAGACATCCATAACTCCTAGAAAGGGGAAGGAAGTGTTTGTTTTCCTGTCATTTGGTTGTGATCTGTGCCTGGGTGCTTGAGATGTGGACATGATTCTTGGGGAGGTTCCTGGCAGAGGTTTTCTTTGCCCAGAGAGAGGATTGAGAGAACTCGTGGAAAACATGACAGAGAAGCAAGCGGGGAAAACCCTGGGTCCAGAGATGGATTCAAGACTCTACAGACAGCTCAGAGTTTGCAGACTTCTGCTGAACAGGAGAGTCAGTAGTGCAGAGCTGCTCTGGAGGACCAGCTACACAAGCTTGAAGTTCAGTCAGACACACCCAAGCAGGAAAACATGGATGGACAAACAGGCTTGGTGCCTGACATGTTGGAAAGATGGAAAATTGAATGGCAGGGAAGTACACTGTGCCCTGCCAAAAAAGAAAGAATATAATATTTAATCAGACACTGAGACCTAGATTGGGAAGGAAGGAAGGAAGGAAGGAAGGAAGGAAGGAAGGAAGGAAGGAAGGAAGGAAATGAGAGCTGCTGATCAGGGAACCATGAAATTATCCTACTCAGTTTGCTCACAGCTGGTCAACAGGAGAATGCTTGGGACAGGACAAGGCTTGCAAGGAAGTATTTTGATGGAGCTGAGTGCCACAGGGGTGGACTTTCTCCTGTCTTTGAGGTCCCTTCTCTGTCACCCAGGGAACATGCAGGCAAGAGATCCTCTGGCTACATGTACTGGGCTGGGTCTGAGAGAAAACAGATGAAAGAGGAATGTGTCCTTCTGGAAGGATGCTCTGCTAAACCATACCAGGTCTGGGAAGGTTTTTGGCAGTATGGTAGTGTCGCTGCAGCCTCCTGAAGTTTGGTAAATTCAAATAGCAAGGCCTACCCACCAGATTTAGTCATCTTTGGCACCTGGTTGTAACTCAGCAGGATTACTGGGAGCCACAGTATCCATTTCTCCAGCTGCTGGGTCACTGCCTGGGACTTTCTCATGCATAATGGCCAGCTGAGACTCTCTGCTGGCACCATACCACAACCTAGAGGTGATACTTCCAGAGTTACAGTGCCATGTGGACTTCAGGCTACATCTTGTGAAACCAGTGCTGCTTGCAATCGTCAGCACTTAGAGCCCAGAGGGGTGCTGAGCTTTGCCTTTGCCTATGTCTCTCTCCATGAATCCTTAAATCCCCGGGGACTTTGTTAGTGAGGTGTACCTTTGGTTTATTGCTGCTCAAAATGCGAGCATATTACACTTATCTCTGCGGCTATACAGAAATTTAGAAGCACTAAATACAGCTCAGAGTTTGAGTCTTCTTTTTTTCTTTATAGCTGTATTTGTAATTGTTATTTAATCCCATTCTTTGCTACCCATTGGACTAACAATGATGGAAACTAGATTTGATATATTTAAACCACACACAGTGCTAAAATTCAGATTCAGAGACTTGTGGTGTGCAGGACTTGGCCATGTCAGTTATACCTTGTTTAACAAACTGACTCAGTGTGCACCTCTTATCTGTAGCATCTTCTGGTAGAATTAATTTAGGGAATTATCTAGGACGGGTGGATTGTTTCCTCTAGTCAATAGAGAGAAATCTGTGTTGCTGGGGACCCATGCTTGCTACAATACCAACACAGGCTCTTTGACCGGACTCTGCTGCAAGTGGCATCCCTCAAAGCCTTTGTTCAGTGGTTTTCATCTGCCACTTCTGTGTCAGGTTTTTTTGTCTTCTTTGAGCACTACATGATCTTTTTTCCTTTCAAAAGTTTTCACTGACCATAGGGGGTTCCCATCCCCTCCCTCCCAGCTGGCATATCCGTAGCCCAGATCTGGACTCTGTGCAGGTTTTGTGACAAACTGTACTGCCTGTGAAGGGATGGGATCATTACTTCATCCCAGGAAAAAGAGCAATGCTTCCTAAGTTAAAGTATTTCTGTTTAATTAGGGGAAGCATACTAAGGCACAGTGCTTTCCATTTTATTTCCAGGTGACTTGGACAGGTATTTGTCTTACCCACATATTAACGTGCATGAGCTCCATTCTCAGGTGTCCAAGAGCTGTGTTTGGACCCTTCTCTCACGGCCCAGCCAAGCAAAGATTATGAGGAACTAGAGAGCCCTTCCATGGCCTGTGTCATGTGCTTCAGGGCATCCTTAAACACATCCCATTTTCCTAATGGGATGAGAAACAGGCACCTAACATCCTCCCAGCTCACCACCCCTCCTGCCTTGCCCAGCTGAAAATGCTGCTACAAGGTGCCTCCCCAGGCCTGACACAACCCTAACCCCAGCCCAAACCCCAGCTGGTGCCTATGCAGCCACAACATCCCACTTCTTTCCTCTAGTCCAAGACTAAACTGGGGGTGGTAGTGGTGGTGGTGTACTTTTTGTCAGACATCAATTATTTTCTAGAACAAATAGGTGCGTGTAGGCCAGTGTAAGTAGATTTCAGATGACTGCTTGGATATATGCAAATTGTAAATGAAAATAAAAGCAGATCCAAGCAAGGACAAAGAATAATTCTTTGAAACAATAGAATTATAATAATAACATAATTTAGAGCATTAATTATTCTAAATGAAATTATTATTCTAAATATAGTTTTAAGTAGTGATCTTAAAGAATTCTACATAAAATACAGGAGTGTGACAATGTGCTTTGTAGCCAGCATAGCTGAAAGCACTTTTTCCGAATTATTTTGGATAAAGAAAAGAGATTAGAATAAAAAATTCCCTTCAATCTGACCCTAGAATAATTTCCCATTTTCACATTTCCCAGACTTTTTGATAAAATACATTAAATTGACCAGATCAGTAGATCCCTAAGTGGTGGTTTATTCTTCAATAAGCCACTGGGCTGTGCTATTACTCTACATTTTAAGGTTTCATCTCTCATAGAACAGCTTCCAACACTGTTCAGAACAATGACTACTGCTCGTGGCAGACTTCAATTGTTCAGTAACTGAAGAATCTGGTCAATAATTAATGCCACAATAGCAAATAATGAGCTGAATTTTAGCTCAGTCACAATTTTTGTTTTCTTTGTGTACCTGTAAATGCATACAATAAACCAATTACTCTTGGATCAAAATAGTTTCCAGGCACATTAGAAGTATCTAGTGATGCAGATTAGTTCTAATTGAATGCTGCAGTCCAGCTACCACCTTCTTTGCAACCAGATGCTCTGTTCTATATTAGCAAATGGAAAGTTTAATCCAAATTAAGGGAAAAAAAAAAAAAGGGGAAGACTTAGCTTCAGTCCAGATTTTTGTCTATTTTTTTACAGTGCTGTCTCTTGCAGTTGATCTCAACCAGCCATCATCCAGCTTCATCTCTGTATTGCACAGCTTGGTTTTTAAAGGTGTTGCTCCAGAAAAGTAAGCAGCAGTCAATATACTAAAATATTAATAATATTTTAGCCAGAGCAAAGATATCAAGCAGGTAGAAGTATCCCACTCCTCTCTGGCAGACTGCTTGGTCCTTTTGATGTTCAAGGTTGCACTGTGTATTGCTTTTTTTCTTTTTTTTTTCTATTTTTAATTTATTTTTTTTTCTGGTGATCAAGCTGAAGCTCAAGGTGATAAAGATTCCCTGTGTGTACTCACTGGGCTGCAACCTTTGTCAGCCACTCAGCCCTCAGATTCTGTCCCAGGATAAATTCCTAGAAATTCTCTCTGTGATTTACATGAAAGTATGCTTTATTTGCCAATATAGTTTCTTCTCTTTCTCAGGTTACCCACAATTTTAAAATACTCATGAAATCTTCTTATTAGACCCATATAATACACCAAATCTGCTTGACTGTGGCAGCATTAAATCAGGAAACAAACTTCACACTCCTGAAATACAGCTTTGAGGACCAGAATGCCCATGCTATTATTCTGTGTGTTTTATATCATGGCAAGGCTGCTAATCATGAACCAAGATCCCATCATGCACACACTGTAAAACACAAAACCAGACAGCAATGGCCGAAACCTGCCAATATCTAAGTCATTTACCCCAGCAATTTGTGTTGTGGTTAGTACATCTTCTATAGGGTCTTCAGGTCAAGAAATTCAAGGAATGACCAGTCCTAGGTAGCATTTCTATCTAGTCCCTCCATGACATTCAAATAATGTTTGAAAACTTGTATTTTGTACTAATCAAGCTGCAGACGTTACGCAGCCGCTTGAAGTTCCAAGACTGTTCAATCTAACATCTCTTGGGAACATTACATTTGCTGTAATATCTTGCAAATGGCTTTAGTTTTAATGCACAGCTTGATCTATAATTAGTTAACAAGTCTCTCTTGAGCCAGCTATGACAATGGTTACTAATTTTTAGCAGCATATTTATAGAACTGGTCACTAAGATATATGTAGTCCCTCATCCTTTTACTGCTGTCCTGGAGCATGTAATTATTTCACTGGATCTAGGGACATAGCTGAAAATAACTCTCTAAATACATTATTAATAACACAGTCACCATTAAAATAAATTTTAAAAATAACTCATTTACCTTTTTTCCATTAGGAACTTTTATTCAGTTTATATTACACAAGCTCTGACGAATGGAGTGTGATATTTGGAGCTTTCTTTATAGTTGTTTCCATTCTTGGGTTTTTCAGGAATATCACATTCAGGCTGCAAACATACTTTTTAGAGGCAAACAAATGACTGCTCTCACTATGCTTTTGACTTTTCCCTGATATTGCTTACGATTTTAACACAGGCCGAATTTTGATCTTTGGTGCCAAATGTGGCCTGATAAAGTAATGATTTGATGTCTTTTAGACACACGTGTTTTGACACATCTTTGGAGTTCTGGAAGAGAGAAGTTGCCTCTGGGAGCAGGTGAGGTGGACACAGGGGAGCGTCTCTCTCCTGAGGGTGGAAGCGTCCTGGTGCGAGGCAGTTTGTGAAACATCCCTCCCTGCAGGGCCAGCTCCCTGCCCTCTGAAGGAGGCTTTCGTATCCTTCACTCACAGACATTCGCTTTCACACTCTTAACAGGATTTTTAGAGGGTCAGCCACACTCGCCAAGGGTGTTGTCCCGAGGGACGTGGCTCTTGGAAGTACATCACCCCAAGCTGCCGACAGGAAAGCAGCTTATTATCAAACTGCCTCTCTCTCCCAGAAAAGCAAAAAGCCTGATTTCTTGCTTTTAATCCCTTTTTCACCCTTTACTGAAAATAAATTAGATATTTCAGTTGCCACAGGGTCTTCTATCAAGCACTGATCCTGCCACCAGAAGGACACTCTCTTCTTCTAGCCTTTGCTCCCCTTCCTTTCCGTGCCAGGACACACACCCAGATGTGGCCTTGACCTCCAGAAGGCATCTGTTCCCTCTATGATACCACATGGTGACATCCCAAATATCTCAGGCAACTGAGATTCCAGGTGATCTACTGATTTCCTGGGAATAAATATCCTGGCCAATTGTGTAGCAGAAGGTGATGAAATAAACTTATCTTGGATGTTGATTTCATGGATGACCTGAAAGATGTTGCAGTGAGAGGCAAGAAAAGAGTTTCCAGGAACTTTTTTATGCAACACAGTCAGAGGTGTGCTGCTTAGCCTGCAACTTTTATCCCCAGTGAGTGCTTTCCAATGCCCTTGCCCAAGTGGAAATGTCTCCCCTCCTCACCTATCCACCTCCTCATAAAACATGAATTCTAACTTGGAAACAAGCTTGAGTAACTCTCATAAACAGAGCCTGTGACAGTATTTTGTGCCTGTATTTTGTGAAGAATACACAGTGTGAGTCAGACAAAGCTGGGAAAACAGGGGGTTTGCAGGAGGACCAAGTACGGGCATAGATGTTGGATGCTTGAAAGAGGACGTCACTGTCAGAGATTCTCCACTTTAGAGTGCAGTTATCATCTGGAAAGTGTAAAAGTGTCATCCTCGTATGCCACATTTATTCCTCCTCTGCAATTTCTATTCCAAATTCACTCAGTCTTCAAGTCAATGCCATGTTTTTTGCTCTGACTGCCAGCACAGCTAGCTCAGCCTGTTACCTGAGAATCAAGCTGTGCTCTTTCTGCTTATTAAAACATTTCCAACTGCAAAGCTTCTGGAATCAGACATTAGCTGGCACTGCAGTGGGAGAGGCAGGACATCTGAGCACAACATGGTTAGCACATCCCAGCTACAGGAATGAGAGAGGGAGAAAAAACCCAATCGATCCTTAAACTCAGCACACATGCCTCAGGAGGCCCACATAAAACACCTACTTACAGCACCTAGGTGCCATTTTTATACAATTACTCGTCTGACTATCACTACATTTCATGATGGAGCAGCTAAACAGGGAGCCAAATAGCCCCTTACTCGAGTGCCAGCTGTGCTGGATTTCCAAAGGATTCATTATACAGAAAAAAGGTGCAAAAAACATGCAGCCAGGATTTATTTACTATTGACTTGTCATCTCTAAACTGCCACACCTCCTGCAGCATGTAAACCTGGCCAACGTGTGCTCACTCCTTTTCATACATGGTTTAGTCACCGAGAGATTTGAACAGTATCTTAACAAAGGAATGAAGATTTCTTTAAAAGAAGGAGATGAGAAATGACAAGTGAACAAAAGCCTTAAATAGTTCAGAACTTGTGCTGGATTCAGAAGAGCATCACTAAGTCCACATGCTTATCTGGAGCTCAGCTGCCATCTATGAAGTCCCAGGTCTGCAAAGCAGGCAGGAGCTCTCAGGAGGGCTCTCCAGCACCAGTGCTGCTCCTCCCATCTGGAAACACCGCAGGCTGGAGTCGTCTCTGCTTTGCACCCTGTGTAACCACTTATCTCTGCTACGACTGAAAGCAGGGAAGGTGCAAAATGCAGGAGGATTGCAACACGTCAGCACCTTCTTTCGCACACAGGCACAGAAATGGGTAATGAACTGTTGAGAGCTGCTCAGCCTGGTTCTCATCCCAGAAGCTTTACGGATGTCTAGAAAACACCTGCTTTCCTCAGGGGCAATATGGCTGCTGAAGGCAGCAGATGAGCTGCCTCAGACAACTTCCTTGGGTTAAGTTCAAAATACATTGGACTAGTGAGTTTTTTGGGATCTTAATTTCTCCCATCTGAAGACTGCTCAGCTAAAACAGGTCCGGTGCCTGGAAAATTGTAGTCTGATGATCTAATAGCTGTAAATTACCTGCTCTTCTGGTGGTCTCCAAAGGAAGGTCAGAGTTTGCACACAGAGGATGTGATCCCTGGCTGCTCATTGAGAGCCCATGAGCTGTGGCATCACACAGACTATATCAGTCGATTACTGGGGTGGCTGGTGCCTGAATCACAGACTCACAAAAGGGCTGAGCCTGGACAGGACCTCTGAAGGTTATTTGGTCCAACTCCTGAGCTCAAGCAGGGCCACTCAGAGCCACTTGCCCAAGACCATGACCAGGTGGCTTTTGAATATCTCCAAGGTTAGAGACTCCACAACCTCCCTGGATAACCTCTGCCAGTTCTCAGTCTCAGTAAAAAGTCTTTCCTGATGTTCAAAGAGAGCCTGATGCGTTTTAGTTTGTGCCCAGTGCCTTTGGTCCTGTCAATTAAAGAGACTGTATGTTGCAGCCTGCAGTGAACCAGGCAGAAGGGAACTAATTCCTGAATTTCATTCTAGTGTCCAGATGAAGTATGTAGCAAAGGACAGTCTCTGGCAAAAATTCTTTGGTCTGTTTCAGGGAAAGAAAGATGTGAGCCTTGCAGTTCATGCTGATCTGTGCTCAGCACCGTCAGCCACTTGTGGATGCATCATTTTGCACTGGACATGTCTTTAATTCAAAAAGTGTGAAATGTTGCCTTCAGTCAACTTGACAAGAATTTTTCAAGAATTTAGTCTTCAAACCCACAAATCTCAGCAGCAAGTACCACACAATTCTTTACACTTGGGCAGTGAGTAGGACTTGCTGCTTTTAATTATTTTTTTAACATTTTCTGAGGTGCTGTTCTTTAAATAGCTGTTATAGCTGCCTAATTTTCCACCACAATATTGCCAGAGGGTGTTTATCTATTTTAATTAATTTATTTATGTATTTTTATTATTTAATTGTTTCTTCTCGGCTGAATGGTGAAAGATAATAGCCATGTCACAGTGATACAGTGCTAATTCCAGTCTCCAGCCCTGGTGATGTGTCACAGCAGGCAGAACATTGGCAGTGGCCATCTCCCAGGGTGTGTTGGTGATGTGGAGGGCCCAGTTTGGATATGAAAAGGGCTGCTCCAGAACAGACTGGCAGACAGGAGGCCAGATGACCAAGGGCTGGGGTGGGTGGCAGTGGTGGGGTGGCAGGAGCTGCCCATGGTGGTGGCAGGGGCTGCCCATGGTGGTGGCGGGTTGCTGCTCCTCCTCTGTTGCTTCTCCTGTCTATTACAGCCAGACAGCTGGATAGGGCCAGACCATGGAATGCTGCTGTTCTCTCCCTTCTCCAGCACCAGCCAGAGATCTGTCAGAGCTACAGGACAGAGAGCCCCAGCCTAGACCCTGTTTTTGTCTTACAGGCAGCTGGGAGCCCCTTCCAGCCATGGCAAACACACACATTTTTTTCTCCAGGTAGCCAAGGGCTGGGCCACACAGGGGCTCCTGTCACCAGCCCCAAGGTCCAAGTCACGGCAGGAAAGATGCTGGTGGTGGCCCACATTGCAGTGGGGTTGGTGACATGGTTGGACTTGGACATTTCCTGTCCATCAGGGAGACATGGCTTGGACAGCCTTGACCTGAGGCTGGGAGAGCCCCAGTCATGGAGGCAGGGGCTGCTGGGGCTTGCTGCATTCTTTGATGTTCCTGTCTTTGACAGCTAAATCCCTGGACAGTGACATGACTGGTGCATGGCAGGCACCCACCCTCTCCTTCCTTTACCACCCAGGGAGTATGAAACTTTCTACAAGGAACTTCCTACAAGAGCATTGACCTAAAGATAAGGAAGCACACTTATCCCTGGTCTGTACCCCATTATGGTCCTACAGGCTGCTGGAAGCTCTCTACAGCTATGAACGTAGGCAACTCTGCACCACCCACTGCCTTTATACCCCATCATGATCCTACAGGCAGCTGGAAGCTCTTCACAGCCATGGACGAAGGGATCTCCACACTACCCACCATCCTTGTACCCCATCACGATCCTACAGGCAGATGGAAGCTCCCCATAGCCATGGAGAAAGGGAGCTCTGCACCATCCACCACCTCTGTGTTAGACTTACCTCAAATTAAATGTTGAAATTGATGAACTCATTGTCTGATTCTTCTGATTTGCGCTGTCACTTTAGGAAAATATTTGGGGACCCTTCCTTTTGCACAAGCGAACCTCAATATCTTGGGAAAAGAGGCCCCATGGACAGGCTTTTCCAGACAGACCACCTCTCTGACAGCAAGGACTCTGTTGTAGCTTTTGGCAAGTGTCCCCTTTCATTCTTTGGAAATACACTCCAATCTTTCACCCTTGTTCCAATCCTCCTTTTGGGTAGCAGCTTTTGTTACCTCATAGCAAAACTGCTTTTCCTCACATAGGGCCAGTGTCCCTCCCCTGCCTTTCCAACTAAACAAAAAGCATGACACAAAAGGGAATGGCAAAAGAGCATCGCAGAAGCCCCATCTCTCCATCTCCCCCAACTCCTTCCCCTTCAGCTGCAGAAGGACAACAGAACATGTTGTTCTGCACCAGAAATGCTGGAAAAAAAGGCAGGCTGGTTTGCCTGTGATGAAAACAGCAACCTTGAAATCCCAAATAGCCAATGGGGATGAGATGTGCTTTTGAGGACACTCTGGCAGCTCAGCATGGAGGCTTTGAGTGTACTGTTTCATCCCAGGCACTTAGGGCATGCAGTGCACTCCTGTTTGCACGAATCTCTCACTACTATAGTTTCTCAAAAATTCATTAAAAATACAGAGAAAAAGCAACACAGCAGCGAGATCATTTGGGAGAGCAGCCCCTTGGATTTGCTCTGTGGGATTAGACCCTGATATGAGGCAGTTTGGTGCAGGAGGGCCATCAGTAAGCAGGTAGGCTGAGGAACTCAGTGGTTTTGGGCTGCTTTGGACACAGCAGCCACCTGACTGTGCCAACATGCTCATTTGTCCCATGGTCTGCTGCATTCCCGGCCAAAAAGCCCCTAGGCCCATCCTCTTCCCATAATCTTTGGGAAGTCTGCCTGGAGACAGAAAATGAGCAGGCTGTTTTGTTCTTCTTGCACAAATGCAGACCAGAAATTACTTTCTTGCATGAGCAAGCTCTGGAGCGGAACTGGAGCAGCATATCCAGGGGACAACTGTTCCCTGCTACCAGCTTGCGGAATTTCCAAAGGCAGCAGATTCCCACTTTCCACCACACTGGGATAGGCAGTGTGTCTCAATGCACAAGAGGTCAAGAAGTATTTGTTTGCTGAATGAGTCAGGAAAGGAGAAAATGAATGGAAAAATAATTGCAGGGCTCAGTAACGCATTGAATAGGTCAGGAGCAAAGGATGAAGAAGCAAACACAAGCAAACAGAAGGACAAGGCTCGAGACACGGATATCCTGCTGTGGATCACAGCAGAATCAGCCTCTGGGGATGACTGGGAGTGGTGTGTGGAAATTTCAGTACTGCCTGTACTTCCTGGGCTCTTCACAGGAGGGAATGCCACACAAAGAGAACTATGAGCATCCAAGCAACCCTTTCCTGAGCCCAGCCTTTCTTCTGAAGGCTTAACGAAAAGGATTCAAACAAAAAACCAGACAGAATAAAGCAACACAAAATACTGGCACCATCCCAGCTGCAGTTACACTCCCTTGCCATGTAGGTGATGGAGCACAATATTCACACCAAACCTGTATATCAGTGTCCTCTGCCCCCAGAGCCATGTCCCTGAGCACCCAACCCAAATCCAAGCGCTGTCCATGTGAAGCAGAGTCACTAGAAGGCAGCAGGCCTTGCTGGGCCTTGCTGGGCCTGCTGAGTAAGGAGGGCCTGAAGAGTAACGCCCTTCTGACTCTCCACAAAATGGGAAATGATGCAAAGTTTGGTGTTGTGGTTATGCAGGTGTTGAGGACCCCGGTGGATCCTTCCCAGCCCTGGCACTGTTGGTGTTTGCAAAGGATGACCAGTGAGATAGAAAGAGGTAGAGAAGTACATTCACTGACTGAAATGATGTTGCTCTGGTGCAATTGAGGGTCTGGCCTAACCCTTGAAGTGAACAGAGTTACTTGAAAATCAGATTCTTTACTTTGTGGTCCTTTTTTTATCCTCTGTTTCAGGCACTCCATATATAAAGGTATCTGTCTTCCTATGAAAGAAAGTGAAAAGATTAATTTGTTAAGTCAAATATTCATGACTCCCAGAGATGGGAGAGGAAGTCACCTGAAGATCATTTATTACGGGTAAGTAGCTGAGGTTCCTCTGGAGGAAGGTATAACTGCAAATCTGTGACACAGAGGATTTTTGACAAGGTATGAGTCATCTCCTGTCCTCCCTGTCACACACCTGGAATTAAGATCATGGACAGGTGACAACCCTGTCACACAAAGGCTCATTTTCCATTGATTTCAATGGCTGCTGTCACAAATCTTGGGGTCAGATTATCTAGAGAAAATCCCAGAGCATCCCTATAAGGGCTGTGATGAGACATTGTGATAAGGTAGCTGATTAAACGACCTCCTGTCCTTCTGGGGAAATCCAGGCAACTTTGCAAAGTCAAAAGGACTTTGCTGATCAACACTGGCCCAACAGCCAGCTTAAGAGTGCTGTACAGGGAGATTTTCCATTTGGCTTAAACTGGAAAAGTAAACTAATTATGTGAATGAATGTTTCCGGCTGCGACAATATCAACCATTGGAATGCATGTGGCCAGTGAACTATTAAGTACAGTATATTTTAGCATCCCAGGGGACAGTAACTTACCTTGCCTGGCAGCTAATCATTGCTACCTCAGCTCTGCCTGCTCAGTCCCTTTGAGTGGAGTTCCACCCACTCATAATCAGGCCATTCATGCTCAGTCATGCATGCAGCCTTCTCCAAACAGACACAGTGCCGCTAATCACCACCTCTGCTCTCACTTAGGCTGCCATGTGGAGTGTGATTCAATACTAACATGGGTCTCGGCAGCACAAGGAGCCTGTCTCGTACTGTCTCTCATTTAACGTGGCAGTCCCCTGCTCTGATCATTCATCTGGGGCAGAGTGACCCCGTCACTGCTCCTGCTGCTCGCGGTGGCCTGGGCTGGCGGCTGTGCAGCTCTCCAGTCTGGAGAAATACGACGCACAGAGGGTGTAGAGTTTTGCAGGCATCGAAGGGTCTTGTGAAAGCAGGTTGCACATGTAGAAATAGACCGTTTTCAAAGATTCGCCTTGAATTCTGATTTTCATAGGTGACACTTTGGGATTGTCTGGCGAATTGGCTCTTGGCTCAGAGCTGGTCCTGCAGAGCCAGGGCTGATGCCATGCAAAGTCACCTGTAGGCCTCCACATCCCAGATCTTGGAGCTTCAGCCTGCTGCACAGTATTTATTCCCTGTACCAGTGCCTGAAATAGCCGTGATACTTGCATGGCAAAGAAGACCAGGTCACCTCCAACAGAATTTTACCAATATTGTTTGTGCCTTCTGGCTCAGGAGGGAGGAATGATGCAGATATCGTCACCAGAGCTTTAAATAAAATTACCTTCTTCTTTCACGTATTTAAGAACCTCTCTTCTTCCCTCTCCACAGCCCAAAGCCTGAGCCCTGTTTTTATTTTGAGGGCTAGGAGGCATTTTCTTAACTTTTCATCTTTTATTTTAGGCTGGAGTAAAGTTTTTGTGCAGAACTGGCCATCCTGTATCTCATGAGCAGCTGTAGCTCAGCACCAAGGATCTGTTTCTTAGTCCTTGGACCTTGACAGTGTCCACAGTGCAATTCCCAAATCTTGTTGGTGACAAGGATAGTAATGTCCTGGAGGAGCTATTGAAATATTTTGATTTTTCTCAAAGTTTCTCTTCGATGTTTCTATTTCAGCGGTCTTCATTTTCCTTGGGCATGTCTATACAGAGAAAATCAGGAAAGTTGATTTAAATTAACTAAAAGAAGGAGTTTAAAGTGAATTAAGTAAATTGCATTAAACCTCTCATTTCACAAGTAAAGTGGCTTTAATATGACTTAGCCTTGGAAGAGGAGTAAACCAAATCAAATCAAAGACCCTTTAATTCTGACAGTTCCCACAAAGGGCTTTAATGAATGCAGTTTAACTAATCCACTTAAAAATTCAGATCAACTTTTCTGAGCAGATTCATGTAAACAAGCTCTTACAACAGCTCTGCCTGAAATGATTTAGCTTGGTTGGATAATTTCCCCTCAGAAAGTAAATCCACGCAAGACTGACTCTGGTGGAAGTCTCACTACGGGAGCTTGCACTTGGGTAACTGCATCGACTGGAAAAGTTGGATGAATATAAATCCAGGGTAGCTTAGCTCTTTGTAATGCCTAGAAGGTCCAAGCTACTGTGCTTCCCTACCATTACACACACACAGAAATGAGGCTGCCTCCTCAGTTTAGGAAAGAGGAGATGTCAGCACACAGCCCCACGTTCCCTCCTTGCTTAGCACAGGGGTTGGAACATCGGTATAAATCACATTGAGCTCCAACAAGTCCTTACACTGCAGCCAGGCAGGCTGCAACCCAGCTGGGATTTCTTTTTGGAGCATTGAGACCTACATTAGCACAAAACTCATTTCCTTTCATGGGCCTTAGAATGGTAGAAATTAGGGCATGTAGTGAATCTGCCGTTGGTTTTTTTTTTTTTAATTTTTAAAAAATATTTTAAAATTAATTTTTATTTTTATTTTTTTAACCACACATTTTGTTTGGCCAGGTTCGGTTCTGGCTGGGTCACAGCAAGAGGCATGACTTACAAACAACAAAACTCCAAGACAGCATTGGCCAAGGGAAAAAAAGAAAAGGCTGTTTCAGCCAAAACAGACATTTAGTCAATTTGAAGTATATCTCATCAGTGTGCACATCAATCTGCCCCATTAAATACTGCGTCCTTTAATTCCCTCCTTTAATTCCTTCTGCCTTTATGAACAATTCCCTTTGTAGCTGAAATGCCCGATGAAGGTAGTGCAGCCTCTTTTTCAGCAGGAATATGGATGTTTGACTTTCTCAATTAGCTGAAAGTCCTTCAGCAGGGGGTTCCCTGAGGCACATAGCATTCCTTGGCTGGTTACCCTCCTTCCCTGGGCTGCTTTACCCTGGCACAAACAGCAAAGCTCAGACTTTCCACCAGGGTTTCTTCACTTTTCCCAAAACTTGCCAGTCTGACAGCTTGAAACATCATCTGCTTTTTTAGGGGGGAATAATCTGGATATTCCAAAGTGCTGTTCTCACTGCACAAAGCCCCAGACCAGTCTGTGCTGTGCTCCCCCTTCTCTCACGACTCTCCTGGATCGTGTTTGATGGTCCCTGCATGCTGACAAACTGCAATGCCTTGGTCTGGACCGGGGCAGACACCCTGACTGCAGTTATCAGAGCTCTCACTTTCCATCATATTTATTAGGCTGCATCTTTGTGAAAGATTTCCTCCAAAATAACTCAGGCAACTGCAGCGCTCCGGCAGCACTGTACACAAAATATTCACTGTGAAAAAAGTGTCAGCATCACCTTCACTGGATCAAAAGTCATGTCAGAGATGATATGAAAGCATGAAAATCTGCTTGCATAAAAAAGCCAAAAGCCTGAAGCCATCCCAAGCACCTTCAAACGATCCGGGAGTCGCACACAGAGGTGCTGCGCAGTGCGGATGGATCAAGGGGTAGCACGATTTCCAGCCAAACTTCTTCAGCTGCCGTCTTCTCCAGTTGTTTTCAAACTGTGCAAACTTTAACTTTTTTTTGGGAAAAAGCCATTGCACAGTGTTGGAAATCCTGCTTCATTCAAAGTCTCAGTGCCTGTCAAGTATAGTTCCTTTATGGCAGCGAATCAGGAGTTGTCCGTCCTGTCTGAGTCTGAGATAAAATCTGTGAGGGAACTTTTTCTGCACAGATTTTGCAGGTGTGGGAGCAGCTGGCTCTGGGGATGGGTAATGGGGACACAGGCCTCCAGCTCAACACTGTAGCTTAGGTGCCACCTGGGCAGGAGGAACCTGCAAGTCACTCAGTCTGCTGGGGCTCTCATTTATTCACAGAAACACCTGCCACACACCAAACCCTGAAAAAGCACGATTTTTTTCATTTTTCCACCTGAAGAATTCACAGTCTAACAGACAAGTTGGACTTCAGGTGTCTTTAAAAAAACAGCTTTCCCTTGGAACCAATTTGATTCACTTCATGTGACACAGCACTGAAGGCTGGTGAGTCCAGCAGTGAGACAGCCTCTCTCACCCTTCCTCCTGGAGGCTCTGCCCTCATGGAATAGACCTGGAGGGCTGTGGATGAGGTGAGAACCAGTTTGCTACACAGTCCTGCACTTAATGACAACCTTGAAAAAAAAAGTCAATGAAACAAAATTCTGTTGTTTGCATTTTTGCGGTTGAAGATTTGCATTCTGTCATTTTTCTTCCTTGGATATTAATGCAGGGCAATAATTTGTAGGAAAACCCAAGGGATGCTGATCACACAGTCACTCGAGATGTTTTGTGCACAGAGCACAGTGCCCGTGCAGAAGTCTTCCAGCAGCTGGAGCAAAAAGCATCTTCTGCTGCTCCATCATAAGGAGAACATCCTGTGTCTCCTCCTTGCACTATTTATCTGTTCCCAGCAGGACTGTGAAATAGCAGCCCTGTGCAAACACAAAGACTGAGAGAGGGGAGACAACTAACTCGTGCCACTTATGAGGGAGACAGCTGTCACCAGTCCTGCCCATCTGTTATTCCCACTAAATCTTCTTCACCCACTAAGGCATTTGAGTGTGTTTCACTCGAAGAAAACCCCAGTGTTTCCAGTTCTGGAGATTAAGAACGAAAAAGTTAAATCTAATATTTCTACAAATTTGATTCTTCAATGCTGCTGGAAGGCGAAAAGGTATTCATCACTGATATTGCATATGATTAGTGCTGGTGGATCATTACTTGGGGATGTAGGTGCCTCCATCCCTGTGCCATGCACTGTTTCAGTCCCTTCCTGTTATCCTCTGCACCTCCACAAACCTCGACAGCTGCTTCTCTCACTGTTGCAAAGAACGCAGATGAAGTAGCTTATGTGCTTCTGAAATGGGGACTCAGCGTGTTTTTTCACAGTTTATCTTGTAGCCTGAAGGGCTCTGTCTCTGCACTTGCTGTTGGTTTTCCTGCCTCACTGTGCCTCTGGTATCTCTCTGATACCTTTTGTATCTCTCCAAGCTTATCTGTCTGTGCTGAGAGTTCCATTCTCTATTGTATCAGTTTATTTCCCTCAGTGTAAGCGTTCATTATAGTCTAATTTCCTCTTATTATTTTAAATTGCCCATCTCTCTATACCATGTTTTCAACATATTTTATCTGCAGTATCAATCTACTACCATTCCTGTTGTATCTGAGATCCTCTGAAAATTTCTTCAAATTTGTAAACTGGAGTTTTGCTTAGCTCTGCTGTCATTTTGCACTAGGGTTTTTTTAAAAAAGAAACAAAGCTGATAAGTCATAATGTTATATTTGATAAATCTCATCTAAAAGAATATGTTTTTTCTACGTGCCAATAATAGGACCAGTATGCCTGATAATCCCACTGCTGATATCCTATCTCCTATCCAGAATTTCTAGTCAACAGGCAAAGACAAACTGCTGAGGAGAGTCACACTGTTAGAAAGCCTAATTTTAAATTTCAGACCCTGAAGTCAAAATTCTATTTGATATTATTTATGAGATCTTATTATGTGCCTTACAAATATACAGATTATGGCCAGTCATTAAAGAAAACCAAACCTTTACTTAATCCATGGGTAGTTGGCTGAATAGTGATACCTGGATTTTGGGGCATCTGATATTTATTATTTTTCCATATGAATAAGGATGTTCCAACAGTCCAATCTCAGACTGAGAAGAGCATAAAATAACTCTGTCATGAATAAAGCAAATATAAGCAGTTCCCAAACAGCCTTGAATTTGGGATTACTCACTGAAAATTTTTAATAAGTGTGACTATGTTCAGAAATTTTTATGTCTGAACATATGCACTTTCACAATTCATGCATGCACATTTAACTTATTATTGTTTTTTAAAAGAACTTAATAAAAACATTTTCAGTGAGTAATCCTCCTAAAAAAACCCCTCCTTATGGATGTCTATATAGAGAAAAAAAATAATTAATTGAGTAAAAATTTGGGAATATGGGATGAAGTCATGTTTACACAATCAGAAATCATACTGTCTGGTTCCAGAATGTAGGTATTGTGGGGAAAAATCTTGTCAGGATCTTTGTATTGATCTGATTAGGCAGTATATTTTGGGTCAACCTAAAATAAGCTGTTATCTTCTTCCTGTGTTTTCAAAAGCTTTCATTTAGATTTGAATGGGTGTTTTGTTCAACCTGAAACAGATCATTTTGCTTGGAGGCCTTTTTTTAAAAAAAGAAAAAAAGAAATCTAGAGCTATAAAAGCAAGGAAGTAGAAACAGCCCAAATTTGAGGTGATCTGAGACAGCTGCCTTCAGAGCTCTGCTTGATCAGAGAAATTTAAAACCAGCTCCAAATGTGGATTATGGAGGAAATAGTGCAAGTCAGTTCACTTTGGTGAGTGGCTTCCTCACTGGGTAAAATTTCTCCTCCTGGCTGTCTTCCAGTGGATACTGAAGTCAGGAGCTGAGATGCAGAGAGCTGCAGCTGGGTGTGAGGGAGTCCTCTGGGAGTGGGAAAATGGGGATGCAGAGCTCTGTTCTGGCTGAGGTCAGGAGGTCAGACAGAAAGAGGGGAGAGCATCAGTGATCCCACAGCAACTTCCACTGATTTTGCATGGTCTATTGTGGGGAAAGTCAAAATACTTGGGAAATCTGAAATGAAATATCACTGCTCCAGGTGAAACTATCTCGGCTTTTGGCTTTCTCTGACTCACTTTATTAAACTCAAATTTCTAAATACTTTTGCATCAAATCAGAACTGTCTCTGAAAATGCATGTCCACCTTCAGACTTGTCCTTGCCACTCCTGATCCCTCTCCCTCCATTCTGTGGTTATGTCTGGCTGTTTCCATGTTCTGCTTTGACACTCTCCTATTGGTATTTTTTTCAACAACCTCAAAAGAAAAAGGAGATAAAGATGGAGCCCTGTGGAGACGCCCACTCTAATCCATGGCCAAGGCAGGGCTTCCTGTGTGTAGCCCAGCCAAATGGCTGAGTTACCATTTCCTTGTGAGCCTCAATCAGACCCCATCCTCCCCTAGAGGGCAGGATATGAACAAAAGGCTTGGATGCTGCTCAAGCAAGTGGGAGAGGATATTTCCTTCCAATTCTCCAAGCTGTGGGGCTGCTGGAAGCCAGGAGCCTGAGCCTTGTGCTCCAACCCACAAACACCATAGGCACACTGGAGCTCAACAGCACAACACCTGGGATGGCAGCTGCTCCACGGGCAGCACCTGCTGTGCTTCAGAGAAGGAGGTGGGAGATCAGTACCAACCACCTTCAAGGGCAGTGCCTATTTCTTCTTCCCTTGGGTCCAGTCAAGTATTGTCCCCATGTCCTTGGCTTTAGTCACTCTAAAGGGAGAGCCCCAATCCTCCTGGTGGGCGATTTGCCACTGCCCCTTCCCACATCTATTTGAAGAATGATAAGAGGGGGTCACTCTGCACTTCAAGTTGAGTCTCTGCAGACCAATGAAGCAGGCGTGAAATCCTGTGAGGAGTTTTTTTTCCCCTTCAGTTCCCTTAGATCTGGGTAACTCTGAATAATGAATGAAGCATTTATAAGATGGTGGAATTAAGCAGCATTCAGCTTAATTAGGGGGTTGATTATGCAGGGAAGAAATCAATGTGTCAATCAGGTATGTGGTCCAAAGTGGGCTGTGGGAGAAGGTGGGCAAAGACCTACCTACAGACAGCAAGGCAAGTATCCATGTGCTTCTTTAGGCAGCCTGACATGCCCACAGCCAGGCAGAGCTTCCCCCTGTGCTTTCAAACACCTCTGAAGTGGCTTTTTACAGCACTGTTTGTCAGCATTCAGGAGCTTCCTGCTCAGTCCCAAGTTAAGATTTACTATTCATATTACAATATCACTTAAGCATCCTGCACTGGCTGAGCTGGGAGTCACCTGGGCCATAAAATGATCCCAGAGTAAACTTAGTAAAGTAAACTGAAAAGGTTAGGCTGAGTTTATCTCTTTCTTGTGTGCATTAAGGAAATGAGGCTGTGGTATTTACCATCTTCCAGCTGAGCAGTTGTGACCTTGGAGGCATTTCAGGTTGACCGGAACAGGAAAATTCAATTTCCTGCATGAGTCCGAATGGCAAGCAAAGCCCCAAAAGCTTATTGCCAAACATATATAGATTTTTTCCATATTTATGGATGTCCAGGTCTCATTTCCTAGTGACTGAGTGTGTGATAAGGCCTTAGGTAAGTTCTTTCTCTTTCCTGCACCTTACTTCCCCAGAAGGTAAATTGCTGATAGTAGTGGAATTTGTAGAATGATTAATCAGCTACAGACAAATGGAAATATTAAGTATGAAAATCTCAGGTGTAAGCTTTTGGGGATGCAGAGGCTCAGCTTCTCTGTGTAAAACACCTGTATGATGGGATCCTGAGGCAGGACTAAGTACTGTAGTATTTGAAATGAAGGTTCATATTCCCGGACTTCACCTCTCCTTTTTCCTTTCAGGATTCTGCTGTTTTTCTCAAAATTGCATGTTCTCTTTTTTCCTCCTCAAGCTCTTGTGCCTTTTGATTTTCCTTAATGGTTTTGTATGAGCTTTCAGCTTTCTGCCAATCTGTTGTTTTTAGCCTCAGAGGTCAGTTTTTAATCCCTGGCACATGCTTAAATTTTTGAAGATTTAAAGCTTTAGGGAGCAGCTCTGATACCACTGGTAGAAATACTCAAGTTCCCAAGTAAGGCATAAATTTAAGAGCCTTGTTGAATAGATTTAAATCTGGTATAATGCTACAGAAGTAGGACAAGGTGTCTGGATTTATACTGGGTGTTTGGAAGCAGAATTGGGACTTAGTCTTATTTTATTTCATTAGAAGCACCTCTAACACCTTAATAGATAGGTGCTCTGTTGTATAAATGCAGTTAATGAGGATTACTTGAAATTTTCTATATCCTGTATTTTTGAAGGTTTGCTGTCAGATATTGCAGTTGTAGTAGGAATTGCAGAAAGCACCGTGTCCCCATGGTACATTACATGCAGCACTTCCCAGTGGCAGTAAATGTTCTGGCTTAATCAAAAAGATCATATTTCTTCCTATTACTACCTGCCCAGAGAAGCTAGAATAACTTTTGGCCAAGGAATACATTAGTTTAAATCTTAGATTTCAAAATGAAATTACACAAAGTCTTGCAGATATGATTCATATGTCTCTCATTACTTCCAATCTCTACCTTTTTCTCCTTCTAACCTGAATTTGTGTGAGAGCTGCAGTGCTGTTGGCAGTGCTGGCACTGGCTGGGGGCTCGGCAGGGGCAGGCACAGCATCCAGGCATCCCTCTTCTCGTCAGAGATCGTTTAGCTCAACCATTCCTGTGAATTGTCTGCTCAGCCAGAGCTACTCTTGCACTTCCTGCAAATCATCCTCAAGCAGCCACAGCTTTAGATTTAAATCACAGTGCTCTGCTCTTTGCGAGTCTCGTGGAGAGAGTTCTGTGGGCAGCTCAGGCTCTCCCTAACCCAGTGGCTGCAGGAGGCTCTTTTGTTGGTTTTGCCTCTCCCTCCTGGGATGTGTGAGTGTCCCAGTTTGGAGAAGTGGGATAACACTGGTACCCACCCACTGCACGTGCCTGTCATGAAGATTTATGAAGTGATATTTTCAAGGAGTAAAGCATTATTTAAGCCAGGTGCTGTGATCTATTGATAACAAATGGGATAAACATTGGATAGTTAAATATTTAGAGCACAGTCTTTGGAATTGAGACATCTGTGGCCTTTTCAAGCTCTGCTAATGGCTTCCTGCCTGTCCCTGGACAAGACACAAAATCCCTGCCACTCCTCTCCCCCCAGATTTTATATAATGCGTCTATTTATCTGTGAACTCTGCTGGTGAACAGTGCTCTGACAGGTGCTGGTGGAAAGGCAGGTACAGCAGGTTCTGAGTGCTCATGAGACCCTCAGGATCCTCTTTGGATGGAAGATTTTATCCCAGTCTGAAGCTAGGGATGGAAAGTTGCTCTTCCACCAGCCACCTTCAATTTTATTTCAGCTGTAAGCTTTCTTGTTATTATCTGTTCCAAACATTACATCCACTGCGTAGCTTGGGTGCCAGAGGGGTTTAGGGTGTCACTGTGTCATGGCTCCAGGAAACATCTGACTGAAGGCAGTGGGAGCTGTGTAAGTGCAGTGGTCTGAGACAGAGAAGATGGCTGGGAATAGATAATTTATGCATCCCTTCTGCTTTTAAACTCTGATTTGATGATTAGAAAACAAACACACTTTCCTGTAGCTTTCTCAAAAACCTTTTCACTTTTTAAGAGAAACCTGATGTTTGCTTTTCTTCCTGTTTGGTGCATTTCACCTTATTTCAGAGCTAAAGCATACATACAAATATAGTGAGGTTCCTGACCCTTTTGTATCACAGCAAAATATTCATAGAACAAAATTGCTGCAGATGTACCCCAGAATGGTTTATCCAACAGCATGTTGTACATGGATCCAGTCAAACTGGGCAGTAGCCCCAACATCAACTATGAGAGTTCACAACTGACTCTCAGGGTTTATATGATTCCTGGTTATAGATCTTGAGATCTGTCACATCTTTGGTGGAACCTCCTATTTGTCCATGTAAAATGTCCTCTTTCAGTCATTTGCTCATGGAAGTATTTCCGTTGTCCTGAAAGTACATCTTAGTCTGGTGTGTACTTATTTGGCTGTGATCCAGTGGAATATTCAGCACAGACATCTTTTATAAATTATTTCTAATGTACTCCCATGTATTCTTTGAAGGACCACAACACCGAGTACACTTTGTCCCTGGATTCTTGGTACCAGCTTCTGACTCAACTGCAATGTGCATATTTTGTGATGGAGGACCTTTTTTCTGCAGTACTTAATGTTCGGTGAGAATTTAATCAAGAAACATGAGTAATTGGCATTAACATTCACTTCTGAGCAAGAGAACAGCTTTGATAGCATCTATACTCATTAGACATTTCGTTCCAAACACTGTTCATTACAGTCAGCCTTCTTTGTATTGGCTTCTACTTTGTAAATACGGCACGGATTCTGCTCAGCACAGAAGCAGGCCTTGAACAAACACTCTGTGGTTACACAGAAGGAAGAAGTTTTTAACTGTCGAAAAGAAACAAGTGGAACACTACAGTTACTTTAAGAAAATTTCTAAGCAGTGTGCAACACAAGAGAAAGACCTGCAATGACAGGACACAAGATTTATTCACTGGCTGTCTAACTGGAATGAGTAGGATTGATTTTGCTCGCATTCTAAAATGAACCCCTGGAAAAGCTCAAGCTTTGACTTGGGAGGCCTTGGGAAAGTTTGTTGGGTTGCACTTATGGAAGCAGAACCGTGATATACAGTGAAGGGGCCTGAGCCGTGCCAGGAGTGAGATGGGAGGGAGCCAAACAGGTCCCTGTGCTTTGCACTTCTGTCTGCTTATGTAAAAATCTTGAACAGCAAATGGATACTGATCCCCAAAAACGGCTATACCAGCATGTCTGCACCACAGCCCTTGTCCTCCTGCCACTGGAATTAGTACAGGTGAGAGACATTTAAGCACCTTACAGCTTCTGTTTCCTTTTTTAAATGCATCTTAAATACAGAAATATCAATAAGCATTCATGAATAAGATTTCCTCTGTCCACTGTGGAAATGAAGAACACAGAGTGTCATGGTTACAATGCCAGGGTGTGGAGTTTTCGTGTTGAATATTCTATACCATGCACATCCATGCTGGGGGATGTGGTTTCAGCAGGAAAGACTCAGGATTGGAAGTGGAAAGGGAACCATCCTGCCTGGGTCTCTTAGGGAAGAAGATATTGGGAGTAGCCAAGTTCAGTTTCCCTTTTGGTTGTCAAAACCAGCACATTGTCAGGAGCTTATAAAATTTTATAAGCTCCCTGATTGTCAGGGAGCTTATAAAATAACAATGTTGTGTTACCGCGGTATCTAAAGTGGCCCTAAAGCAGAAGTTAGGAAATGTGTTCTGTGTCAATTCACCTCTACACTCTGATTAAATTTGCATCCAAATCAAGCAGTACAAAGTTTCAAATTGTTTAATGAGTTGACTTGACAAATAGATAATCTTGGTTTTTAGCAGTTACCCTGAAAATGTGAGTCAGCAGGAGCCCTGAATCTTGTATGTCAGTAGAAACAGTCTGGGGATCTTGTTCTACTGTTCTGTGATACTCTACACTTTCATAGCTTTAAAGCACTTCTGAGGGAATGTGCCACCTGTTATTTCAAGTAATGCTAACCAAGCTCATGTTGAATGAAGCACAAAACCATCAATTTCTTTATGCCAGAGTTTGAGAATAATGTGCCAATGCAAGGACTCTTGGATCTCAGTTGCCTGCTGTGACCATCTGACCTGAGTTTTTACTCAGTGCTGCATCCTGCAGGGTGATCTGCAGTAGCCAAGTCATTTCAAAGAGCTTAAGGTACATCGGTATGGTATAGCCAAGAGTCAGAAAATATTAGCAGCCACTGTTCATTTAAGGAACCTCCATTTGAGAAATCCCACCCTAGATATTATCTAACACTAATATCATATAGGATTATTCTGGTTAGGCTCTTCATCTGGCACATAGCACTGCAACCCTTGAAACTTGGCTTTGCTTGGTTTTGGCCAAAATCTTGTCGCACTGAGCTAAACACAAAATTTTTCAGGATGAAGAATATAGTAGGTGAGTGCCTTGGGACAACAGTTTCCCAGTCACCTTTCCCTAGATAGAATGCTTTTGTTCTTGCCAGCCTTACATTCTTCATGCTTGTATCCCAGGAAAAAGGCTTTGGTACAATCAATCCATCTTTCTCCTTGTCCAGGCTCAAGGTTGATCTGGGAGCCTGGCTCAGCCTGAGAGAGCCCTTCCCCCTGCTACCTACAGGTGAACATGCTGGCAAATCTCACCTCTGAGTCTTATTTTCTGCCCTCAGGTCGTGCCATCCTATACCACCTCGGGTGCCATGAGGCATTTGTGAGATGACGTTGGCAGTACAGACCCTCTCGATGCTGTTTTCCTGTTGCCCAGTAGCAGCACTGAAGGAATTACAGCCCACTGGATAGGCACTTATAGATGTTGGTGGCCACAGCCTCCTTTCCTTTGACACGTTCCAAACATCACTTTTCTTCTTAAAAAGTAGTAAGAGCTTAGCACTGTTACTACTGTTGCTGTCACTTCCTAGTAGCAGCAACAAAACGTGGTTTGTTCCAGCCACTCAACTTCCATTTCTCATCTCCTCTTTCCTTCATTTTCTCTACTATTAACTGTGCTTAGTTTTATTCTTTCTTAGAGATGCAGTGGGAACTTATGCTGGAGTAACAACTGCCCCTCAGAAGCACTCCAAGACTGTAGATCTGGTACTTGCACAACACGGAGGGAGAAGTCTGTCAAGGGGATAGAAAGTGAGGGAGTCGAGAAAAAGCAGGAGGGTGATACAGCCCTCATGGACCAGAAGAAAGAATGAGCTCAGGGAAAGAGTGTGAAGGCAGAACAAGGGGGAAACGATAGAGATAAGAGCATAAATATGGGCAGGAAGAAGCAACACAATGTTTTAAAGACAGAATTAGAGATACGATGAAAAGAGTTAAGGTCTGTCAGTAAATAGATACACAATCTGAATGGCAATGGATCAGAAGCTTTGGCTGAAGCACTGTGAATGGTAAGGAGAGGAGGAAAAGAGGCAGCAGAGAGTTTGCAGCAATCCAGTTAGCCAGAAGGGACCTTGACTCAGCTTTTCCAGCCTCAGAAGTTCACTTGGACAATGATGATTGTGAGAACAGGCTTTCTTGGGGAATTCATGAGGTTTTCCTGATGGAAATAGCATAGAGAAACCTTTGCACAGCAGATTTATGTCACCGCTGGCTTTGCTCCCTTCACTCCTAGCTGGAAAATGCAAGGCAGAGCAAAAAATAACTATTCCTTTTCCTCCAGCAATCCTCAATCATTGAAATATTGAGTGAGTCTGTGAGTTTGGTTTAATCAATGCTGCTGTGGTCAAACTTGTCACGAAAATGCAAGTATGCTGAAGAGAAAACAATACCAGAAAAAAATAACACTATTGACAGTGACCTTTGAGCAAAAGTGGATTTTGTTTCTGTTACACTCGTATCTCTTAAACCTCCTAGATCCAAGTTCACAGCAGCAGAGTTCACGGTAAGGAGTTTGAATAAATGACTTGATTTGTCAGAATTTCAGAACGCTGACTTCCCATGAAAGCAGTGGAAATACCAAGTACCAAGTTTCTTCCAAAACAAGTTAATTAGTTGTGACACTTTTTCTGATCCCATGTCTTTGACATGTCTCCTGTGACATCTTGGACCTTTTGGCTTGGTTTCCTGATAGAGAAACAGTCAGTGACCACATGTCTGGTGTGCCCCAAGTGTTTTGTCACAGGATCTGGGAAAAAAATGGCCCAAAACCATGCAGAATTTTCTTCTTTTTATATGCTGAGGGGAATAACCTTAGGAAAAAAGAAATCCTCTGTTTATTCATGGAGCTTATTCTGCACAGAAAAAGCAGTGAAGGCTATCTGGTGTAGCCGAAACTAATTACAGCACAGCGCATCTTTCCAAGATTAAACAGTGGCTCATACTAAAAAAAGATAGTCTTGAATATTTTGTGAAACCATACTGTCTGCTGATTCTTTCCCTGAGTGCCATGGTGGATATTGAACTCTGGGCATATGACTCTGAAAAAGTCAAAATAGGCTTTTGTTGTTGTTGTTGTTGTTTTTAATGTTGAATAGCTCCATTTTGGCTAAAAGAACCAAATTGGAGATGGAGAAATACTGCTTGCCAGCACGATAACCTTGTGTGGCAGCAGACTCATGATAAATACGCTATAGATCTAGAAGTTCAGTCTGATACATAGTCTGGACCAAAGGGTTCTCTCACAGTGTGATGATCTATTGTATTGCCCAGCCAACTGGAGTGGCATTAAAATGAATTATACCAAGTTCCTGGTTTGAAAATTGTCTAGTCCATTATGTTTTAAGTACAGATTTCTTAAAGGGCAGGAGGAACCTTGGAGAGAGAGAATGAATTGGAAACAAATTGTAACCGTGACATTCTGCCCTCTCTTCTCTCCTCTCCTTGCCATTTTTGGCAATTAGGGCATTATTTCCTCTTTCCTGTCACAGACTGGAAGGGTTTAAAAAGGGTTTTTCAGTCATTTGCCTTGTTGTGATTTGCAGAAAGGGAATAAAAGAGTTGTTTATCCTTTCATGCCTGCATGGCTATGTCTGTGCTTCCTCTTTCCTGATACACATCCTTTGCTTGTTTTCTGATGAGGTTTCATAAAGTCAGCATAAGAGGTGTGCCAATGGGTTGCCTGGGCTAAATCCTTGGTATTTTACAACTCTTTCATGATCCCAGAAACCACGACACACTGTATTGTTCAACCAGGCTCTATGTTCACACATTTCTGTTTATTCTTAATGATCACATTTCTGCATGTTCTTGATCTCCCAGCTGACTTGTGTGAGAAGGTCTCCAAGTTGTCAAATTCATTCTCGAGTTACAAGGCAAAGTAATTTTCTTTTATTTTCTCTTATTTTCCTTTAATCCATGCTATTTTTAAATACCCTACTGATTATCTTGTGCACTGTCAATTATGTAGGTACCACAGCTTCTGTATTTCTGCTCTAACTAGAAAAGTTTTCAGCACCATCATAAACATTCAAGGTGCATTCTCTGGTAATAGATCATGCTTTCATGAGATCAGATAGGATGACTCCCAGAAAGACAGACTCATTTTGGCTTATCCAAGATAGCCAGTAAGACAATGCAATTTTGATCCCTTGCAACCTATACAACGCTGCAAACTCTGATCATTCAGACACAGAGCACAGGTATGGGTCTGAGTGGCACTGTGAGTTCAGCAATTCACAGCATTGTGTGCTTGCCATCAGTCTCCTCATCTCCCCCTCACCTTCGTTTGGGAATTGAGCTCTTACGAGCACTCACTTTGCATTTTGATCTCTCTGGCCTTCAGTAAAGTGTACAATTCAGTATGATACCCAGATAGATCATATGCTAGTCAAGGGTGAGTCACCCTCAATCTTGGATGTACAAAATTGCTTATTGAGTCTAAAGGTGGAGGAGACTCACATCTGTTTCACCTGAATTCATATACAGTTGGCTTTGGATGCACTGATCAGATATCCAGGAAGGATGCTCAGGTCACCATGGCTATGATTTGCATGAAGTCCTTAAAACTGCATTCCTAATTTTGAATTATGATGCCTTAGTCACCTGCAAGAAATTAGATTTTATATGATCATAGCTTGGTTGCTTATTTTGACAGATGCCAAAAATATTGGTACAAGTACCCTTTTCTAATAGCTCATATTGCAGTCTGCACCATTGGCTCAGGTTCTCACATGCTTTATGTAAACTTTTCAGTGTGCAATCCCTATGAAGAGATGATCAATTTGTGAAATTTAATAATTACAAATAAAACCATACTTCAGATTTTTCCAGTGTCATGAGCAGCTGCTGATGGATCTACCAGCATAGAGTATCTGTCCATGCCCTCCCAAGGCTCTCTTGGAACTGCTCAGTGATGTTAAGCACTTAAACAGCAGGGATTTTTTGGGAACAGTCCAGCTTGCTCTGTTATTAGGAACCGTTTAGCAAATGGTGATAACTAATTTAATTAGGATCAGATGCTGATGCCATTTGTGAAGATGATGCCGTATGGACACAACCCACTGTTCTTTGGCTCTGAAGCATCCTTCTCTGATTTTTGGACTGCCATGAGATACAGGCACTAACACACTGACAGCAATGCACAGTAAATGGTTGGAGTATTTGGATATTTCTCATTCAACCAAGGTATTTTATCTACTCAGTTGTCAGATGCCATCAAGACCAGCAGTTTTATATTTCTTGAAAGAATTCATTCCTCAAATGACTGCCTCAAAGTAATCAATGTTCTGAAATTCTTGTCACTTACTGCGCAATTTACACGTTCTGTCTAATTTACACACTTTGAGAGCTCAGGAGATTGGTCTGCAGTGATAGTATGTCTACTTCTTGTCAGTCAGTAGAGGGGTTCTGACTAATTGCTGGTGTTTTTCTGCTGTTGTGGATTATGCCTACATGTGCTATGGAGCATGACTTCCATCTTCTGTCAGTTCAGGAAAAATATCCTCAGTCAATAGGTTGCTTTACAGGTCAAGAAAATCCTGTTTGTGTTTCTTGCCTCCTACAATTTGCACAATTTCCAGCTAAGCTGTGGCACTCCCTGCCAGAGGATAATGCAGATAGTAAATTTTCTATGGTTTTTAGAAGATGTTATACGAGTTGATGGGATCTGTAGCATTACCTTCTCTCCATCTAGCAATGGTGCTGATGACAGAGGCCTGACACAGATTATCGTACCTATTTTTGTCAGTCCTGGCTGAAGACATTTTGGATCACAGACTAGATCCAAAGTATGCACATGACCATATTTCTACCACTTCCACACATCATGGCTTGTGTTGAAGCACCATTTGAATCAGTAGATATTAAGTTTACTGCCAGTGACTCACATTTGACCACAGTCAAAAGTGACCATTCTGTGTGGTGGCGTGTAGAAAGAAGTAACGGAAACGCTGCTGGCACCTCTAGGTAGACTCCTGATGTCCTCTATTGACAATGGCAACAGGATGAAGATTAACTATAACCCTACTGTTTTTCTCACATGTTTTTTTCTCCGGTCAGGGTCATTCTTAGTCACCTGGCTGTTTATCCCCTTACATTCTGCTTGTGGACATAGCACCTGCATTTACATTTATCACACAGCTGGATGATGATTTCTTGTTTGACAGCTGAGGGGCCTTCAGCATTTGCAGATATTATTGTCAGTGCTGGTCCTGATAAGAGGCCTTTTGTAGATAACTGACAGCTTGCACATCTAGGCACATCCTTAGCTGTAATATTAGGTATTTAGCAGGATTTGTGGATTCATAGAATCTGACAGGGATAGCAATGTAAGCAGTTCTGCTGGGGTCCTGTTATATATGAATATCTGTGAAGAATATTCCATTTTCTATTCTCTACATGGCTGCTACAGGTAACTCCAGAGTGAGAAAACGGGCAGAGTTCTAAATTTTGCCTCGTCGCTGCACCTCTGCTTTAAAATATTCTTGTTGATATACGGTAAATTTGAAATCCCATGAAATCTTGTCATCTCTGTTTGCAATGGGGGAAGAACTAAGAGAATCTATGCATAAGACTGAAACAGATCTGACTCTCTGCAAGTAGTTTTTTAACCAAGAATTTTTTCTTATTTTATTAACCAACTGAGAGTATATCTATTGTGTGACTGAGTCAATGCCCCGTTATTTCAAATTTGTAAATGTCCCACTCTGGTCCTCCAAGGAGTTCCCCAGCAAAATTATGAGAGACAGTTTCGCAAGCTCTACTTTCATGGCATGTTTTTTCCAATGTTTTCCTCATCAAAAAGCAAAAGAAAGAGAACAAAATACCTTTAATCTGCTGGTTTCTCAAACATTCCCCCACAGTTCTGTGAACACAGAAGGAGATATCCTTCTAGAGGTGCAGGAGTTGAAACAATTCATCATACTTTTCAGGATAGTTGCTTTTTTGATTGTTATGCACACACACACAGCAGTCATAGTCTCTAAGTCTTGGGCAGAGATTCCTCATTATTTTGTTGCTGAGATCCTTTAGAGGAGGGGACAGGTTTCTGCCATATGTCACTTGCTGCTGAAGGACTAATGGAAGCTGGTGGTATTTGGCTCTAGCTCTGAGATTTTGCTAGATGGGTTTTACTATCTCTCCACATTTAAATGTTTAGTTGAGGAAGGTTTGCTGTTATAAAATTGGTACACTGCAAGTACAATCAAGATCCAAGAAACAGAGCAGCTTAGATAACACCCATCAATGAGCAGAAATCCATCTTTGTTCACAGAACATGTAAATACTGTGAGAGTATAACGTGGCTCAAAAGGACCAGGGAGAAACTGAGGCAGTAAAGTATTAGGTAAGAGTAGGGGTCTATAAAGCATATTCCATAAAAACCCACATCCTCATTTCTAGAATCATTCTCGTTTTTCAAGTCAGAGTTTCCAGGCTCACCAATATTCTGAACATGTGGTTTAATAACAAAACCCAGTATTGTCTGTGTTTGGGGGGGGGGGGGGGGGGGGAGGGGGTGGTTTTGTTTGTTTGTTGATCTGTTTGTTTATTTTTTAATTTGGTTTGTTTCTTAATAGGCAACCTGCAAGGGTTTTTTAATAATAAAACCAGTGCTTAGCCTCAGTCAGAGAGCAAAACTCTCACTGTGTGGCAAGTTGTTCAAATCTACAGGAAAATGAACTCCTGCCCTAAGCAGCAGGGGGCAAAAGGTATGTGCTAAAGAAGGGGGAAGGGTTGGTTGCAGGGCAGGAGCAGATGATGCAAAGACAGCAAAGGGATGCTTTGATTTTTAAAATAAATCTGGATTCAAGTCTTTTCAGGTGAACAGCTCTACCCCAGTATAACAAAACAGAAAAGTGCAGTGCTTAGCCCTGGAAGATGAGAGATGTACAAACCAAATCCCTAATGTTTACAGCAAGCAAGAAATGGCAATAACTTCCTAGCTACGAGACTAGGATGCTGCTGTCAAAAGCACTGATGACATCTGATGCAGCAAATGGGACTGGAAGGAAAATTCAGAGTCAACATTTGCCCTGGGGCTTCTGACAAGTAGATGTAAACTGATGGTCATCAGAATCCTCTGCCAGTGGAAGAACATGTCTTAGGACATGTTGAAATTGAATTATCATTGGCTAAATTGAATTGCAAGAAATCTCTGTGTGTGTGTGTGTGCAGTTCTTTGAACTGAAAGAGCAGATACTCTGCAAGCAGAGAGGAATGAAAACCTGTGGTGTGTTTCTGGGAAGGCAGTGCCTGGTGTTTGGGGACTGGGACCTGTGATTTTCCTTACCAAACTGAAGAGCTTAGCGTTAAAAAGCAAAATATGGTCTAGTGAGCACAGAGAGACATGAATACTGAAGAAAATTTCTGAGTGCTGTGAATATAAGCCTTAGGAAGGAACTGCCTCAACTTGCCCAAGTATTTGTTCCTGCTCCAAAACAGAGTTCCTGTAAGAGTTGTGAATTAGAATAACAGGCAGCTGTGGCATTTCTCTTACAGAGCAGCCACTCAAAGTTCTCCAGACTCCAAACTGTCCAAACTATTTCATTTCTAGTTCTAAAAAGCATATTTAATCTTTGTTTTTATGAAGCTTTCAAATCTCGTTTCAGAGCTTTGTTAAACTGGGATTTATTTGTGATACAACTTCAGGAAACTTGCAAAGCTCCTTTTTTTTTTTTCTGAGCAATTGTCTAAGAGTCAAAGCCTGCAAAGGCAAGTATCATTATTTTTGTGTCACTGTCTGTACATTAAATAGAAATTTTAAATCAGATTTTGGTCCCATATATATATATACACACACACATGCATAGATTTATAGATATATAGATTTAAAATTTGTGTTTATATCATGTGAAGACCTCTTCCTCTACCTGATGAATGTAGTATTTACAAAAATAGATTTTGAACTGAATGAAAAAATATTACCTCAATCTTTCTCTTCATTTAGAGAAACACAACTGATTTCAGTAGAAGTTGCCTCTGATTAAAGCTAGTGAGTATACCAGAACAGCCTTTATATATCAGGGTATAGAACAGCAAGCTGAAATCACCCAAACAAGTTTACCATTCAAGCTAGGATTTAAAAGTCCTGAAAATCCTATTTATGTAATTTTTACTTCCCTTTAACCCCTTGGCAATAGCTGGTAGGACTCCTGCCATAAGCACTAATGAATTTTGCATTGAATTCTGACTCTTGGCATTTAGGGCTTAATAAAATCTTCTTTTCCTTTATCTGGAAGATTCCTTTTCTGCTAATTGGTGTCAACATCAATCAAGATCAGAAGTGCAACAACACTGGTTTAAAGGCCTTTTGCTCATCTGCTTTATACCCCAAGTAACATGGAGCTGTAGTCAGCTTACACATAAAAGTGGCAATAAATGTTCTTTCACTGTAAAATGCACAAAATTCTTGGAAACTTTAAAAAATGGTCCTGTTGCCATAAATTAGCTGCTTTCAGAGGTCTGTCAGTTACACAAGTGGCATTCTGAATGAGTAGGGCTTGGCTAAATGCTTTGTGTAGCCTTAGAAGAGCTTGCTCTAGACTTCCAAAACTGTGGATGACGCTGTGGAGTTTTCCTTTAGAGGAAGATCCTCTGGAAGATGAAGGCTGGATCACAGCTCCATGAATTTGAATGCCTAATGTCATAAGCATCTTCAGGGGAACTTTCATTGTTTATGCAATTTAAACACATCATTAAAACCTGTGGCCAGGGTAGGGATGGAAGTATGGTTGCTGATGGGCAGTACCTTGTTTCCTTGCTCTGTGCAAGGTTGGAGACCTTGGATCCTACTGAATTTGGGGTTTGCCCCGGTCAGAAGCAAGATCCAGGCAATCCAGGACTCTGGATAGTCCCTGCAGAGGATGTTTGGTGCTGCACAAAGTGTTGTATATGTTGGTGAGGCAGTGACTGCTGGGACAGTCAGCGCCTCCCATCCCTGCAGGAATGGTAGAAAGGTGCAGCAGCCCATCAAATTCAGTTGCAGGGTTGCAATGACTGCTCCTCCTGTCTGTTGAGAGATTTGGAATACTGTTATTTGTCTAGACAAGCCACGAAAGGATGATGTCTAAGATAAAAACAGCACACAACAGAGCTGCCCATTACACAAAGACTCCTCCTGAGCTCTGATCCTCTCCTGCCTGGCCTGCAACAAGCAACACAGAATCTAATCCTTACAGTGGCGAGGGACCACAGCCTCTATCCCCAACAGTAACAAGGGGTAGGTGTGTGAGAGCACAGAGACCAAAGACTAGAGGAGTGCCTGGAAAAGGTGGTTTGTGACAAATGGCCTTTACTAATGACCAAAACTTGTGTGGCAACCCCAGCTCAGGGTTCCCCACCTCCATCACTCTTAGTGGAGATCCCAATGCCTCTGTAGGGCCAGCACAGAAAGCTCCATTGGTGAGTCAGATTCTGTCCTCCGAGAGACAATGTATTGATTAGTAAAATGTAAGTGAAGAAAAAGATTTTTCTACACTGAGAATGAAAGACACACAGTAAAAAGTGTAATTATTTTCCTCAAAGCAAGGGTAAATGACATGCAGGATATTTCCTGCCTTTCCATGGCTGAGCTGAGGAAAAGTACTTTCATACACAGAAGCAGTGTGAGACTGAAGTCATTGCTGGCAGAGGAGCAGGGACAACAAACAGCAATTTCCAGTCCTCCCATGATACCTCGTGGCTCACACTGCTGCACAGCTCGTTGAGCTGCAACATTAGGGTAGCTTCATCTTGTTACGCAGTGAAGCCTAAAATGAAAAGTGGGGAGGTTCATGGTACTCGCTTTGTTAGGTGCTGCAGTGCCCATAAAGGAAGAGTGTGCAAGGGAAGGACACTCATGTACATGGACTCATAGGATCATTTATGTTGGAAAAGATCCTTAAGGTTATCGAGTCCAACTGTTAACCCAGCACTGCCAAGTCCACCACTAAATCCTCTCCCCAAGTGCCACATCTATACATCTTTTAAATGTCTCCAGGAATGGTGACTCCAGGCCTCCCTTGAGTAGTGTATTCAAGTGCTTGATGACCTATGGTGAAGAAATGTTTCCTAATATCCAATCTAAACCACCCATGGCACAACTTGAGGCCATTTCCTTCTGTCCTATCATTTCTTACTTGATAAAAAAAGAGGCTGATCCCACCTGGCCACACTCTCCTGTTAGGGAGTTGTACAGAGTGATAAGGTCTCCCTGAAGCATCCTTTTCTCCAGGCTAAACAGCCCCAGATCCCCCCACTGCCCCTCAAAAGTCTTGTGCTCCAGACCCTTCCCCAGCTTCATTGCTCTTCTCTGGACCTGCTCCAGCTCCTCAGTGTCCTTCCTGAGCTGAAGGGCACAAAACTGGACACAGCACTCGAGGTGTGGCCTCACCAGTGCCCAGCACAGAGGGACAATCACCGCCCTGGTCCTGCTGGCCACACCACTGCTGGCCATGATGCCGTTGGGTTTCTTGGCCCTCTTGCCCCACCTGGGCACACGCTGGCTTATGTCTGGCCACTGTCAGCCAGCACCACCAGGGCCTTTCCCACTGGGCAGCTTTCCAGCCCCTCTGCCCCCAGCGTGGAGCACTGCAGGGCCTTGTTGGGACACGAGGGCAGGACTCAGCACTTAGACTTATTGAAACTCATACAACCGGTCTCATTCCCTCAATCCAATCTTTCCAGCTCTCTCTGCAGAGCCCTCCTAGCCTCTAGCAGATCGACATTCCCACCCAACTTGCTGTTATCTGCAAATTTACAGAGTACACTCGCTCCAACCACCTAGATCATCAGTGAAGATATTGAACAGGACTGGGACCAATACTGATCCCTGGGGGACTACCAATGACCAACTGGATGCAGCACCACCACTTTCTGGGCCCAGCCATCCAGGCAGTTCTTGACTCAGCAAAGAGTACACCTGTCCAAGCTGTGGCTTTCTGATTTTTCCAGGAGAATGGCCTGGAATGCCATTTTGACTCTACTTCATCACACAGTGCAGTACAAGGCTGTGTCTGGTCAATAGAGCAATGGCAAATCTCTTGGTGTCCCGCAGGCCGTTGTGCATTTTAAGTAATTGCTGCCTGGGGAGCAGGTTAATGCCAGGCACAGGCTCTGTTTGCTGTAACTCACGTGAATAGCTATGAACAGAAAGGCTGAACGTTGCGATGACAACACATCAATAAGCAAAGCCACTTTCTCCACCTTTTGACATGAATTACCTGTCTTGGATACTGCACTGTAATCAGCACTTGCATCACCAGGAGGAAAATAAAGGCCAGTATGACCTTCTGGAGCAATAGGACCTGTTTTCCTGGACTGATGAGGGAGTCATTAGTCTGAAAAGTTACTTGGACTGTCAGTAACCTGCTCACTGTGTGATGCAGTGCCTTGGTTGAGCCACACCTCCGTGTTTAATTTATCTCTCTGCACAGGGTGAGTTCTTTAGGGACTGTTAGAGTAAATGTTTCTGCAGGCACAATGGCTGGGCAGCCTGCAGCACTACAAGGACAGCACATGGACTTTGTGCAGAATCAAGCATGAGCCCTTTGGGGTGGATCACTGGGGTACAGAGGGACAGAACTGGGAGGAGTACTTTTGTTGGGATTTCCAGCAACCCTCCTGACCCACCTGGCTGTGTGTGCCCTTGGTACCAGGGAAGGAAGTAGCTACAAAAGCACTAGGACTGATTGTGCATTAGAGGGGCTCTCCTATCAACAACAAAACAGACTGTTTTGTCTCCATTCACCTTCTAGGCAGATCAGGGCAGTCCTTAATGCTGGTCTTAGCTATTTCCCTCTTCATTTCACACATATTTCAAACAAACAGGGGTGACAAAAGCATGCAATTTATTGCAACACACAGTGCTGGTAGTTTTGCAGGATCTGAGGCCAGCTGAACAATATGCTGCTGACCTTAAATTGCTCATTCCCCTTTGCTGTTAAGTAAAAGAATAAATCAATGGGTAATTCCTTTCTCTCACCATACCTCCTCTCCCTCCTCCATTTTTAAAGCCAGACATCAGTCCTTTTTATTTAGCCATGACAATGCAACTAGTGCAAAGAAAATCTCAGTACCCAACCAATATGTTTAGTTTCTTTTATAGTGTTAATTAGGTGTGCTTAGTGCCTTTCTGAGGAAGACAGGATGCTAACCTTAGAAACTCAGATAATCCTATTGTCAAATATATTTGTTTATTAAAATAGGTTTGTTTCCTTTTTCTTAGGAGGACTTAGCTTAGAGGATTTAGCTTTTCCTCTAAAACGCAGACTAACCAGGGGATTGCTGGATGCTGGGGTATGTTGTGGGCCAGTGATTGCAGAATTACCTGCTGCTGTATCTTGTCCGAGCCATGTGTGTAGCTGCAGCATAGCACAGCTGTTTGAGGAGCTGGGAGAGATGTAAAACCATTTTAATCCTTTGTAGTTCTTACCTGAAGTTATTGAATAGCATGTTATTAGAACAAAATGGGGAAGGCTCTTTTTTAATACACACAAAATATGAACAAGGTGCTCCCGCTGCTGTTGAACATGTTCTTTGGTAAGTGCAACTTAATTTAGGTTTGGAAGTAGCTCAAAGCAACTAGATCCTTCTTTCATTTATACACATATAGTTTCTGAATGGGAGAGTCTGAATTGCAGTGCACCTTCAGCGCTTCAAAGAAGGGAAATGGCACACAGGGAAAGGGACTGAATAATAGCAAAAAGCCACATCATATAAGTCTGAAGTCTCCTGTGAGCTGAGGGCTGCAGTGTTCTTTGTGAATATGTGTAAGCATGTCTATTTAGATTTGCATTTTTTTTACAGCACCATGATCACACTGAGCCTGGCAGCACCTGTGAAGTGGGAGTTTGAAGTGTGTTTGTTTCCTTCCCTGTCCTGCCCATGGTGGTGAGGCTATTCCACGTCCTGCCCCACTTGCTGTGCGCAGGACAAAAGGAGCATAGGCAGGCAGGCACTTTATCTGAGCTGTCCATATGGGAGCAGAATTAGGATTTTCTACCAGAACAGAAAACCATTCTAATAGTAAGAAATAAGCCATAGGAATTATATCCTAAATATATATGCTGCCCTTAAGGGATATCAGTTTGTGTCACAGGGTGTCAATAACCATTCCCTTTTGTGCTGCTGGGCAGGGGAGGCCAGTTAAGCTGCTCTGTGGCAAATGAACTGTTAATGTCTGAGGCACCCTCCAAGAGGAGGCATGAGGGCACTAAGTCAATTTATTGTACTAAGATGAAATATGAATTGCAGGAAAAATAGGAAAAAAAATCTGTTTCAGTGAACAATCACATTTTGGAATTTTCTTTTCTCCGTGGTAGAAATTTAATAAAACAACTGGAAGTCATCAGGAAATAAATTATTTTCTGAGTAAGGAAAAAGGTTTTGGGCTAGTTCAGAAAAGCTGAATATCATTCTCATCTCTGTTTCAGGTGAGCCATGTCACAGAGGCCAGCCATGATTTGGTTTCTCAATAGGCTGTTTCCTTCAGGGCTAGTTAGGCCCTTGATTTCACTTGATATGGAACTACCTGTGGTCTTCTGAGCCTGTTATCTTGCAAGATGAACAATCAACAGTAAAAATGAATAAAAAACCAAATATGTGCCAACAGACCAGTTTTGTGAAGCACAGAGCCACAAGGTCAGTTGTCCTTGATAGGCAGCTGGCTGTGAATTACCACTGCTGATTAATGCAAAGCATTGCAGGGACAATGTTTTCTGGCACAGAATCCGAGAATGACTTGGGTTAGAATGTACTTTAAAGATCAACTGGTTCCAATGCCTTTACCATGGACAGGGACACCTTTCATTTGGCCAGGTTACTCAAAGCCCCATCCAGCCTGGCCTTGAACTTCCAGGGGTAGGGAGTCCACAACTTCCCTGGGCAAACTGTGCCAGTGCCTCACCACCCTCACAGGAAAGAATTTCTACCTAATATCTGTCACTTCATTCTCTTGCACGGTCTTCTGCAGAAATTAATTTTACAGAACCAACATCCAGCATTTTATTTGTTTTAAATTTATCTGCCATGAAGTTCCCCTTCACTCCTCTCTTTAGTGGTTTTCCCCTCCTACTATGAGACAGAGTGAGTAATAGAAAACCATTCAGTTTTTGCTGGTTTAAGATTTGTCATCCTGTGCTTTATGACTTAGAATTGGTCTTGCTAGGAAAAGAAGCCACTGGGAACAGAGACTTATTCTCTGTTCAGACTGACAGCAGGATAGACAGGTGTCATCTCATGATGACATTTAAAGGTGGATGAGCCCCATGAGGGAGGGTGTTCAGTCTGGTGTAATCAGTGTCAACCCTTATGAAGACTATTTTTGTCAACTTTGTTTATTCCTTTGTGACATTGCTTTATAATAACAGGAAGACTGTAATTTAAATGGTTATGGGGTGTGGGTGGTTGAATTATTCATTCTTTACAGAAGGCAGACTCTCCATCGAAATCCTAAAGTGGCTGACCTGCAATATCCTCTCTCTTCCCTTCCCACCTACTGTGTCCTGAAACACAAAAAGAATACGATGGCTCCTTCAGTTAATCTGCAAGGATGGAAATTTAGCATCTTTCCCTTTTATTTAAGGAAGATGCTTCACCCCTGAGACTTTTGCAGAGACACCTTAGTTGGTCATCTTTCCGAACCTTCATTTTATTGAGAAACAATGAGCAGCATTTTGCAGCTAGCCTATGTAAAAAATGCTGAAATTTATTGTGAACATGAATCTCTAAACCACTGATTAAAGGCTTGTGTGGGCAATTTGCAATAGCTTCCACTCTTTAAATGCAAATGTGCATATGGAGCTTTGTTCTAGATATCAGTCATTTGATACACCTCGGCTTTTGTCCCTGCCCTTAAATACCTGAGATTCTTTCCCAGATGCACATTCTTAGAAAAACCCAAACAAACAACTACAAAACAACAAAAACCACCAAAAGCAACAAAAACCATGACTGAAAACCCCCAAGAACCAACCTACCAACCTGCTCCCCAGGCTGTAGGTTGTACATCTAATGTCAATATTCCCTGTGCAGCATCTGTAAAAATGTGTTTCATTCAGGCTGGTCCCTCATCTTATCCAAACGGCCCTTAGGCCACCACCTGCTGCTGGAGCAGAGAGGAACATACAGGGGAGTACACTGGCCATGGCATGCCAAATGCATTTGCCACAGCAGCAGCCCTCTTTATTTCTCTGTCTTCCTCTAGAAACCTTGAATGTGTTTAAATATTAAAGCTGGACACGTCTCAGTGTATCCTCTGTGGAGTGTTTCATTGAAAATATCCAAAATCCAATAAAATCAGCTGGTCCTTTTGATGTTTGTAAAGTGGTTGCTCACTGAGGTGGTTGGGCTGGGAGTCTCATATCAGACTCCCGTAAAGATACCTACAGAGTATTTCCAATAGTGCTGATAATTGTAATCTGCTTCCTGGGTATTCCATTATGCTCACTAGCATATCCCTTATTTAAAAAAAAAAAGGGATACTTAGGAGGATTTGTTTGCTTTATTTCTACCTCAATGTAGCATCGATTTTCTTTGTGTCTTAGAGAAATCCCTTAACCAAAAAGTACCTTGGGGTTACAAAAATCTATTAATTTCCTAGGCAAAACTGTTGATAGTAATGTCTAAAACAGAATTGTTTCATCTGTACTAAGAAGGAAAGTGGCTGCTGTGTCAACAGGGTGAAAACTCAGCAACTCTAACATTTAGGGGTTTTTTGCCTTAATAATGCTGCTCCACTTGCATCTCCCTATAAAAACAAATGGAGAAGGACGGCAGACTTCCAGGTACTTTTCATGATCACAGACCCAAATACAGCTGGGAAGAACAGCTACTTTCCAGCCCTTTAAGATTAAGTTAACATGCAAAATAGCTTGTGTGTTTTGCTTTACAAAGCAAACCCTTTCCATGCTCTCAAATCAAGACTGGTGAAATACGAGGACAAATGCCCAGCTCCTGCAGAAATATTTATACTTCCATTTAATTTTCACATCAGGCACCAATGCTATTCATGAAGATTAAAAATGGGAGTCAGAAGACAATAGAGGTTCTCAGCCAAATTAGTATTGTCTGTCAGAAAGAACAGACTCTTTCAGCAGCAGCCACATTAACCACTGGCCTCAGTCAGTTTTCCATTGAGTAGCAGGCATTTTTCCAATTTTGTAATACATACTATTGCCTTGGCAAGGAGTAAATGGGATCTTGTGCCAGGACACTTGTATGTAGAGCATACTTTGACTCCTTGCTGTGTTTGCAGAAATTCCAGGTACACATCATTAATCACAAAGCCTGTCCGATTCTTGAATTATTTAATACAATATTGGAGCGGTTTTGAATTATTTAAAGCAATATGCAAAAGGTTCTCTGTGATATACATGCAGAGATTATTAAGAACCTTGCTAAACAGACTTAAATTGCCAGAACCTAATATCAGCTCCCCATGTTCCGTAGCCCTAACTCGAGGAGGGAAAGAAACAAAATACTGCTGTCCAATATCTTCCTGCTTTACCCCACAATTTATGGCAACTGTTATAAATAAGTGAGATGGTTTTAATCTACCTCATTTGAAACTGCTCGAAACACGACAGGGAAAAATGGCCAGCACATTGTAATTTGGTATTAGTGGAGAATGGAAAAGCCAGGAGGTTTATCTGATCCTCCTGATCCTGTGAACAGTAAGATAGAACATGGGGACAGATTGTCCTCCAAAGTGCTTTGATCTTTCCTTTTCTGTTGGTTTTTTTTTTTTTTTTTTTTTTTTGTAGAGAGACCAGGAATGAAAGGGCAACTTCTGTAATGAATCTGGTAGTTCTTCAAGATGCATTAAGAGTGAAAGACATTACTGGGTCTACTTGAGAAGTTCATTCAGCTCCTTAGTCACACCCAGAACAAATTGACCACAGCCAGATCAGTACAAAGGGTGCTCCAGGAACCAAATAATAGAGCTGGACATCAAAATGTGACTTCAGTGTAGCCTCATAAGCAGTTCAACCCACGTGTAAACAATAGATCCAGACTTTGCAGGCATAAGCTTATTTTTGAGTTATGGCTATACTTTCCCACAGAAATGGTCCTCACACTCATTATAAAGAGGGACTGGGAGAAACATCCTGAACCCGAGAGAAGGGAGATGTGGCAGCTGAGTAATTCTCACTGTCAAGAGAATCTGTTCCTATATCCTTCCTCTTCCTCTTCTCTTACATAGCCATTTGCTAGGGAAGATGGGGACCAGCTCCTTAAAGGTCCTTGAGTACAGATGCTTACAGAATTAGGACCTACAGAAGTGAGCATGCCAGGTGACCCTAATCTGAGCTGCTGTCTCAGTCTGACTATGCCTTCAGGCACATTAGCAGACACACCCTGGTTATTCTCTTGAAACTTTTCATCCCAGCCAAGCAGGTGAACTGAAATTTCCTACACAATTTTTCCCTTTAGCTTGACACAGAGAAGCTGAGATTCTCCTCCAGTCACAGCATTGCAGAGCTGCAGCTCTTTGTGCAAGTGTGCCCATACATCCTCTAACCTGGCCCAACAGGGACATTAAGGAGTCATTTTCAATAGAATATTATTTTCTCTCTGTTTCTAAGTAATTTATCTCTGAAAAAAAGCCCAGTCAGTTTTCCCTGAAAAGTACATAACATTTTCCCATTGTTAACCTTAAAATACTGCAATTAAATGGTGAAGAAGGGTAGAAGAGGAATTACTGATGTGTATTTTTTTAGCCAAGTAATCACAATGGAAGCATTCACCTTTCCACTCATTTTGAGATGGCCATGAACTTATTATATAGCCAACTCTAACACACCAGGATAATATATGACAGTGAATCGTCTTGGTTTATCCATTCAGCTTGCCCTGTGAGTTTACAAGGGCTGGAAATCTATTTGCTTTTCACCTCGTTTAGCCTTGATTTAAAGGTATGACAGGAAATAAGTGGATGCCATATTTCAGTGTCTCTCCACGTGGAGTAAAGCCTGTCTCACATCGTTGCTGATGTTTCTGCTGCAGTGTGGACATGGGGGTATGACCCCCTGTGCATAAGGGACAAATACACAGCTCTGCCCTGACAACAAGGCAGGCACAAAACAACCAGGGGTTTGCCCACTCGTTGTCCTGTGGTTTGATTATTGGAGAAATGAAAGGCAGTCCCACTGCACCTCCACACCGAGTGCTCCTGGAACTGTGCAAGGCACCAGGAGGCCCTGACTCACCAGGAACTCGAATTTCTACACCTGTGAAAGGTATAGAATTATTCTGGGAGAGATCCGGGGGGCAGCTCTTCTGCCTGGTGTTTCGTGCTTCCACTGGTGTAGACCGTGCCTAGTTTTGTGGTTTGTTTTATCATGTCATGTAGAGTAAGGTGCTCTCTTTCCCTTTCCTCCCCACAACTCCCCAGGCTTTGCTGGCGCTGTACCAGGTGGATTTTGCCCTGTATACTTTGTGGTCATTCATTCAGCACCACATTCTCTTTACTCCATGTACATCCAAAATTACAACATAAAAGTTGACCAACCAGTGACTTGTCTATCCTGAAGTCAATGTAATCACACCACAGGTATAGCTGGCTTGTATTTCTTTCTTTCCTTTTCCAGATTTGCCCATAATCTTTAATTTAAACAATTTTAAAACCAGGTGACAAGCCCAGTTGTTGTCACTTTATGTCTTAACTGGTGAAAAAGGCCTTTATGAATAAATTATTTTTGTTTCATGCACATCCGTTCTCATCACTTGATTCCTTTGAAATCAGTTTTGTGTTTGTAGAACTTAAGAGCTGTGTACTTAATCTTAACATCCTTACAAAGGTTTTCAATCAGACATTTATGGTAATCCCGAGCCCACAATATCCACCATAAAATTGTTTTAAGGGTAATGTAGACTTTCAAAGGCAAAATATTTTTAGTTCGTATTTTCCTTAACTCCTGGATAATTTTAATTGTCTGCTTTTTTGAAAGAAATGTGCTTGGTTTTGTATGCAACATTATTTTTCCCACAGAGCATTCTTTGATGTACATAAAACCAATAATACAGAGATAACCATCTTGTGCCATTATCATGGCACTTCAAGACTTCTTTGGATTATTTGTGGTGCTGTAAAGATTAGAAGACTCTCAGTTTGTATATGAGTGTCTTTCATTTGATTCAGACAGAACTAGTTCTGTTTATTAAACACTTTCAATAGGAGGGCACCATCACAAAGAAGTAAAAGTCTTCCCAGCTTTTATTGTAACTGCAAATTTTGTATCCTGCTGCAGCTCAGGTGTGTTTTCTTTTGCAGCATGGCTTCCTTTGTAAAGTTAAACATTTAGGGTGAAATTCTAACCTCTTATTCACATTCTGCAATAACAACTCCTTCCACTGAAATCAATAAGACTACTCAAAGGATGCAGAGTTACATAATATGTTGGAGGTGGGTAGAATCTTTTCCCTCAGAATTTAGCTGCATTTCTTTTCCTTTTAGCCTGCTTGACCAAGCTGGATGAGAACAGCCACAAACCAGTGCTTCAGCCCATGTGAAAATGATGCTGGTACCAAGAGAGCAGGATTCAAAACCAAACTGCAGCTCCTGTAAAGTGAAAGAGAAATAGAAAGGGAAATTATTACAGTAAAAAGCCAATTTAGTTACCAAAAATCTGTAAAATCCAAATGAAGCAATTATTTTGTTGAAAAGCAAGGAAGCAAATTGTACTGTAGTCATTTGCACAGTGTCATTCAAAATGGAAAAAAAAAATTAGGGTGGGACGTCTGATAAAGTTATGCTGACCTGCAGCTTTTACTTGATTGTTTATTAATAACAGAAGTGGTTTAGGATAGATATGTTAACAGGCACACTTACCTGCCTCAGCTGATGAGTTACTATCATGGTTTTGCCCAAAGCAAATGTGCTGAGAAAAGAGACTACACACGGAACTCGTAGATCCTGGCAGTGCTGATGTCCCTCAAGGATCTTTCTTTAACTTTTACAACTTCTTTCTCTGCTCTTATGCCTGAATGATTTTCTCCAAAAAATAATAGCTTTTCCTCCTCAAGGTGTTGTATCCTGAATCCAGTGAGCCTCACAGACCACATGTCCCAGAGACCGGAAATCCACAACAGAGAGGCAGATTTCCCACAGGCCACTCTCAGTGTATCGGTTAGCAGGCAATTGCAGGAATGTTTTGTCCTCCTGTTCTTTTCTCAGATGAGCTGGAAGGATGAAAAAAGTGGTTAAGAGACCTGAACAGAAAGCAGGTAGTGACAGCCCAGCTTGGAGAGCCAGGGATTCTGTACACTTGAAGATGTGCTGAAAGAAATAAGCCATGGCTCCCTTCATTCAAATATATTTATTTATCTTTTTATTATTATTTCAATGGGGACATGTCACATTGTTAATGCAGTGGGAGAGAAAACTTGCAGACTCCAGCAGACAACTGGGTATAAGGTTGCATGGTACTGTGCTTGATTTTGCGACATGGATGTGACAGATGGAAGAGCCACTGCAGTCCTTGTGTGTATTCCTTCGGTAGAGGGAGCAGGAATGTTTGAAACATTCACAGGCACATAACATTTAACCATCTCTCCTAATATTAATCAGTCTGCAGGAAGGGATTGGAAGAGTTTTGATCCCTTCTGACCAGGCTTATTGCCCTGATAAACTCATACTTCCCACTTAACTGCCTGGTCATCTCAGTGGTCTCATCTTAACACCTGGATTGAGAAGTTTTGTTTTCTGGTAGTAAAGCCCCTGCTACAGCTGTGGTTGATGACTGTGTCTGTTGAGCCAGGTTATAATATAAATAAATAATGCTGAGCTGTAAAATTGTGGCTGACACCAAGAAAGCTGATGAAATGGAAATGTTTTTGTCTTTAGGAATTACCATAAGAAAGTTGGGGATGTGCATCAAGTTGATGTTGCTAAATTTCCACAAACAGCTTGAGTTCCATGTGGCAGGATCCTGGGGATTGTAATTAAGATCAATGACTTGTCATTTTAATGAATATGGATCCAAATCACACTGGGAAATTTAGCTTGTTGTGTCTCAGTGCTCCAGTATCCTTTACAGAAAGCAGGGAAGGTAAAACTTCCTTTTTCCAATTCTTTGTTTCTTCTTTTGCAGTGAGCATGTCAGAGCAGGAATGTGTTTGTTCAGCACCTACATCAGTAATGACCTGGACTCGGATACAGAGTTGAGATGAAGTTGCAAAGAGAGCCATGACAACAGACTTGCTTTTCAGTCTCTTGGTAAAGTATTGGTAGAAATTTAATGCAACCCAGCTGTGTTATAGAAGTGGAGCTTCTGGTTTTGATCAGAATCCAGAAACACAGAGTTGTGATAAGAAGTTAATAACAAAGGACAGATTAATTGTACTCTGGAAATGTTTTGGCTAGCAATTGTTCAAATTCCGAGCAAGGGTTTTGTCAGTACTTTTTTAACCTGGACTAATTCATCCATCTCTTTCTGGAAAATTCAGTGTTTTGTGTCATTCAGCATAAGGGAACAGAGGTGTTTTCCATGATCTATGCAATAATCAGTGTTTTCACCAGTTTATCTTGCCTTTCACACAGCAATGATGTGCACTCCCAAGGTGCCAGATGTTTACACCACCGAGTAGGTGAAATGTAGTAGAAAAGGATGTCATTTTGATGACTCTCTTTATAGCATATTCCTACCTCTGCTCATTCGAGAATCTGGGATGACAGTAGTAAATAATGCTTAGTACTCCTATAGCACGGAACATGTTCAAAATTAAATTTTAGTAGTAGTAGGTTTAGAGATCTCTGAAAAAGTGAATGTGTACCAAAGGGAGAAAGTTAAACCTTGACTGTGATAAAACCCTGTCAAGCCAAGAAGTGTTCCCTGGGGAGTGACTCTTTCTCATCTAGAAAAATAATAAAAAATGCTTCCATGAGTAGGCAGAATTAGATGCCTAAATGGACTCCAGGGAAATTATTGTGAGGGAAAAGGTAATTGCTTCATTTCTCACTACAGATCAAATTTAACTTCTGATTTGGGTAAATATTGAAATTCAAGAGAGACCTTGGAAAAATTTAATAAGTATTATACTTATCTGTGAAAATTAAGATACTTGCAATCTGACCTAACATTACGGAGCTGTTGAGATACTACAGAGAGGTGGAGGTAGTTTTCTCCTCCTGATATTTCAGAACAGACTGAGATTTCAGATTAGAGGTGGCTTGGTCTGAAGGCCATATTCATAAGAGCTCTAGCATTGTAGTTTTGAGAAAAGACAGACAGTATTTGAACCAAAGTCATTGTATGTCACTTAAAGTTCAAAGAAAAAAACCCATGACATCAATATTTTTGTTATTTAAATGTGTTAATATTGTACCACAGTAAAGATCATTTACTTGTGTTCCCTAAACTACTCCTCCTGGCATAAGACACTGGACACCAGACACAAAGCTTTTCTCCCCACACCATGCAAAACTCTGGTGTATGACCTACCAACATAGAAAAAAAAGAATTGTAAACCAATGAAATTAAACACAACACGTTAAATATACATTCTGGAACATAAGGGATGAAAAGATAAATATTAAAAGTCATCCCAATAATAGCAATACATAAAATATCTGATGATTCTCTGAGTATTTTTAGAAAGCAGTGCATTGCTGCGGTATGCAACTGAAATATCACCCAGTGAGACTTCAGCATAATTAAGCAATGATTAATCAATACTTAACTAAAGAAATTAAGCTCAGGAGAAACAATTAATTGAAGTTAAGTGAACTTTGACAGCTCATATTAAACTGAGGCTCTAATTAACAAAAGCATTGTGCATCCTCTAAATGGAGGGATGTGCAGGCTTCAGGTGCTGAGGATGGGGTGAGAGTTGCTCTGCAGATTTCTTGATGATGAGGAGTCACTGATTGAGAGCTTCATTTCAAGACTTTGAAAAGAGAAGGTGATTTTTCTTTGGGTGCCCACAATGCTGTTTGATGACTTGGCTGTAAGTTCTGGCAGTTCAGGCAGCTCTCTGGAGGAACAAATGCAGTCTCCTGGTAGGGTTTGCAGCCTAGCCCCATGTCCTTCAGGATCTTATCATTCAGGACCAAGCTGCTGGACGAGGTGGGGAGACACTGCTGTAATGTCTGTGTCATTGCCAAACTCCACAGAGCCAGGGGGCTTTGGCCTTTTACATCACTTGGAGCTCCACAGCACAATTTCCTGCAGGAGTTGTGGCTGTGGAGAACCCCAGCAGGAACAGCTGTCCCCAGAGGGCTGCAGCCCAGGGAAGGGCTGGGACAGGGAGATGGGTGAGGAACGGTCTGGGGGACCTGGGAGAGCCCGACTGTGACAGAATTTTCTCCTTCTCATGTCTCTCTCCTCTCTGTTCTTGTTTTTTTATATTCCCCCCAAAGTAACTTTCGCTTTTGGTGTTGGTGAATTCCGTCATCTACGGACGCAGTTTATTGACCCTTGTGCATGTGAGATTGTCTCAATATCTTTTCTGCAAAGTTTTCTCATGAAACCACAGAGTCAGGTTATCTGATCTAATGATTTTGAAAAGATTGATTTATTACCTGGAGAACAAGCCTGGTGGAGGGAAGGAGAAGAATACAAGGAAGAGTTCTAAGTTAACATTGTTATCTCTCAGGATCTGAAATGGCCACTGGTTCTGTTTACAGTAGGAAAGCCATGCCCAACAAGCCCAGGCTGATGATGAGTAAGGGTCAGGAATGGGGGTTAAAGCCTAATCTCAGCCCCAGCCCACCTGAGGGAACTGTCCCTCTCGAGCAGGGCCTTTCCTTGCTTGTTTTTAGAGGCACTGGAGAGTGGCACAAATCTGAGATGAGGGGAAAAAAAAAAGAGATATGATTGGCTAGTGGCTTAATTGCTCTGTTAATTGCTTTGCCTCTGGTGCTCCCATCCCTGCAGAGAAAGTGCCTGAGGGTTATCTCAGCTGTGTGAGTTCCCCTCAGTGATGAGCAATTATCTCCCAGGCAGAGACTACCAAATGTGGCTGTCACAAGATAGCTCCATTCAAAATGATGGATGGGCATGAAGGAAGACAAACTTCATTCCCAGAACTCAAATTAGGAGCTGGCATAGCCTCATTGGTGTGAATTTGGCCTGACTTTGTAACAGCGTGAATGTCAAGACATACCTCACCAAAGGTTCAGGTCCTGAGCCCAGCTCCACTGCTGGAACCCATCTGAAAACCTTTGCTGGACATTTGTTGGTCTGATTTTCATTTTAGGGAGGCCTCTACAGGACTGGTGTGGCCATGGAAGTGTTCTGGGTGCTCTGTGTGGAGGAGGCAGAGCTTCTCTGCTTGCATTGACGAAACCTGGGCTAATCTGATTCAGTGAGTCCCATGCTTCAGGGGGATGGAGGAACATTTGGAGTCAGGATACACAGGGCTGGTGGAGGTAAGGTAGTGTTCTGCTGCTTTGAAGCCACAAAGGTGGAAGTGCTAGCTGAGAATGTGCACTGGTTTTTCTCTTTGAGCAGCTTCACAGCAACACCACAGAGCTCCAGCTGTGCACCGGTCCCCATTTTCAGGGGGACTTGTGCTGTGGAGGGAGGAAGAGATTTACTCTGCAGGAAACTCCAGATCCTAATGGGACAGATGAAGAAAGCAAAGAAAAACAAAACACACCCCCAAAAATGCAAAGGTGAAGTGACCTGCCTGTGGCCTCTCAGTAAGGCAGCAGCAGGGTGAGGGAGCACACCCTGTGCTGTTCCCATTAAAGCCTCTCCAGTAAGAGTGCTTGACCTGGTGCTCCTGTGGGTGAGTGTTCCAAGCAGCTCTATAAATGTGCATTATTGCTGTGCTCCTGCCTGTCATATTTCCTCTTCTTTATTCACCAAGTGGTGGGAGCTGTCTCTGGCTCATCAATTAAACCCAAGAGTGATGATTTCCAAAGGTATTGCTACTTAGTGAAAGAAATTCATCCTTAGGCTAAAGGACAAAGCGCAAGGCCTAAGTGTTATTTAAATGGCTCATAAAACATGTGCTGGCTCTTTAGCCGGAATGAAAATCACCCTTAGCTAACATAGGAAATATCCTGCTTTCCTCTGCCTTCCCCAGTCTTTTCATGATGATGAATCTCTTTCCTCTTGCTCCCCATTATTTCTGTAAATGAGAATATGCTGTAACATTGCTGAGGTTGGGCTAATTAAATCAGCTCTTTCTTATCTCATTGATCTGCATTTTAAAGCTGAGCTGATTAAGGATGAGAGACTATATTTGATTAGAAATGTGTTTTTGCCAGTTAGTTACATCAAAGGGTAGATTACAGGAGAGGAGAGGAGCTGAACTCACATGGTTACTGTTTCTCCCGGATGTTAAAAGGAAAGAGAAATAACATGAAATAACAAACAAATCCCAAGATGCATTTCTTACCCATATTTTTTTCACAGCAAATGATGATACCTTTGTTTTATCGTCTGAAAAAAATTAATAATAGATAAGTGAGATTGTGATACATAGAAAAGATTTCCATATGCTGTGCAATGCTATGGACGGTGCCTTACCAAATATCCAGCAGAAATCTCACTAAAACTGCAACTCCTTCCTGGTTTTATGGTGGCTTCAGCAGAGTCATTCAGCACCAAATGCTTACCTGGGCTGGCAGCCAGAGGAAAGGCTCAGAGCAGGGCCCCTGGCTGGTCCTCTGCCTGGGCAAACTGCACAGCTCTTGTGCATTTTTTGTGGCATTCCCAACCATCATGTCTGTATATATTATTAAAGAAAATATTATGCCTGGTGTGACTACCTGACAAAATCTGTTTTCATCTCCTTCATTAAGCAAAATTTTTTGATCAATCCAAGGATGCCTCATTCTCAGCTCAGAGAGGGCATTCTCTGGGAAGGGGGAGCTAGTAAAAAGGGTAGGAGGCAGAATTTTCAATTTTCTTCCTCTTTGAGTTTTCCAAGAAGACTCAGTGCCATATTTAGCACCACAAATTTGAAGATGGCAAGGAAACCAGCTGTCGTGTGACCTCCTGTATTGGGCCACCATGCAGCCATCAGAACAGCTCCTAATTTCTTCTCAGTAGGATTGGGACTGACACAGTGACTTTATTCCTATGTGCTACTGCTGAACCCTACGAGGAAATGCAGCAGAGCCTCTTAGACCTCCCTTCTCCAGAGCACTCCAGGTGGGGTTGTGCTGCCCTTCTCAGGGTGACTGCAGGGAGGATGCCCCTCTCTGTCACCTTGGTGCCTGTAGAGAGTCACCCTCGCTGCTCAGATGCTCCTCTTCACCCTTTCATCCCAGGCTTCCCCCATGGCCCCGACCTGAAGTGGAACCGTAACCAGTGAGAGAACTTTGCTGCATTCATTGCCCACAACCATCCTGCTGATGGCCCACATCGTCAGGGGCTTAAACAGCTCCTTTGGAAGAGCCTGTTGTAAGTGGGTGTCAGGACATTCATCCCTCGTCTCTGAGGTCAAGCAATCAGAACAGGAGTTAGAGACAGCAGAGAGAATCCCAGAGATCTGGCGTGTCCATTTGGAAAGGCAACACAGCTGCAATAAAGCCTGGGCTAGGAGAAAGGAAACAGGAGTTTTACCCCTGGAGTGATACAGTGCAATATTATGCTTTATTAGGGACATGTAAGAGGTAAGTAGGAAGGAGCAGAAGATGAAAGAAAATTTTAATTTCCTTTTCTTGAAGAAAGAGTGCATAGTTAGTATTAAGACACAGACAACAACAGTAACCATTGTCCCTGTATCAGCCCAGTGCACTTTTCTGAATACCAAAACAAATGAAAATGAGTTCCTCTTTCTATCTGCATTCCTCTCCTCTGCCTTTTTGCTTGAAATGCACATTTGAGGGGATTGCATGTAGGAACTCAAGCAAACTTCATGCTTTCTACTCAAAAGCAGTAATAGATGAAGATGACAGGCTACTTGCAGGAAGATATTTATTAAAAAACACACCCCAGACATCAAGACCTGTATGTACAGAAACAGCTTTAGATCTAGTCCTTAAAATGTGATCAAAAGCCATTGAAAACTAATCTGTACATAAATTTAACCACCACACAAAAATACAGAGTGAGAAGAATGGTCGGCTCATCTGTCATGATTTCTGAAAGGTCTGATCTGTAGTGGAACAAAACTAACTGTTATCAATTCATGGCTTATTTTTAATTTGTGTCACAAGTGAGGTGGTGCAAAAGCTTATTTATTTACTATGAAGAAATACAGATATTTATCCTTAAATGAGAATTAGGGGAACTTTCTGCGAAAGATTAATCACAGCATGCCACGATGAGATTTAATAAGCATGAGATGCATGTAGGAATTATTTTTCTATTTTTGCAGTGTCTGTATTTGCTTGTATTACTGCTCAGAGAGATAATAGCAGCTCTAGTGGCATTAATATTGAAATCCATGAAATTTCTCTTGAATTAAAAGAATCCTTTAAGGAACAGCAGGGATGAGGAAGGTGACTCCAAAGCTTGTTCCAGAAGACTGATTACTCTAAATGGTAGCTTAAGTTAGAAGGGACTGAATATGCCTAGTCCTTCAAAGAGTTGGACTTCACGCATTTTGTTTTAGTTTTATGTGTTAGGCAACGGGATTTACAAGGAAGGTGGTCAGGATGCAGGTTTCAGAACTTACCTTCAAATGTGAATTTACGTGCTTCATGTACAGTGACCAAGACTACAATTTTTGGATAGCCATCCACCACTGGAAGTTCATCGGTTAAAGTATTTATTCAAATCCTAATTCGTCTTTGAACACAATTTCCAATCACCTTGTTATGTGCCAATTCCCCACAAAATTTAATTGGTAAGTAAATAATTATTCACTTCTATTAACTATGTGACAGTAGAATTGATCCCGTTTAAAATCTCCGTAAATTTCTCTTAAATAGATGAATGCAGCAGCCCAAAACGATGGCCTCCATTAAACCCAAATTAAAGGCTTATTTATGATATTCGGTTTTTATATTTTTCCAAACAGGAGGTTAACTTCTAGTACCTTCTGAGCTAATGTTTCTTTTAAAAGATCTGTTTCAAGAACATTCATACTTTGATTCATTACTTTCCTCCGTGAGGCAATAAGAAGATGCCTGTATAAGAGACATTGCAGTGATAAAAATAATGTCTGAGTAATACTGGGGGTGGTGTTGCCAGTGTGTATTGAGGAGGCATTTGAGTGAAACTGTGTTGCCAAGTTTGCAAGATTTTTATTATAGTGGTTAAAGAAATAGTTGTTCTCCAGAATTCAAGGTTGTTATTCTGTCTAGGTTTACAAAGCCTGTTCAACAGGAGCTGTGTGCATGTTTGTGTGCAAGTGAGGAGGCCACTGGCTGATTCCTGCTCTTAACTGTGATTGAACATAGTGTGGCATTTCTAAGGAACTCTTTTTTTTTCTCTCTCATCTGTAAGAAAGCTCAAAAGTAACAATTGTTTTAAAAATCTCAAGCAGTTTTATCAGAGAGGCCAACACTGTCCTTCTGCATGCAACATGGGATTCCTGTCCCGAGTCTCTACTCCATCTAGATGACACCCAGAAACAGTGTGGGAAACTGTCAACAGATTGAGCCCTTTTCAGCCCAAAACTGTCTCCAGCATAGAGCCCAGCAGCAGCAATTTTTTTATTTGAAGGCAGGTCTCTTGCAGAAGCATGGGATAGAGCAGAGAGGAATTTTCTCTCTCGGAGCCTTTCCTCGGGTCTTGGTTGCACCGTGTCATACAATCAAGAGGGGTGATTGTGTCTTTGATAAGGTCTGTGCAGAGACAAGTATTCCACAAGGAAGCTGAGACTTCATACCATCCCTGGCTGCTGGGCAGACACTCCCATGTGCCCACACATGTGCTGTGTTTGCAGCAAATTTCACCTGGATGAAAGCAATCATTTTTAGGGAGGAGATGTCAGTCAAAAGCTTAGGAAATGGAGGCAATGCTGCCCTGGCTCCAAAAGTCTCACTGATCAGTGGGAAAGGGAATTAACTTGGGGAACTCGTTTGCCTTGAATAAGGCTCTTTTTAAGAGAGCTTCTCATACTTGGGTGAGCTGACTGATCCGGTCTGAGAGACAGAAAGTAAAGAGTGGTATCTCAGAGCCCCTTCCAAGGCTACAGAATAAATGAGCTGTGGTAGCAAGCAATAAAGAAACCGTCATGCATGTTCCCCTAATCTGAAACCCCTCCTGAATGTTCACCTCAGGGCCAATATCTGTAAGGAACAGCTGGTAATGGCAAAGGGTTATGGGAAGCTGGAACTTGCAGTTTGATCCTTTAGCATATCTAATTATTAAATTGATTTCAAAAGAGAAGGAATATTTAATATGTCTAATTGAAGCAGGAGATGATGTTTTCAGTTTAGCAGAGCTTCCTCAAAGGGTTGCATGAAGTCTAAAATTAATACTCATCTTTTAAAATGTATGGTCTCATTACTACCAACCCTACCGTAGCTGAAATATCACACATTTTACATTTGCTGGGGTAACATACAGCACAACATTTTGTGGCTGCTTTAACAAGCGTAGAAACTCATATTGCAAAAAAAACCCAACAAAACAAACCTTGTCTGCAGATCGGATAAAATAAGCAATAAATCCAGGGCGAAAAAATTTAAATGGCAGGCAAAGCCCACTGTAAAAAAACCTCCATGGGAATTAAAGAAAAGTCTTTGAACTCCTGTGAGTGATAACAGGTTTAAAATCTTAATGCCAACACACTGGCTAGTAGGGCAACTGCTTTTGAAAGCATAGGTCGGTGTTCCAGCTGTCGGACATTGTGTGTTCAGCCAGTTCTTGTCCTTTATTTCCCTGGTGCTGGAAAGCTGATGAGGGACAGAAGCTGATTGAATACTGTAGTGCCCAATTTTTCAAAGACCAAGTGTTATTTAATGTTCAGCTGGAAATCTGTATGTGGATTTAAGTCTGGGCCGATACTTTAATAATTACCCTGGCTGTTATGTTTCCCCAGAAAGAGGTCAATCCAAGGGTTGCGTTAGATTCTGAAGGCAATTAGAGTAGCTTCAGAGCAGATTTTGTTTATCATTGTAGCTATAACAAGTATTTTTGGGGTTTTTTTCCCAGCCTGTTGGGCTATCTAAAGTGTGACAAGGGATATTACTTAACAACAGTTGGAGGCCTTTAAGGAAGCAAAGACTGACTGATTAGGCTTAACTTGTCATTTTCTGATGAATTCTTTTGAACAAAAAGTAACTCAGGCATGTCATTAATGATAGTTGTCAAGGACACAAAGGAAAAATATGGGTAAACTTAGAAGTTTATTGGGGTTATAGATTAAAAAATAGGAGATTAGAAATCAGCTGGAAGGGTAAGTAGAGGGTGCTTTAAAAATAATGCAAATGCTATAAAATAAGCCAGAGTTGCTTTGCTTTTTATAAGGCATCTTTATACGTACTGTTATGAAAAATCCTGCTTCAGCTTGTTTAGGAAGTAGTAAAATCAGGTGTGAAATGAGTTTTGTAGTCAATGAAAATCTGAGGTTCCAACAATTGACCTTCGCTAAGACAAAATTAGCAAAGCGTAAAATTTCGAACAAAAAATACAGCAGAAAAAAATAGACCAAAATAGAATTTCCATCTGACTTTGGATGTCTAGGTTACAAATACCAGCTTTTTAGGAGAAGGACTGAGACTCTCCAGATCAGAGCAATTACTTCCTACTATTTTCTTTGAGGAAACCTGAATGTTGCCATCGCAGGCTTTCGCTTTTGACTAATTGTAATTTTCCAATGAAACGCAGCTTTGGCTGTTGCCTGTGCTGAGTCTGAGGGTGGCAGGGGGTGTGAGGGATGGTGACACTCCATGCCCACAGTAACCCCCATGAGGATGCTGCTGGAGGGTCGTACAAATTAACTAATATCTGATCACACAGAGGTGGCAGGTGTGGTCAGTTCAAAGAGGATGGAAATATCACACACACAAACCTAAATGATTGTAAGTGTTGGAGAAGAAGCAGTGGGATGAAGTTCAACAGTTCAAAATGCAAACTCACCTGGTTTTGGCCAACAAGGAATTCTGCAATGGCTGGGAACGTGACTTGATGGGAGAAAGAGGACACGGGCATGGCAGCTGATCAGAGGGAAATCACGAGTCAAACACAAGCGTATGTTGTGTCAGGGAAGATATTTTCATTGGGGAAGAATGAAGAATTTAACAGCCCAGTACTAGACTCCCTGAAAACTCACCTGGAATACTGACTGCCACACTAGTTAAACTTCTGGAAGAATAATGCACTCAGACTGGGGGAGATTCAGTAAAAAACTATTAGTTATGATAAGAAAAGCCATAAAGAATCAGACTAAAGGCATTTGCAGTGCAATAGAGTGTTTCTGATAGTGACCAAGAGTAAAAGTTAACAAAGAGTGTAAGATAGTATAAGCATGAGTAATAGTTCCCCAAAATATTGCCAGTCTTCAGCAAATTTCAATTTAAAAGCTTCCTGAGCAAGAGGCATTATCTTTGCTTTTCCTTTCTTCCATCAACTGTTTCCTCTGCTGGATTTCCTCCCATACCTTGTTCTACTCACTGTGCTTTCAGCTTGCTTTCAGCATGTCTGCAGCAGCAGGATTTCTGCAGACATAAGATGTGGGAGAAACATCAGCTTTTGCTTCTTTGGAAACCAATCCTTTTTAATTCCTCTAACGTCACTAATTCTTATTTTTAAGAAGACAATGAGCAATCATTTCTTGTTCATTGCTTTCTCCCTAACAGTGATCTGGGAAATGGAAGTGCCTGTCTTACACCAAGACAGCTTGGCTTGTTAATTTTAACACAATTAAGGATGAGGGAACACGACTGCGATCTATAAATGGGCACTGGGCTACACAGCAGAGAAGAGCAAGAGCAGTTTCAGCTGAAGAAAAATTTTGTCCAAAGAACAAAGGAATACTGAGAATGAATAAATTCAAGTCGAAAAGTAGAAGAAAGGTTTTAGCCACAAAGACAGTGAGACTCTGGGTAGTCTACTGGTTGGCTTTGGCTGAGCTATATTTGTACAAATAGATCTATTAATTCAGAAGAAAACATCCTCACTTTTTCCTTGGAGCCCAGGAGATCAGGTGCATCTGGTGTGTTAAATTTTCACAGATGGAAACGGTTTGGTTAGCATCGCTTCAGGTTGCCTTTGAGTCTCTTGTCTGAATAGTCATGACCCATTTATGGGAGGATGAAGCATGGCCTTCTACTCATGTCTGCAGAGGTACCTGAATGAACGACCCAGGTGCTTTAATCACTCGGACATCCCCCTTCTTGGAGGGGATGAAGAGAATCCTGAGTGATTTAAAGATAGAGCATACACTTAATTAATGAAAAGTGTGATATAAGCACAATGGCAGAGGAGCCCACCTGATGAGCTGGGAAGGTTTTTCCCATTTTCTGCCCTATTTTTGGGAATGAAAAGTAATTTTAAGAACCTGCTCAACTCTTGTCGCTGCAGGATCATAACACTACACTTCCCTCCATAATGTTTTATCCCCTCTAAAACCTCCTCTGATGGAGTTTTGTTCCAACACTTCCCTCGGAAGACTTTGCTCTCCTGCCTAATAAATTTCACAGTTAAGAAGCTTTCTCTGATGCTTTGTCACTCACAGCCATTTAAGAATGGATAAGGAGCTGCCTTCAGACGTCAGAGATGAAGAGTACTTATGTGCATGGGAACAGTCCCAAAAGGAGTGAGATGGAGGACTACTGCAAATATCAGCAGTGTGGTTACCTTTGCTCACCTTATATAGCAGGGATCTAGCAGGAAATGCAAAGGTGTGAATTTCAGCACTTGTGAAAATGCCAGATTTACAGCCTTAAATAGCAAAGTCTTCTGCCTCTCCACAAAACAAATATAGCAGGATGTCCACTGTGAGAGTTTTCTCACAAGTAGGCGTCAGCCCAAGGGTGAGAAATGGTAAATAGGCACCCAAGGTGGGCAAGAAGTGGTCTTTCGTCCTCTGAGTGACAGAAGTTGAAGCAGGGTCACCGGTTTATTGAACTGTTGATGTTTGACACGGATCAAATGAAAACACTTGTTATGAATATTGGGTTCATTTTAACGTGGCAACGGAAGATTTCTTTTCCAACGACCAGCCACTGAAATCACCTTGTGACCTGCCAGTGGATTTAAAAACAATGTCATGGAAGGTGATTTGGGCTGAGATGTCATCTATAAAATATTTATTGTAATGAGATATATGGGTTTCAGTCACTTAGTGCATCCTGCAGTAGCTGCTAGATGGGCTAAAGACCAAATTACTCAATCCTAATGTCATACACAGCTCTTGCACAGTATTTTTATTGCTAATTACTTGGTGGCATTATATTCACATAAAATAAGACCAATATGGACATGGCTGTTTGGGCAGCCAGTTTGGACCTTTCCTGTGTAGCTCTTTACCTTGTCAGTGGAGGTGAATCACTAGTTGAAGCAAGATCCAATCTGAAGCTGGAGTGTTTAATTACCCTTGAAAAATAGAAAAGGTCAAAATAGGACAGGAACGACAAAGTCAATTGAGCATCTGGACAGAGTCCAAGCTTCAGTCCTTGCTGTCATCTCCTTGTTTCTTCTTTTGGAGGAGTCTACATTTAAGTGAAGTTGTAAAAAGATATTTACACTGTATTCTGTATCTCTTTCTGTCCTTTTCTCCTTTTTTCCCTCTCTTGTCCTTCTCCCCCTCTTCCTGCTTTTGCTTTCTTCTGCCTTCTCCCTCTTCTCCTTCCTCCCCTCTCTTGCTGTCTTCTTTCTCACTTGTGGGTGGGGGATAAGGATCAGGCCCAATGAGGGGATCCAGGATGACACACAGCCTGAGATATCCCCAGGCTGGCACTGAGCTGGGCCCTGGACCCAGCATCCAGACCCCTGGTGTGTTGGGGCTCTTGTAGCCCTGACACATATTCCTCACACAGATTTTGTCTATGGACACGCACACGCAGGATCTGTACATCAAAACACTTTGCATATGCGCATCTGGTGCATAAATATGCAGACAGAGGCACAGTGATAGAATCAATTAAAAGCTCTCTCTGCAGCACTCAAGTTTTGCTGATCGTTAATCACAGATGTCTGATATCTTTTTATCTCAAGTCAAAGATTCTCTGTCTCCTTTATAGCAATCAATACACTGGGGTCGTCTCACAAAGTCCGGGGATTTTTGTTTCAAAGATCTGACAGGACAATAACCACATGATCCTGACCCATGTAAGAGGCTTTGGGTGACGCATGTGTAAGACTGCTTGTATTGTATCTATAATTCATGTGCAGCTCGGTCTCTTGGGGGAGCAGGGGGAATCATGGCAGCTGTTTAACAACCCACAGTCACAACTGAAAGTAAAGGAAGCCACAATTCAGCCGAAACATTATGTAAAGATTGTGCTCACTGGGCCAGGGAACCTGAACTAACATGTCTATTTTTGTGAGGAGTGTTGGGGGATTTTTAATGACTGTAAGATCCTTGATTTTATGGCTCAGTTAGAAATACAATAGCCATAATAACATATTGTAGCAACAGTATTCTTGCAGCTACAAAGTTTTAAGGATGCGTGAAAGGAAAAGTTACTGTACAGAAGTAATTCTATTTATTAGACCAACAGAATGAGTTTCCATGCACATAGTCCTTTCTACATTTCTCAAGCAGAGAAAATATATAAGAAACTAGGTAGGGCAAGGTGTACCTGCTCTCAGTTTAGCAGTATCACATTAATTGTTTCAAAGTGACTGATGAAAATGAGGCCCCGTGGGACAGAGAGGAATGGATTATTACTGCCCCAGTAATAATAATACTGGGATTATTAATCCCAGTAATAATGTGGGAAGCAGGATGAGATACACATGGAAAATGGCAGTGCTGGACCAAGTCTAGCACATCACAGCATCATGGAACAGTTTGGGTTGGAAGGGACCTTAAAATTGTTCCAACCCCTCTGCCATGGGCAGGGACACCTTCCACTGGACCAGGTTGTTTCGACCCCATCCAACCTGGCCTTGAGCACTTCAAGGGATAGGGCAGCCACAGCTTCTCTGGGCAGAGTCAGTGGGCATAGCTGGCCTTGCTCTGACTGCAAGGTAAACTGCTTTGGCACTCAGAGTGGTTTAAACGTCTGTGTTTCACCTTTTTGTTGGTCTGGTTCTGCACACAGCTTGGGGAATTTAGCTGATGCACAAAAATCCACTGAAAACCTGCAAAGCAGATTAAATGCTCTTGTTCAAAGAGGGAGAAAATTAAACACTTAAGCACAGCCCCCTGTAACAGTCATGAAGATGTAGGAAAGAACAGGGAGCAACACAGAGCATGTTTCTAAGCAGCTGCAGAAGTACCACAAGCTCACAGATCTCAGATGCTGTATTTGGTTTTTTTTATTCTCACAGAGGAAAGAGTTAACCTAAAAAATAAAACACATGTGAACTAAATCATGAATAGCTTTCACAGGGGAAGAGATGACCCAGGCTATCAATCACTGTCTTGGGAAAGAGGTGCTTGCAGGGGTGGTGAGAGAGAAGATGAATGGGGTTGGATGGGCTAGATGGACCTCTGACCTTGGGCACCAGGGCTGTTTGGATGGTTTTACTGGCCACACTGAACACTGCTCTACTCTGGTTCTTTCTGGTTCACAGCCATGAATCCCAGAGCAGAATCAGGGCATCTCTGCTTCCTGGTACTTGTCTGAGCTCTGCCTTGAGTCCTTTATGAGTTTTCCACCTGCCTTTGCTTGACTCCAGGGAAACCAATTGCTCTCCGCCAGCTTTTGTCAACAGCATGAGCAAGGACAATGTTTGCAAGACAAAATAACTGGTGTTAAGGTTTCTCTGTAAAGAAGAAGGGGTTGCTTTATTAAAAGGTCGGTTCTGCATCTAAGAGGTTAATAAGTATTCGCTGAGACTCATCAATGTCAAGACTAAAACCAAACAGGAAAATGGCAATCTCTTTCTCTTTTTTAAAGGAACTTGTTGAAATAACTGCCTAAGTCTGCCCTCTGTTTACTAAAACGGCTTCGGAAATCTCTAAATCCATTTATCCTGAGGATTATCATCATCTGGTTTCCAGACAACATCCTCATTTCCTCCAGTGAGGTTTTCTGATACCTTAGGCCATTAGCTGTGGTATTGATCTTTCCTTAATACGTGAGAATTCCTACAGCAAAGGCAGCTCTGCATCTAAAAAACCCCAAGCCAAACCTGTTTTTATCTGAATAGCCAGAACAGCATTTTGTTAGAGACAAAATTTAACATTCTGTAGCTTTTGTTTATAATAAATGTATCAGGGCAGGCTCTAAAGACATCCTTCACAGAATAGACTGAGCCTGTTATCAGCCACTTGGGGAAATTCTGTTCCAGAAACAAAAGCCTGTTACATGCCAGTCCTTCAGCTCCTAGTCCTATGGCTCAGCCCTGGGGAAAGAGATAAGGGGCAGTGCTTGGGAGCACAGCCTTTGAGATTTTACTTGGCTCTTCCTACCCCAAAATCCATCCCCCTGACAAATCCTGTGCATCAGTCCATAGAAAAGTAGTAACCAAGACCCCTATTACTCATCCTAAATCATCTGACAGGGATTGTCAGGATGGTGCCTGTGTAATAGAAATGGAGGGAAGAAACCTTAAGCAAAAGTCTGATAAAAGAAATCACCACACCTTTACTTATTTTTTCCTGCTTTAGAGGCCTGTTTCCCTTTGTTTCCCACTTACTAGGCAATGCTGGAGTCCCACAGTTACTCTTCTATTTAAGGAAGACAATCCAGTAACCTTGGGAACCGGGAGATGAAGGCAGCTGGGAAAAGAGGTGAGAGCATTTGGACAAGTGGGAATCTATTGCTACTTCTAAATTAATAGGAACTTGTTGAAAAGTTTCTCAGAAAAAGTTTTCTCTGTTGCTGTAATCCACAAGGCAGAGAACAAAGAGTTAAATTCATTCATCTTAACTATTAGGACAAACTTGTTTCCCCAGTGGTTCAGCCAGAATCTGTGTATAGACAACTCTTGTGCCCCCTACCTCCAGTACCACGACCTTCAGCAAGTCTCTCTCTCTGTTAAACATGAGTCACCCAGCCCTATACAGAGTTCATGGGAGGAGAGATGTTCCCCCAAACACTACAAAAAAAGATTGACTAAAAATGCCTGTCATGGAACAGGAAAAGGATTGCTAGAATTTGCTTCTTGCCACTTTGGACTTTTTTTGGTGCTTGAAGTATAATTTTCAGCAGTTACAGAGAAGTGTGATTTAAAATTTCTTCATCAGAAGAACCCTTCAATGTATGAAAGTCTTCATTAACACCTAGGAGCAGTCATTATGGTCAAAAAATTCAAATTCGGGTGCCTTAAGTAAGAATAAGTATATACTTTATCAATATTTCAGTATGTCTGAGCACCTGCAGATAACATTTAAGATGAGTTAATTACAGGATCCTAAATATGGATCAAAGGATTAGTTTTAGACATCAAATTGTGAAAAGTTTGGATTATGTAACTTACCAGGGCCACATGGAAAGTTGTTGGATTTAGATGTAGAATCAAAAATCTTCTTAAACGGGAGGAAGGATTCAGCAAAGGATCCAGGTTTGTCTTCCTTGTTTGCCACAAACTGCTTCTTCCCAAAACCCAACAGGGAATTAAAAACCACAGGACTTAGGGTTCTTTTTCTGAAGTTTCTTTCTTAATTGTATTAGCAGTTAGGAGTGATCCTGCAGTATAACAAAACAAACCAAAACTCCAACCAACCAACAAACAAATCCTCAAACAAAACAGTCATTTTAGGCCATAGACAGATGCTCAGTGTGCAGCCACCTCTGCCAGCTGATGATATTGTCATGTTCAGCTGCTATTTTGCAGCTCTGAATTTGTATCTTTCCCTTTTCCCTTTCTGCAAGCATTTCAGCTCTTCTGGCAAAATGAGTCCTGTGAACACTCCCTAACTCAAACAGTAAAAATAGGTGATTAGAGTTATTTCAGCTAGTTGTGGTTGAAGAGGATAGATATAACAGTGCTGAAATGGGGGTGGAGAACAAGTAATTTTTGGCTACAAACAGTAACAGCTTCAACATAAAGAAGAGAAAATTTGGAAAAGGACACTAGTTTCACAAGCTGAACATACTGAGTTCAACCTCACAGCCCTCAAACTAATTACCCTCAGATAAAGCAAGTGGATTTTAGCTTTTCTTTAAATAGTGAAGATAATCTGGTAGTGATTTAACAGTAAATGTCACAGCAAACAGATTCAGGACTAGAGCTCAGCCAAACAAGCAGTGTTCTTTTCCATGCAGTGTTTTTAAACAAATACCTGTGCTTTTCTTTATTGAAAGTTTCTTTCTGTCTTGCCTCTTCTTCTCCCAAATCATACCAGTAAAAACCTCTGCATTTTCCGAAGTGTATCTAGTTATATGCAATATCAGCCAGGGTCAAAGATCTTCCTTTGCTGTTATTTCGAGCCCGGTTGCCAAACAGGAGCTGCACAAAATGTCAGCCCGCTCGTGGCCTGTGAGGGCTGTGCTTGAGCAGCACTTCAAAGAGGCAGCTCAGGGGGAAATTCGTTCTCAGCTCACTGTGGGGGCCCGTGTGATTCACAGAGCCCCCGCTGGCGCTGGCGACAGCAGCGTGGACAGAGCTGTGCATGGCTCTGCGTGGGGAATGAGGCTCTAAGATTTCACACAAATTAAGCCTTCCTACTTCAAGCAAAGTTCGGATACCTGTCTGAAATCAAAGTGGCTCGTATCCCCCCTATTATGCAAATAACACAATGAGGAGGCTGGAGTGGCAAATGTGGTCAGTAACGCATTCCCCATCGTACTCACCTGCAGCTGGCACGAAGTGATCCATGAAAATGTTACAGCAAAAGCCCACAAAGTTCTTATAGTAGCCTGGAACAAACATCTCTAAACTAGTACAGTGAAAATCAGAAGACACGGGGTAGAACCATGTTCCTTTTGAAATATATGATTCCATTAAGATAAAATATTTATAGAAATTAGATCAGCTAATGAGGATTTCATTTTGGAGAAAACTCATAAAATGCTGGTCATATCAGGGCACATTTTTCTCTTTTTGGAACAAAAAATTCTAAAAAGGAAAGTTTATGAAACAAAGAAAAGTGGATTAAAATTATTCATGGCACTTAATGAAGATGTTGAAAACAAAATGTTGATTTTCTGTCACAAATGGAGTTTTTGGATCACCCCAAATCAAAGTGTTTGGAGGGAGAGGGGGGAAAGAAAAATTTACTTTCAGTGAAAATATCTACCTTATATTGTATCAATCTGAAATAAATTTTATTATTGAATTTCCTCACAGAGGAGAAATATTCCCATAACACAGACCTTTTGTTTCGTGGACATGGGCAGCAGTGCTGTGCCAGCTGCAAAGGAAGGGTTATTTCTGCTGAAGAACTTCTGCATTTCCTTTGGTGCTCCTCTGTGATTGGGGACCCTGAGCGATGAGAGGAGGCGACTTATCTTGAGAAGCTGATGAGGTTATCACTGCCAGTTCACTTCCCCCTTCCTCCCTCCCCAGTCTGCCCTACTTTACCCTCATCCCACTCACCAATACCTAAACTACTTTTCAAACAGCACCAGGACCACAGGGCAGAATTTTAAGGAAAGCAGAGTTGGCCGTGAGTTTCCATAAAATGTAATGCTGATGGCTGCAGTGATGAGGAGCCTAATGGATGAGCAGCTCAGATATCTTGCTGTGAAGGGCAAAGGGGCTGCCAGAGGCAGGACTTTGTCTGTTGGCATCTTAATTGCCAGATTTCAGAACTGCACATAAAAATGCAAACCCTGATGCTGCCCCTGGCAGCGTCTTGGAGTTGGTCTGATTCACACCAGTCCAGAACACAGTGAAGAAAAGCTTTGAAGAGCAGGGACTGATGGTCTTGTAGGGAAGAGGATCAAAATCAGGAACAAGATCTACGAATTAACAGTAAATTTCAATAGCTACAGTAAAAAAGATGAGGCAATCAAAGCAAGTGACAGATAAGGAGTTGACTGTGGATCCCATACGAAGTAAGTCCACTCCATTAAGAGCAGTCTAGGGCTGAAGTTTGCTTAGATGGCAAGAGAGGCAAAGTAGAGAACGGCACTGAGGGCAGCAAATGGAAATTCCCCTATTTTTCGATGACTTTACACCACTAACACGTACATCACAAACTTCTCCACGCATGGGTTTTCCTGACTGTGAAATAGGCAGCAAAGCTGAGCCAAGTGTGGCTGCAGCCTTACAGCAGGACCTGAGGCAGGACCTTGCACATTATCAGGGAGTGAGGGCTGCCCAGGGCTAGGAGCAGCACAGCTTTTGGAAACCTGGTGTTGGAAGGCAAGGCCAGCTTGTAGACTGCAACTTGCTTGATGTCCTCAACTAGAAAATGCTACTTGACTATTTTTGTAGCTTCCAGGAGCTGCAAAAGAAACAAAAAAAAAAGGATTTCTGCAGCTATCCCAGGTGCAAGACTAGGTGAGCTTTTGGAAGCAGAAGTTGTCCAGAGAGGTTGTGCATTCTGCATCCCTGAAGGTTTTTAAGGCTTGACTCAATAAAGCCCCAAACAACCTCCCCTGATTCCAGAAATGACCCTGCTTTGAGTAGGAAGCTGGGTTATGGAGCTCCTGAGGTCTTTTCTAGGCTGAATTATCTTATGATCCTCTTTTTATTTTCTAGTTCCAATTAAAGTGAAACAGTACCAAATTATGAGCAAGAGAATTTATGCAATTACTTACTGGTCCCTTGGTATTGCTAATGAGTGCAGAAACATAAAAAGATCCCACACCCCCCAGAGGATCTTGGAGATGGATCTAAGGAGAGGATGGCTCATGTACAGGGCATGATTCTTCAGGGGTTTAGCAGCATCAGTCCCCACTCAGTGCACCAGTCAAATACCCAAGGCTTTCTGCTGTGCTTTTCACACCCACCCTACACACTCCCTTCTGCCATTGTAACTTTTGCTGTGAGATGCAGCAAAGTCCTCCTTTCACCTCCCTGTCAATATTTATTGTTCATGTGTAATTTGAATATTTTCAGATAATGAAATAAAATTCCTGTCTGCATTCATCAAGCCCGATATATCTGCAGCATAAAATCTGAATACAGAACAACTTAAAACTACCAGAGGAGACAGTGAAATAGATGAACCTCTGTGTAATTGAATGAACAACTTCTTAGTCATAGCAGTGATGCCAGTGGGGAAAAGGGATTGCGGCCTCCCAGGTGCCTCAGAAAAACCCTTTTCTGGCAATCACACAGCTTCAGGGTTGGCAAACACCAAAGATTCGTCAGCAAACTATCTTTGTTTTCATACTACTGCATTGAACATGTGGGAACACACTTGTGAAATGTGTCATTCTAAGGGATTGTGTCCTTTTAAAGGAATGGTTTTATAAGTGAAGATCATTTTAGGTTTAAGGATTAGAAATGGTCTGCTAGGCTGGAGCTGCAGGAAGTGACTTACGGTTACTGCCTGGAAAATGCAGTTCACCTGAAAATGATTATCTTAGGATTGCTTGAGTATCACTGGCTAACATGAACAGTCTTGATTAAGGCAGTTTTTAGGAGGTGCATTGCAGGATATAGAGATTTAAAGAAAAACTGTTTTCCCAGAGCTGTCCACATATTTTGCACAGTCAGTCAGACCCTCCTTCTCCCTCCAACATTATTTTGATACTCATGAATTCATTTACATAAATTATTAGATATTGTGTGGGGAGACAGAGTTTGAGAAAGAAAGGAGGGGAAGTGTCTCAGGAGATTCCTCTGGGATCATTGCAGGAGGCTACCAGGAGGGAGTCGAAAATTGGGACGATTTAAATTAGTCATTGGCAACTGAGAAGTAGAACAATACCCAAGACACACAGTGAAATGTGGAGGGAAAGGAAAAGAAATCTCTGGGTGCAGATATAAAGATTTTCCTGGGCCCACGTTAGCAGATAATTCTCAAGTCCTAAAGAGCTCAAAATATGTAGCAAATTTAAGGGGAAAGATAAATAAGAGTGGAAGTTTTGTTATTATTTTCTTGTAATGGCCAAAACAGGGAAAGGTATCTCACCTACCACAGATCAGAATAAATGAACTCCTATGGGGACGAAGGGAACCATTCTAAACCATTCAGTTTGATTGCAGATGTCAACATCCCGAGTGAATTTGTAGTCTCGAGGCTGGAATCTTGTGCTCTACAGAAGTGGGAGAGAAGCCAAACACATCAGTTTCACATTGAAACCAGGGCCCTGGGGGAGCAATCCCTCCCAAGAAACTCCCACTGGATGCTGTTCTGTGAATCATGTGTGATTTATACTTGTGCTTTGATTACAGCTAGTTGGGAATTATTTTTAGCTTTCCATTCAGAAATTAAAATTCATCAGAAATGCTTTTTTTTTTTTCTGTTTCCCTAGAACTTAGATGCTTGAGTGGAGCAGATCCTCAGGTAATATTTCTGAGCAAAGTCAGCGAAATATAGAAAGGTGCAGAAAAACAGAGACAGTAATGACACCAACTGGAAACTAAGTTTATAAGTTTAGAAGTAGACTCTTGGCCAGCACTGCAAGCAAGCAAGTGAAAATCTGAACCAAGATCCCTTCTACAACCAGTTTGGCCTGTTGGTTATTCTGGTTAATGCAATATTTTTTGTACGGGTCTTTGCAGACAGCTGACTGATTCTCATCAGGTCATGAAGGGCTGTGAAGGACTTGCAGTGTTGTACACCATCACTTATCTGGAGAGTCTCTACTAGCCATTTCTCAGCTGGAATATCGTTTTGCTTCTGTTTTTGTTCAGTGTTTGACTTCAAACAATGACACACATCCTTCCAAAAACAAAAATAGTAATAATAATAATAAAAATTAAAAGGAGGGAAAAAAAAGGAAGGAGGTACTTGGGTAGTCTAAGTCAACACAGACTCAGTAATTAATGGATTTGTAGTTTCTCCCTCCAGCAATTCCTTTCCAAACACCCAAGAGGACATGAAAATTACAAAGTGACTACAGTCCCTTCCTTGTATTTAGGATCCCTCTAGCAAGACTCTACATTTGCATTTTTTATCCCCTTCTGTCTGTTGTCTGATTGTGGTTGTAAAAGAGAAGACTGAGGGCTTGTGTTTGACTTCTAACTTCACCTCTGCATTGTGCAATCAGAAGTGTTTTTCAGGCAGAAAGAACACGGGTAAAGTCTCATGTTTGCCTTTTGTTCCACATGAAAGAACAGCACACATCCTGTTGTTCATCAGTCAAGGTTATTCCTCTTGGCTGTCTGCTTGCTTCTCCCATTACTTGTGCCTTAAACTCTACCTTATTCACTTTCCTGGAGATTAATGTGCCCCTGGTTTCTTTCCCTGCTTAATCCAGGATTGCCAAGGTGGCAATGAGGAGAGTTGGCGGTGGGCATGGTGCTTTCCAGTGACCCTGACTTCTGACAGAGGGTGTCCTACCTGATTTTGGCATAACAGAAATGTCACATCTGTACACACACAGCACACATAGCCTTAGTTTAGCACATGAAATATTCAGGGGTTATGCAAGTATTAAAATTAACATTCTGACACAGAAGGTGAGACCAAGACATAAAAGTGGAGTCAGCAACTGTGCTCTTGGCAGTGCCATTCTCCTGAGCCCATGCTGGTTTGACACTACAGGAGGGCACCATGAGAACTTTGTTTCAAGAAGGAATACTGTTTTGAAGTCCAGGTTTGTTCCAAGTCAGTATGAAACCCAACAAAAATATTGATAATTTCCATGAATGAAAAGTTCAGGGAGAAAAGAAATACTTTTTTCAGAACACAACATCTTAGTTCAGACTTTCTGTTCTTAATACACTGGATTTTTTTTTTTTTTCTCTTGGTCAGGACTAAGAACAGAATAAGAAATGAAAATCCCTTGTTTTCAAATGTCAGAAATGGGACAGACTGACACTGCTGTCACACTTCTCCCCTTCTACACCTCCTCATCCCTTCCCAGATCATCCACATGAAATTTTGGTAAAAATAGATGAGATTTTCCATATGTGAAGTAAGTGACAAAGGCACCCACGCCAGGTTCTGATGAAATCCACTGTCATCCCAATCTGACATGACATTGCCAAGCAAGGTGATTGATCTGTAGGGTCTATCTTACAGTGACAACTACAAAGTTGTGAGATCTGGCTACCAACCAGAAAAATGTACTGGTAGACTTAAAGCAGTGTGTCAGCAAGTCCTAAAGTTCTGCTTAGACCTGACAGCCTGTTATCAACCAAATCTTTGTATGATTGCTGCTTTGCTTCACAGGGATAGTGTCAGGGTGTGTCTGTGCTGGAGTCTGAAGCTTTAGAAAGTGTATGGGCAGAACCACCAGAGTAGCAATTGTGCTGATGGAATGAGTCGCTGTTCCACAGCTGAGTGTCAGTTGGGAAAACTGCCACAGTTCTGCACTGCAGAGGTCTGAGTTTGAATATCTGAACACTCGAAGCCTTTATTTTCTATTACTTTGTACATCCACAAGCACTTTTTAATGCAAAACACTATCAAAGAGTGCAACAGCTCTCTGTGTGCTTGGTCTTGACACAGGACTGCCATTTTTCCCTCAGGGTTTGTCAGAAGTGAGCGTACACAGGCTGTGGAGTGTACGGGCAGCCAGCCCATCTGCTGCATCCTGGAAGTGTCAGCCTGTAGTGCAAATGCCCAAGACTGCCACGCTTATTCCTGGGTTTTCCTGGATGGAAATCTGTACAAACACAGTTTGGGTGCCCTGCAAATACATATGGAGCAAAAGCTGGCCCCTCTGGGAAGCATTTGTCATGCTACGCACATGCTGTAGGGGTGTTCAGCACATACCCTAAGTTTATACTCACTCTGCTCTGTGTCTACCCAGACAGCAGCATCTTCCCTGATAGAGTGACCAGATACAGAGCTTTGAAGATGTCCTTCAGTTAGCTCCTGATCAGATGGGCTGCTGGGTGACTTCTATCTGTGAGGGAAACACAAATGGATGGCACATGAGGAGCAGTGCAGAGGCACAAGAGTGCAGGCGGGATGAAGCTCATGAGCTGTGGTACAACAAACCAGTGGATTTCCTTTCATTAAAATCTTCTCTGAGACTTCCAGTAGTGCATTTTTGCCATTATCTCCTATTCCTGTGATTGCTTGCTATACTGGTTTGAAAACAAACCAGTGGGAGACACCAAGTCAGAATAACAATTAATTAGGAAAATTAAAAATAAAGGCAGGAAAAAACCCCCAACAAACTGGTTTAAATAGACAGAGTCAGGATACAACCTGACACCCTGCTGGGCACGGTGGTGGTAGCAGTCCAATAAAATGGTGGCTGCAGTCCTCCTGAAGTGATGGATGTGGTTCTGCTGAAAGCAGTGATCCTGTAGAAGGGTCTGGTCTTCTCAGAAGGTCCAGTGGTGGCTATGTAGCTCTTGTCCTCTGGGAATCCAGGGGGAAAGGCTGTCTGTGGTGTTTGAAATCTCAATTATATCCAGGATGGAATGCTTGGTTCCTCCCTCCGGGTGGAGCATCTCACAATGGGATGATGAGTCATGGGGCAAGGCATCGATGGGCCCATTAACAGGAGATAGTCCGGAGGGAGGAGGCAAGGAAACACTGCCCCACCTGGTTTCAACAGCTCATGAACATGGTGATAGAATACATATTTTTGGGCACATCTTACATTGTAACCTAGGACACTTACCTATCCCATTCTCTTCTCCCAGACTTCTCCTCCCTCCCATTTTACTGTCCCCTCATGTGTGCCTTTGCTTGTCCTTTCTTACATCTCTTTTGCCTGCTGTCTCTTTCCCTCATGGGCTGGAAACCAGGCAGCACATCTGATTTCTGCCAGATGACCCCATCCAGAAGAGCTTTGGGCACTCGAGATCCAGGGGTGCGTTGCAAGGCCACCTTGAGGTCAGTGTCTCATTGAGCTTTCTCTAGGTAAGAATTACCTTGCTTGTTAGAAAACGCTGTTCTGCAGCATTATATTTGAGTTAGACGGTCTGTGAGGGGCAATCTGTGTCCCTATCTGTTGGGGAAATAATTTTGGGAATGGATTATCTCCCTGTCTAGTGGAAGCTCATCTTGCTGTCCCAGACTCCTTGCTGAGGGCAGCAGCTGTTTGCCAGTGGGAACAGTTTCTTCATGGACATTTTGGGAGACAGTGGTTGAGAACAAAGGTCTGCTGGAAGATCCTGGAAGATGAACTTGTCTTCCAAAGGAGAGAGTCTCATCTTACACAAAGCTGTTCTCAAAGCCTTTCAGAGAGGGTTCTTGCCTTTGAATTATAACAGGAACCAGGGGCAGATCTGCCGCTGAACTGCCACTTGCTCAGCACTGCACTGCCAATCCATGGAGTTTCTGAACACTTGTGTCCACTTGATGCTTTTCTCCCTTGCTTTCATGGCTGTGTGCGCTGACACTTCTTTGAATTACGTGTTTCAGGGGGCATTGCTTAACAATTGCAAGGACATCTATTTTCCAGGGGAAATAGAAGAACTGCCCCAAGTGTTTGCTGTGACCTTTTTGGCTTCTGACAAATCTGTCAGTCATCTGTCTAGTGGGTAAATTGCTTCAGCATCCTTTTCATCTTTTGTTCAAAAGCAACTTTTTGAAAGCATTGCTGCATGGTCTACGAACATTTACATCCTCAGTGCCAGATGATGGAATTTCCAGAATTTCCTCTATTACTTCCTTAATAAAAAAAAAAATTTACAATGGAAAATGTGACTTTTTAAACTTTTTGAAGAATATTGGTCTCTCCCAAGGAGTTTGGGTTGGGTTCTCTGGTGCTGGAGGGCAAATCTCAGTTTCTACCCCTACAGTCAGAAAAAATGAGGATAAATCAGTTTACCAAAGGGTGGTTGGTGTGAGCTTGAGGAAAGAAAAAAACACACATGAAGGCCATGGAGCCAAACCACAATATTTCACGGGGCAACTTCACTAGAGGTTTTTCATGTGTTGAGGCACAGGAAAAGAAAATAAGGATTCTGGAATTCTGACTTCCAGAAAATCACAGTGAGATGCCAGGAGAAAAACTTCAACCCAATTGCAAAAGAGCTGTGTCTCATACAGTTTTTTCCCTGTGTTTTCTTCCAAGCAACTGTTACTGTGATGTACTGACATGATTGCTGCATTCAGTGTGACTCCAGCTCCAACAGCTTCTCTTGTGAGTAAGCATGAGTAGGAGCAATGTTTAATTTCTCTGTGACCGTACAACATTTAACAACCTTCCAGCGCACTGAGCAGGAAGAGTGAGCTGTACTTGGTGTTCTGAAGTATTTTGGTGCAGGCTGCTGTTCTACACAGGTAGGTTGACAGCGTGCAACCTTTCTAAGAATTCGGCTGTTGCATTTAAAAAAACCACCCATTACAAATAGCAGAGAGGCACTCTAGTGTCAGACTCTCATCATTTCTAGTACCTGTCACTGTTAATTGCATAGTAAAAGTTACTTCAAGAGTCCGAGCAGCCGCTGGAGCCTATCCCTCCTTCTCCATCCATCCCTTCCTCTCACTCCCTTCTCCTTCATTTGCAATGCAAAGAAGAAAGTGTTTGGTGACACATGAGAGCAGGTATGAAGGTAGGGTGGGACTGGCAGGTCTTAGCAGTGAAGTACCCTCATCAGTAGGGAATACAGGAGAGTGGGGACAGCAAGAAAGGGAAAGATGAAGTGATCCTATTTATAAATGTATTCCCCCACTCCCTGTCTGTACTATGCAGATATCTCAGCAGCGCAGATGGATCTGCATACCGATGAAGACATGGGGCATCTATGAAAAATGCTGGGTCTGGCTGAGCTCCCTGCAGGCACAGAGTCTGCCTTCTCTTCTATTAGAACCCGACACACTTGCATTTTTCAAAGCCTGGACATGCATGCCAGGTTTTGGTGCTGCTTTGTGACTTTGCTTCTGCCTGAGAGCAAGGCCCAGTTTCCACTTCAGCAATCAGATAAAAGAGTGCAAAGTGACTGAACAAGAGACTGAACCTACGAGCAAGAGGTTACTTCAAATCAGCTCATCAGTAGGCAATGTGAATAGGGGAAAATGAGTATCACTACAAAAAGGCCATGTAAATCACCAGCCAGGACGCCTGGAGAAAGCCAGCTCTGTCAAATAAAAGAGATCAGCTTGCTGAGGTGCCTGGAGGGTTGTAGAGAAAAATCTGGGCAATTCCTCAAAGCCAAGGCTTTGTGCTACACCAGCACTGAGAGGAACACAACGGGGTTACTGTGGTTTCTTTCACAATGTCTCCATCTCCCAGTGCCATGTGAATATCAGTGAAGTGGCACAATACCCCATGGAGGTAGGTATGAGAAATCACATCTTTCATTACAGACATCAAAGAATCCAGACGGTCAAGGATTTTTGGTACCAAGGCACCAAACAATGCTTTCTCCAGAGCCAGCAGGAGATGTGGGTGTCCAGCTTTCCCCAATACCAGGCACTCAGTAACTGGCCCGAGATCACACTACAAACCAGTGACAGATCTGTTAAGAGCTCAGGACTTGTGACTCTCAGACCACCTGCTCTTCCTGTAAGATAATCCTACCCTGTAGTCTTGTGCCAAAGTATTTGGAGAAGGAAAATGACCTGGAAGGGCAAGGTCTCTGCCACTTGAAGTTTTGAGAGACTGGGATGATAAATATTAGCATCTGAAAACCCCTCAGAAGTCCCTCTTTAATGTGCTAGCACAGATGGAGTGATCTCCTAGAGGCCAGGGCAACTGTGATCCTTGATGAGCTCCTTGGACATTTAAGCTTCCCTTAATTCTTTCTTATCCATGACAGACTTAGCGCCCTTTCCAAAATGGGTCTTATGCCAGCTCCTGGTAAACAAATTGCTGTGCTGCAAGAAACATTGTCACAGCTGACTGCAGTGAGCCAGACAGAAGCCAAAGACCTGAAGACTCAGAAACCTCTAAGGAGATCTTCCTGGAAAGGAGGAAAATTCGCACCACAGTAAGCCCAAGCAGAAGCACTGGGTCAGCCTGGCTCTGCAGCTGTCAGGGCTGCAAAGCTCTTTTCAACTCCCCACGTGAGGGAGGACCCCTGCCAGAGCAGGGGAGCACCACGAACCCAGGGTCCCTCCTTTCCATCCCTGACAGTGGCTTGCTCCAAGCCACCCTTTCAGAGCAGACACATGGCTAACACAGCAGCATTTCTACCTTGAGCAGTGCCCAAGAACCACAAGAGCAAATCTACCTTTGTTTGTAGAGTGAGCCACTTGAAATAACATCCAGGGAGATCTCGAGAAAGGTTCTGATCTTTCCTTCCTGGCATGGACCAGACATTGCTGCCAGTACAGACTGTTCGGCCCTATCAGCATGATAGATGCTCCTGCAAGGAACACAGTTTTAGCTGTTTTAGTACATATCTGCCATCACCATCTGCTATTTGTTGGCATGAATGTGTACTATAACAAAACTAGGTTCAAGGATAAAAAAAAGGCCTCACCAACCTTCAGAGTTTTAAGTTCATTCAAAGGTTTGGAGTTTGTTTTTTTCCGAACATTGGATAGGCTCACACAAAGCACAATATGTCTTCTGTTCTAGTGTTCTTATGATCTCTTCTTTCTATTTTTGGTTGAGCATTGTTATTGCTAGAGATCTTAGGACAAGGGTTCTGGCCTTACAATAAGCACTGGGAACTCAGTTAACTTGGTAGGATAGTCCTTGCAAGGTGTAGGAGACCTTCTGAAGATGAGCACGAGATTTTTCAGATTATGTTCTTGAAAGAGCCTCACTGTGTTCTTGACCAGAACTTTAGTCTTTCTTCTTCTCTCACTGCGGTTTTCTGTCCCAGTTAACCTGAGGCAGCTAAAAAGGGCCCTGAACAGAAAACCATCCACAGGAATATGAGAGACATCAAATAGACTCATCCCTCCCTGAAAGTAATAACGCAGGAGTTTTGTGTGCAGCATTAGTGAGCAATATTTGTAGAGTGCTTTGAAGTTAGAAAGCACTATATAAATGCTAAGTATTATTAACTACATGAATCAGTCATCTTCAGAGAAATATAACACTGCTAAAGATGGGAGAGACGTCTCTTCCTTTCTTAATGATAACCAACCCCCAAAGTTATTCATAAAAATTACATTTAAAAATAGATCAAATGATTTCCCCATCCCGTGATAATCCCTCTGATTGCCCCATGTTTCAGTTCACTGTATCATCTCAGAGATCAAAGGATGTGTCTGAGGCTGGCAAACCAATCCCACAAAGAAGAAAACATTCTGCTGTAGATAAACAAAATACAATTTCCAGATAACATCATGGTGCTGATCAAAATAGCTGCTTTTCCAATTAGATTTCAAAGAATTCTTAATTGTTATTGATTTAATCAGGAGATGTGCAGATTTTTCCACTTAGGAACCTGTTTCACAGGGAGCTTATTACCCTGGGGATTTCAGTTACAGACAGGTTTTAGTAAGCAGCAGCAGCCTGGCTGTCAGGCAGGTGACAATAAAAAGGGAATCTGTCCAGATCCAGGAGACAGTGCTATTTGTGCTTCTGTTTCCTGCAGTAATTTAGAGCACACAGTCTTATCCATTCTGAAATGGCAGCAGACCTCACATCTGCATAAAGGCACTTGCCTTTAAGCTGTAATAGGCAGAGCTCTTAAATAAAAACTACCTTATCTATCTTACCTAGTCATCACCTCAGTGTTTTCTTCTGCTTTTATACTTATTAATTCAAACCATGGGGGTCTGCCCTGAAACTTCTTCTTTCTATTCCCACATCAGATGTTCATTTTCAGCATATATATATATANGGCTGCCATTTTAAAGTCAGGCAAAACAGCAGGGTGTGGGAAGAAGGGAGGAAAATTGGGACTGCTGTTCCACAGACAGGTGACATTTTGGAGCAGAACGACAGGAGATGGCTTCCTGTCAAGCAGCAATAAGAGGCGGAAGAATGAAAAATAGCCCCCCAAAGAAAATTGTTCTGTCCCAGGCAAATGACAATGGAAGGATTTGGTAAAGTGACAGTGGGGGACTTAATGCTGTCAGGTAGGTACGACAGTGTCGGGAAGAGTGACTCAGGAAAGGTGAGTCAGAGCCTGAGCCATGATCAAGATCTGTCACTTGGTGCCTTCTTGCAATCTTGCAAGGCAGCTGTGCCACAGTTTGACCTCAAAGCCCAGCTCCCTGTGCTCACCACGTCCTGCACAGAGCAGGATGGGATGTGCTGACAGGTGGGGACTCTGCTCTCAAGAGGAACCGAGAGTGGGAAACACCAGTAGACCGGGATAAAAGGTTAAGACTGGTGCCATCAGGGGAAAAAATTAAGAAAGGCTTGAAGAAGTCTGGAAACCAATGAATGTTGTGGAGAGTGATGAGAAATGCACCTTCCTGTTGTTTTAAAGCCCTGCACTGGGCTCAGCACATTGGGGTTGCTCTCTGGTACCATGGGGGCATGGAGCTGATCAGCTCATCCTAAACCAAAAGATTGAAAGGAATAAAAATCTTCTCCATCGGGGCAAAAGCCAAACTTTATGAGTTATTTCCTGTGATGCTGCATTTCTAGGAACCACACAGGAAAACATGGCTGGATATCTATACAAACCCTCTTTACTCTAAAATAGTTTGAAAGACGAATTTATGTATGGACTGATATGAAAATCTTGGAGGAAGGGAGAGTCCAATTTTTCTAAGAGGTTGAAGGCACCAGAAACACCCAGGAAGTTCTTTCCATTTTGGAATTCAATTTCCCAGGGGCTTTGAGAAGCACCAGAACATTTGGATGCCTGTGAGCAGGATCTATTTGTTCCAAATGCTGGACATTCAGGCTGATTTTGCTCACAAAAAAGAGATGGTTATGAACCAGTTCCCAGCTCTGACTTCCAAACAACTTCATCTAACCACAGCAAGCTTTTTCTCAAAAAAAAAAGGTTTTTAAAAGTCTTGGTAAACATCAGCTACTTCATGATGTAGAAAATAACTGAATTTGTAGGAAGCCAAGCCAAAACCACATCTGTTAATGTCAGTGTTACATTTAGGTTAAATTTAGCCTAATCTCCAAACAATGTTTTTTTTCTCCCATGTCCTACATAGTAATGGTGTTTTATTAATAAAAGATATTGTAAAGGACATTTCCATGAAATGATAACATTAGGGGGCAGTCCTCAGCTAGCAGCCAGTCCTATGAGTTCATTGAACAGCTGTGTTTATATGGGGTTGTTTGCAAAATTTATGTTTGAGTTTGTTTTAACCTTACTTTATTGCTACTGGAGAAACAATAGATCTTTTCCATTACAAGTCATCGAGTGGCACATTAAAATACAGCAGGAGGGGTGAAACTTTCCGTGCTCCTTCTCCCCATAAATCTCTGGTTATATATATATGTATATTTTTCTTATAAACAGAAAAGCCCTGCGCCGTCTGAGACACCGCCTTCTCAATGAGCTGCCAGAATGATATTGCATCTATCCAGGTTCTTATTTTGCTTTTTCCCTGGGACTGCATGCCTGAACTTTTCACAGAAGGTGTGATGTCCTGTTTCTCAGTTCCCTGGGCAGGTCAGGCACATCATGACCCATTTGTAGCAGACAAACAAAATCCATACAAGTGTCTGTAGGGTGGGCCCCTTAGGCCTCCCCTGTATCCCTTCATTGAGTAGGTAGACCAAAGACATTATCTCAAGCACCTCCTTTCTCATCTGGTTTTTGTCTCACCCCAATCCACCCTTTGTTTATGAATTCTTACTTCTGCCTTCCTGCAAGGGAACATCACCTCCTCCTCTGTCTTTTGTTTATCTGCCTCACTTCTGCATCCACTGCAGAAATGGAATCTGCACTTTAGGAGGAGAGCCTTTCGTGACTTTTCCCAGTCTGTTTCGGAAGCATAACACCTTTTTCTTCTCAGACTGAGCTGCACTGCAGCTCTACCAAATTCTCCCAGCTATCCAAGCCTTTCTTTCCTTCATCATCTTATTCTTGCCAGAGATATCTGTTGCAGGAGCCAGGTCACTGGGTATGGTACTGAGGGAATGTTTCCCTGTCCTCCACGTGAATTCAGTGCTTTGACTGAGCTCCCCTGTGATGCCCGAAGTGGCCACCTAACAAACAGAGACTAGACAGGAATAAGGGAATAAAGGTAGGTATTTATTTGAAGGGCCTTCAAAGGTACACCCTGGGGAGTCCAGAGGCTACTGCCAAAATGCCAAGATGGACCACAGGTCATGAGTTCTTCACACTTTTATAAGTTTGGTTCATTTGCATATCAGGGTTAATTATCCAATAAAAGCTTCAGTTAATTATGTAATTTCCCCAAGCTTTTCCCCGTTCAGAGGCTTTTGGTTTATACTTTTTGGGCCCAGAATGGTCTGGGTGTCCTTGAAGAGCAAGCCTGGAGAGGCTTTGTTATGTCTACCTAGCACGAGAGAGCAGAAGTTAATAGGCTACAAGAAACTCCAGTTATACACTGGGCAGTACACGATTTGAAAAATAAAAAAGTTAAAACCCAAGGCATCACCTGGACCCCAGGCCATCAACAGCCATCACAGCTGTGCCTCAGCATCCCCAGCATTACCCCCCTGGTATGCCTAGATTTCATGCTCTGGGGCTCCATGTGCATCCTACCTTGAGAATCAGGAGTCCCAGCACAATTCAGATGCCCTGGACTGCTGTCAGCAGTTTCACTGGTACTACACATCATCTCCTGGATCAATGCCCTCCTAAGAAATACAGCCATTCTTGGCATCGTCTCCTACAGGCTGAATGCCAATGTATAACACATTCAGTCCTGCCACTGTGTCATCCTTACTTCTCCCTGGCCCTGTCCTGCATCCCTGGAAAACAGTCATCTTCATGGATGCACTCCATGTGCTCTTTCTTCGGATCCTGCTGGTTTCCCTCTGTATGCCACCATCCCAAATTGAGATTCCTTAGTTCTGCTTGCCTCTTTGATATTCCTTGAGCCAGTTTACAAATAATTGCTGATGAAAAAGGGGAGGAAAAGCCCACAGAAATGGCCTGTTTTCCCTTGCCTCATGGTAAGATGACATGTTGTATCCATGGTCCCATTTGTGTCTGTTTATATTTGTTAGTCCATTTACACATAGTGGCAGGAATTTTCATTTACAAACAGAGAAACAGAGGCCAAAAATCTGCCTTGAATTACCAAATGTCCAAAGCAGGTGTGGAAATAGGAGCAATTCTCCAAACACCCTGTCTGGTCCTTCTACACTCTGTCTTGGAGCTGGCCACTTTAATGAGTAGCTGTGCAGATTTGCAGCCACTGATGCCAGCTATTTCCACACACAGAGTGCAATCAGCCTGCATCTGCCATGAGAGGTCAGAGAGTCAGATGCCAGAGATGGATTTTAAATACAATTCTGAATAAAGCTGCTGGCCCCAAACCAGCTGTGGTTATGCTAAAGTTGCCTCAAGCCTCTGGATGTGAGTGTAGCAGCAATGGGTTGAGGAAAAGCCATCCTGTCCCTCCTCAGCATTGCTTCCTGCAGCTATTTAGTGCCGTGGGAAGGACACCAGGCATGATGGACTGAAGCTCGAAGCCTTTACAGCAAATTCTGTCTCCCAAATGCTTCCTCAGCTCGTTGCATCCCTGTGACCACGGCAGGTACATTGATCTAGCTGACAGACTAAGGTCCTATAGCTCAGTTTTATATAGATGAACTGTAATTTTAGTAATAGGATGTTTAAATAATATTGTGTCACTTTTACATTTCACCTCCCTTTCCCTTGAATGAAAGTGCCTGTCTCCTTTTGACAGGTGGACATTTTTTTTTTCACTTCCTTTTCCCCACAAAGACTTTGCCTGAAGGACATCAGGAGTCATAATAATGGTTGATGCTTTCATGAGATCCTTACAGATTCTGGCTAAATGGAATGGTACTGTAATGTGATTGCCTCCCCACTCTTAGTCCTGCTGTGCCATGTAATGGCATGGCGGGGCTCTCTGCTGGGATTAAAGCCAGTCAGACTGAAAATTGACTTGCCTTGGGGGCCATCAAGCAAATTTAAATGGCTGCTTCAAGATTCTGCCTGCCAGTGAGCCATTTCTCAGCGGATTAGCAAAATGAATGAAATGTGGAGACGGTAGGGCAGTAGAAACAGTGCCATTAGCCCTACATGTTCCCTTTCTCCTTCTTCCTGATTTTACTCTAAACACTAATTCTAGTTCCTTGTAATTTCTCTCTGTGTTCCGCCTCATCCATGAAATGGGAAGGGAGCTCAAAACAGAAAGAAAAGCTATGACCTACCTTTGCCTGGGCCTTAGGTAGGATGAGGACAGGGAGGAGGGGAAGAGGACTTGCCCTTCTCTTTCATGCATTTTTCCTGGGGATAGAGGCCCTTCTAGAGAGAATTCAGAATATATAAACTTGTTTTCTGCTTGGAGTAACCCTCAATGGTAATTCCTCCTGCAAGGCTAAAGCAGAGTGTTAGAAGGAAAGAGTGTCCCCCATTGCTCTCGTGACCAGACCCCTCTCTGCTGTCACAGCCACAGGGAACATCTGCTCCCTCTCTCCTGTCCTTACACTGTGCTGAGATGGGGGCTGTGTTCCCTTTGCTCTGTAACCTCCTGCTTGTCATGACAAAGTCTCAGCTGTGTGGTGACAGTCTGGTCAGGAACAGGTAGTCTGGCTCTACAAGCATCCATTTGAGGTGAAGGCTTATTGCAGCAGATACTCACCAGTCCTCCTGTACTGGGAAAAATATTGGTGCCTGAGGAGGATTCACATCTACTCCCTTGTCATCCAGTGCCTTTCAATAGCTCCAGCTCTACTTAAATTCTTTGGCTTTTCAGATTATGTGAATGGGATTTAAGCATGTTTAGCTACTCCCATGAATAGAAATGTTTTCCCATCTCAGCCCCCAAGAATGCTGAGTTAGGAATAGTGTGTTCTTAGCCTCTTTAGAGAAAGGCATTCGTGAAATGTGACTTTGAATACCACAGTGAAACCACCACTTTCCTTGGCAGCACAGCCGTGTCTTTTTTTCAGCTGTTTTCTCTAATATTCTGTCTGAAATTTTCCCTGATGCAGCTAAAGTTTAATTACTTCTTTCTCTATCATTGCTGACTAATGATAATAATTGCTTCCTGTCCTCTGGTGCAACATTCTTTTCTCTATCTGCAGATAGTTATTGTGCCTCCCCTTGGTATTATTTCCTCTACTTTGAAATTGCCCACAAACACACTCCCATTTCTTGTCTAGCTGCTAAATAAAACCCAGAAATATAGCAGTGAGAGTGGAACCTGGGTGGTGGCAGGAGACAGGCAGGTGGGATGACCCGGGAAACTGGCACTGGCAGAGAGTTTTGCTCTGCAGTAGGTCGCCTTGACAGCTTTTTGACAGCTTACACAAAAGGAACTGATGGTCTCAGCTCAGGTACTAATGGTCTAAATTCTACATTACAGGTACTGGAAGTTATTACAGGTGGTTTTATAAGAGAAGTTCAGGCCTGAGTGGCCATGGAGATTGACACACCATTTTTCTTCTAGAAAGCTTCTTCCCAGAGAAGAAAGGAAGGACACATTGGTTCCATTTTCAGAGGTGCAAACCCAAGAGATGCAGTGAGTTGCCTGAGTTCATGGAGTCAGGAGGAAGAAATGCATCTGATTCCCAAGTCCCAGGCAGCATCCCTAAATCATGTTTAAGTATTCTCAATTTCCTTCAGCATAATAAAACTCTAATTATCTTCAGAACTGCAGAATGACAACTCCAAGGCTTAGAGAAGACTGTTCACATGATTAAAGCTCCAAATGTGGTTTTAAGCATTTTACTGGCTTCAGGTCTTTCTTTTTTTCAGGTAAATCTGCAGTCAAACCTGGCACCCACAGAGAAACTCAGCCAATGTGTTACACTTCAGTCACTGAAAAAGCTGTACACTCTATTTTTCCCCTTTCATTATTGTAAACCAACTTTTTCTCACGTTTAAAGGGTTTTTTCCTGCTTCGGGGAAAAAAAAAAAAAGAATTACATCTCCATGGGAAGAAAGAGACAAGATTTGTTATCTGCTAGTAGAGTTCATGGGACTTCTTGAAAATATTTGTAAATAAGTCTTCATTTAGCTGGCAAGGCTGACTATAAATAGAACTCTTCAAAGATTCTTTCAAACATAGTGTATTATTTTCACAAAGGAAAAGCACCTGACATTTAAATGCCTCTCAAGCAGAGTTCTCCATTCTGGTGACTTCTATAGAAATATCTTCCAAATCCTATCTCCAGACAACAAAGACCTCTGGAAAAGAAGTGTGAAAACTGGCATCTTTTGGGAAAGGCAGAGGTTACCTCACGGCTCAAAGCAGAGGCAGCATGGATCACTGAGTAAGGCAGTGAACTGAGACTGCAGAGCTTCTGCAGGATGACTTGCTGTGTTCACCTTTCTCCTGTTGTGTACTTAGATTAAAATTGCATTGAGGCATAGACTTTTCCTTAGTAAGCATTTCTATATCACCTAATACAACATCGTTCCCCATCTTAACAGACACTTCTGCATGCGCTAAAAATAAAATACAATAAAACAAATAAATAAAGGAGACTAAGTCATGGCTCTCCTAACTACTTTTCTTAATAATTTTTCTGCCGTTGTCAGCTCAACTGTGTACCTTGTCTGCAGGTAAATATCAGATAAAGACAGACCTTGTCCAAAACAGCTGAGATACAAAATTGAGATGAAACAGGCAGAAAGAAAAAAGGAAAGGAAACAGATACAAACATGGTTGTTGTATTGAGTCTGGCCGGGATGGCAGCCTGTGTTTTGTTTTGTGACCGAAACAGTGTTGATAACACAGGGTTATTTTCATTACTGCTCAGCAGAGCTCACACAGAGCCAAGGCCTTTTCTGCTCCTCACCCCACCCCACCAATGAGAAGGCTGGGAGGGAGCAAGGAGTTGGGAAGAGACACAGCCAGGACAGCTAACCCTGCCTGATCCAAGGGATATTCCAGACCATATGGCATCATAATCAGCATTTAAGCTGGGGGAAATAAGAAGGAAGATTGTAACATTCATGATTATGACATTTGTCTTCCCAAGTATCCATCACATGTGATGAAGCCCTGCTTTCTACTAAGTGGTTGGACATCTGTCACTCCATAGGAAGTAATGAATGCTTTGCTTGAGCACAGCTCTGTTTCACTTATCAAGCTCTCTGATTCCTCAAGTTTTCAGCTTTTGTTCTTCAGATTCTCTCCCTTGTGTTCTGCTGGAGTGGAAGGGAGTGAGTGAGTGACTGGATTGCTCTCTAGGATCAACTCACCACAGCAGCAAACACCAGACATCCAACCAGCTAACAACTATCAAATGTTTTAAAGACCTCATGGCAAATGATTTCCTCCACCACTCAATGACGAGCTCAAGATGATGCAGCTCCTGTGGATTTTTGCAAGGCTAAAAACAGAAGACAGCAAGAAGAGCAGGGCTAACTTTGTGATTTTGTACACCAACCATGAAGGGCAATCAGCTGGTGAACCAGAGTTTTGTCTGCATAGGATGGGGTAGGGGAAAGAAACACAAATAAAGAAAATCAGTTTCTGCTCAGTGCACAAATCCAAGTTGTTTCATCACCTACCAGCAGGTAAGTTGCAGCTCATTATTGCTGTGAGGATAGAGATGGTTGCACAAATGAATGGGGGGAGAGACAGTAGCTTACTCAGGCTAAAATTATGAAGTCACTGCCTTTGGGAAGAGAAAGTGTCTCTAGCAGGTGTCCTTGTCTGCACTGTGGATAAAAGAAATCAAGCCCAACAAATCCACCACCACCAAATACAAGGTGGAGGGGTTTTGTTTGTTGGTTGTTTTGGGTTTTCGGGGTTTTTTTGTTTTTTTGAGGGTTTTTTGGGGTTTTTTTTTGTGTGAACAATGGCAGCGCATTTCAGCCAAGGAGAACTGACCTCCATCTTTTGTATTATATAAAAATGACATGTATTTTGATTTTTCCGGTTTTTTTCCTTTATGTTCACTTCAGAAGTTTATCTCCCCTGCTTCTCTAAAGACAAACCAAAGGATCAACAACCTTAGAAGAGTGGAGACACTGACCTTGGAAATACTGAGATGGCTTGGCTAAGCATGTAGGTGCAATGAGGCAGCACTAATTCTTGTCCAGGTGTCTGGGAGACAAAATAGAATATAATTCAACAGAACGAAGCCATGGGAGGTGTGGTGGGGGGGCGAAAGGAGAGCATTTTCGCAACACTCTGTGTTTAGCTGAGCGATGATGGGGACACCACCACTTCCACAGCACTCTGCTGTCCTTCTGTGTGTCTGTTCTGTCACCTGGCTCTAATCCATGAGGGGTGCTCAAGTGCAGTTTTGCTTCACCCAGGTTTGGTGTTCATAATAATTTTGAAGATAAGGGGTAATTCAGAAAAAACCACGTAGACAAATTTCCTCCCAGGGAATCAGACCCACTGCTTTAAGTAGCCTTTTAACAAACATTGTGCCTCTCCATGTTTCAGGCTGTATCATTTTATGCTGCTGTTGTTAGATCAATACAACACGGATGCTTGGACCACATGAGACTGTACCCATGTACAACTCTTTTTAATTATGTTATGTGAACCCCAGTGTAGGTGTCTATTCTGATTTAATAATGTCTTATTTCAATATAGTTGGAATCTGTTCCATGCTGATTTAACCTAAACCAAAATAAACACTTTCCTAAGCCACAAAAAGACTGCTCATTATTTTATAATTAACTTCACTAAAGATACCTTGTCGTAAATTAAAAATGATTAAGGTGGTTTGGGAAAAAATCTTTACAACCAAGCAGTTAATGGAAAGCATATTGAACTGTAGCCAGGGCTGGGCTGAAAGCATTTCAGTAAGTTTATATTTAACATGTTTCTGAAATCTAAGACAGATCCAAAGCTAGCTGTTAAAATTTGTCTTTCACATGCTGCCTTCTACCCTATCGATGTCTTCATGTGCACAAACCCAGTGTTTATGGTTGACTCTATAGGAGCTGTCTTTTCTCTATGCCTGCTTAGGATCCAGAAAAGGAGCAGATGCAATCTCGTTTGTTATTGAGATTACAGTAGAAAGGCTCGTTACTCCAATTGCTCCCTCATCCATCCTCTTTCCTTTTTCTCCTCCTGGGCTTGATTGACATTCAGAGGGCAAAATAACCCTGGAAATTTTTTTAGGAGCAAATTGGAAGCAATGCTGTAGTAGAAGTTCATCTATCATTCTGTATATACTGTATTCTGATTTTTAAAATTACGGGTTTATGTCAGCATTGCAGGGAACACGAAAGTTTTGATCACATGCATCCACAAAAATGAAACTCAGATTAATCTTCCATTGTTTGGAGATACTGAGGTAAATCAAAATAAAAATCTAGTTTTACTTTACATAGTCTGTGTTTACACAACAATCTTGGGTTATATCCTTCACTCCTGTGGCACTTGATGGACAGTTCTGGATGGTTTCCCAAACTAAACTCAGAAAAGGAATGCCAAGGAATGGCACTTCATAGTCTACAGCTGGCAGGGAGGAGTTTCTGTATCATCTCTGCATGTTATTTACAAGAGGCTGGCATGGAGCCCCATCAGCCCGTGACCACACTGGGTGGAGGTGGGGTGTTCAGCTGTCCTTGCGTGGGGAAGGAGGCTGTTCTGATCCAGAGTAAGAGGCATTGGAGAGGTCAGAGACTGGGAAAACTTGTTCACAAGAATCAACTCTGGGCTTACAGTCCCCTTTATTTCCTCTAATGCTAGATACAGAGTGTGGAAAGCTCTGTGTGTATTTATGTCTTAGGCAAGGATTAATGCATTCCCCAGCTTGGCCTCTCGTTTGATGAGCATCTGTACTAAAATACTGGCCATGCCATGAGATGCATACAGAGTCACTGACACATCAGTCATAACATTCTGAATGTGGGAGTCATCATTTTTTGGTGGTGTTGTGTTCAGAGACAGATTCCTTCTTGGAGGTCTTCCTGACAGACGTTTTCCTGACTTTAGATCATGAGCTAGTATAAGCTGCAAGACAAAAGGGGCAAATTGCTGGGGATGCCACTGGAGCAGAATGAGCAAAGTGAAGCTTGTTGATAGTGAGTTAAAGAGGTGGAACACCTGGGGTGTTTGCAAATGAGCTGTTGGGAAAAAGTGTTGCAATTAGGACCTATTAAAAGGAGATGCTTCCAATTCATTACACACAGTTAACATAGTTGTGGGTGCTGAATCCCTCCACCACTGTCTGTGTGCAACACATCCTCCCTTTAGAGGAACTTGAATTACTTCCCAAATGGTTTCCCCAATTTCAGGGGAAAATTGTGTTTCAGACAACAGCACAGCAGTATCTCTGGGATGAGAGTTGTTCTCTTCTGTGTAGAAAATTAATGGCTTGTTTTGTTCAAACACTCTCTGTCATTTCCCCATGATGATAATCTATTTTGAATTATATTTAATGGTAAAAAGCTGCAGCAGCTGAAGCCAGGATCAAGGTGAACTATCTTCCCATTTAGAAAATGAAACAGCTGTCTTTCAATTGAGACACAAAATGAGAGGCCCTGACCAGTTGTGGTTATTTGTAGACTGGCTTGCAGAGCTACCTAGAAAACAATGGTCCGTTTCTTGCCTTTGGCCTGAAATTCCAGTTGCAGTTACAAACTGGGAAAGCTCTTTTCTTCTTTTCCAGAGCTTTTATGAACTGTTTGTAGCCTTGTTAAAACAGCTGCTGAATGCTGCAAAGACAAATGCATTTTGGTGGTGGACAGAAATGAACCTAGAATGAGAAGATGTAGAAAGACAGTGTGCTCAGGAAGGGACCCTGTGTCATTGTTTTACCATATGTCAGAAACAGTAAACATTAAACCAGTAACGTGGTACCAAAATCTTCCAGCTGGAGAAATAGGCAGGCATTGGAATTGTTCAAGGAACAAGACAGATCTCCAGGAGTGGACACTTTTTCTAGTTACAGAGGAAAAGTAGGTTTTCCAGATTTGGAGATCCCATACACACTGTTACCCCGATCATTTGGAAAGCTGAGGAAGGCAGAAATCGTTATATGGACTTCTGAAGCATCCCATCTTCAAAACAAAGCCTATCAAAATCAGATTTGCAGAACTTCTCCTTTTTAGCTATTTTAAAAAGTGGCTAGATTTCCAGGGAAACCAGAACTCCCCATGAGCTAAACACTCGTGAACATGTATGCTAAGCACCTTTGAAAACTGGTCCAAAATACAAACGATGTCTTTTAAAAATACTGTATTACTGGGGGAGACAAATAACTCAGCAAATAAAGAGCTCAAGGCATTTCAGTTCTCCTTGTGCATGAGGCTATCCATTCCTCCCTGAGGAAAGGGAGGGAGGGACTAAACGTGAACTCAGCCATCTCTGAGGTACTTGAGATAATTGTGGTACAACTGGTTTGATTTGGAAATGGAATTAGAGTGTTCTTTTTTGCTCTTCTAATTAATCAGGGTTGAATGTCTGTATTTCCAGCTCCTTCAATTAGCTCTCTACAGATCAACCCCCACCCAATCTATTAAATACTGAGATTTGTGTTAGGAGTGAAAGAGTTCTGCGGATCTAAAGCTCTCAGCTAAATTACTTCTCTCAGAAGTTACATTTCAGGAGTTGAGGAAAGCAAAACACAAAACTTGCCAGAGTTTAATAACTACAATCCAACCGTTCCCTTCCTCCCTTCAAACCGAACCATGCAAGGAGTCAAGCAAACCATACACTGTCTGCGTTGTTTCTGGTTGACATTCAAGTTCTCTTTTTTGTTGGCAACAAGGAAGACCAAAGGGAGTTTACAGCAGAATTTTAAATAGCCGAAGCCTAAGGAGTGTAAAATTATAAATAAAACCAACAGCAAATCTAAACAAAAAAAGCTCCAAACCCTTCTCCCAGCTGTTCAAGTAGTAAGATATGCACTTCTGAGGCAGTGTAAATCAAGACCAAGTCCAATCCAGAAAAGTTTGAAAGAAGTCTGTGGAAAGAAACTTTTTTGAAGCAGTAAGAAAAGCAGGTGCTGAAGACAGAGCCGTTGGTAAGATGGTGTGGAGTGAAACATAGTCCAGTCAGAGCTAAGGGCACACAGCTGGATACAAGGATAGTGGTGTCTCCACTTGCCCCTGTGCAGCAGCAATTTCTATTCCATGTAGTCCAGCTCTTGATGGCCAGGGTCCTCACAGACAGCTCACAAAGTGTAGAAGTTGACCCACTCGTGCTTTTTAGTGGCAATATTATTCTCAAAGTCTGCCCTTTCTTCCTCCTTTTCTCTTCATGAAAAATTTTGCATCATTTAAGTGAAGAATTTGAAAATGATTATACATCTGACAAACCAGCTATGAAGCCTCGTCTAGGAAAACCAGTTGTTAAAGCTATTACTACTCATTTTGACCAGCTTTTTCTGATGCAGGACTATTGTTTAAAGTACCCAGGAGCATTTGTCCTTTTATGCACATCCTTAGTACTGGCAGTAAGAGGAGATATTTATAGGAGTGGATGAGTCTTTCCAGTCTCCAGGCAATATTTCACAGTGGAGAACTTGGAACAAAAGTTTATGAACTTTCTGACTCACAGCCCTCTCTTTCAGCTTTAGGATGCCAACTTTTCGTATATTTTGAAACTTGTGACTCAAGTTTTGAAGTTGTTTCATTAGAAGAACTTCCTCTTATGCTTTCAGAAAGCCTCTGGTTACTTAGAGAGACTTGAAGATGAAAGGATATATTCTTGTTAAACCTGAGAGTTAAGAAAGAACAAGGCTTGACCAGTGAGAGGGTTCTGGAGACTTCACTTTTTAACATGACCTGATTGCCAAAATTCGTGTTCCTTATGCATCACAATGCTGTAATTTCCTGAGGATGTCGTGACAGAAAGCTGTTCTAGCACTGGCACCCCAGGTAAATTGCAAGGCTTGTAAAGGACTGGGGAAGATTTCTGCTTGTCACTGCACATATGATAATGCTTCCCTTTCGATGATACTCAAAGTGAGTACACTCGGATGAGTGTGTATCGCATCCTTTCCCTTTAGCTAGGCAGAAAAATTCAATAGCCCATATGCATGAAACTGCTGCAGAAAGTGACACAGCTCTGAGAAACTCAGTGCTGGTCCTGTTTGGAGTCAGGGAGTTGTGATATGAGTTGTTGAAAGGCACAAGAGAAGAGGGGAAGCAAAATGGAAACGCCTTTTTATTTTACCATCCTTGGAAACTATTCTGAAGTGGAAAAATGAACAAACTGCCCAACACAAACAGTTATGTCTTATCAGAGACACTTCTCAGTCATCATTTACTTGAGTCTTCTGGCTGCTTTGAGGTGCAGTTTGTAGTTTTCTAAGTTCAGTTACCATGGAAGAGTCTATAAACTTGAAAGCTTCCTGGGATTTTTATTTTAGCATGTTTATTTTCCAAGGAGGTGTTCTTCGTGATCAGCAGGAAATGTATTGCACAAACAGCTTTTCATTAAGGATGCTTGACCGCAGCCCTGAGCCACAATGGATGTTCAAAGAATTGAATGGAATGAGTTTCCCAGCACATCTGTGAGTTTCAAGGGAGGCGTACGTCGGCTTTCATGCTGAAGTCTCTGATTAAAGCAAGCTACGCAAAGGTGAAACGCAGCCTCCTTTTGTGGAGAGCAATTCCAGGCACTGTTGGGTGAATTGCTGGGTCCGTGCTTACTGCAGGGACAGAAGTGGCAAGAGAAGGGACACACAAGGACTGCAGCAGAAACGTAAAAGCTTCTTGAAGGTTAGCAGTGAATAAAGAAACATTACAAATACCAGCTATATTGGTGGAATTCCTGTTGATCATCAGGAGCCTTAATCAAGGTGATGGTATCTGATGCGTTCCTGCTCTTCTTTGCCATGCTTAGTGAGGAGAAGTGAGGTGAAGGGAATTGACAGACCAAGGCTGAGAGTAGAGGAAATTTTACTTGCAAAAAACCAGCAGGATGTAGTCATAAGTGCCATCTTTCCAAGGGTCCAAGGTTTTCATGTCCAGGTCAGAAAATGTTCTGGGAATACAAAGAGTTTTTGCTATCACATCTGATTTATCTAACAGGTCTTGGTCAGCCATAGATACAGCTTAAATGTTCTTCTCTGGTTTTTCAGGAACTGCTCTGCCCCTCTCAGGGAGGTGAAATGTGTTCAGTGAATGCCTTGAAGATCTTTCCAGGAGAAACCTCCACCGTTTTCAAATCAGAGGAAGGAGATTGCAGATGCAGGCCTAATTGTGATAAAACAGGGGAGGAAAGACAGAGGGAGACATATGGGACCTTTGATAATGTCCTTGTTTTAAATGAGTAATGTCATGGCCCTTATCCCGTCATCCTGCCTCAGAAGAGATGGCTAGGGAGGCATCAGTCTGGGGAAAGTAGCAGACTCCCAATAGAAGGATAATAATAAGTGAGAGAAGGACAAGAAAATATGCATATGTTTGGCTTGATTCCCTGGTCTTTACCAGCTTCTGAAGGAACCCTTATTAGCAGGTGAAATCTCTGTGACCTGCAGTGCAGGCAGAGGGTATAAGCCTCACCCAGAGCTTTGCCTCTCCCTACGTCCAGTGGGAATTAACTGGCACTGAGGTCAATGTCTGAGCTTAGTTTTGATCATGTAGACTGTTACTCCCTGTCCTAGAGACTTGCAGCATTACTGCTACTTAGATAATTGCCAGCAAGGCGGTGAAAAAGGGTTTATGGTGAAACTAAATGGCTCACAAAGTTGACGTGAGTAAAAAGTGCTTCTATAAATGCCATTTTTGCATCAGTTTCACAGGCCTTGTACACTCTCTTCTCCTGAGAGGCATCAGGGGCCTTAGCTGCACCTTGAGAAACAATTTCTTCAATGAGAATACATTTTCCTCTGTAGAATCCACAGTAGGAAAGAAGACTGGTGCTAACTGGAAAATTAGTTTAGCTGCCCTTCTACTGCATTTTCACACACATAACAATCACATTCATGAATAAGATCTGTGTGATTCTGTTCCTTTGGGCAGATGCTCAAGAAGGGGCTTTCCCCTCAAAAAATGCCCCACCGGTTTCTCTACTTTTCTCATTAGTGAGTGAAACGGTTTTCTTTTGAGACAGACATGGTGAACTTGGAGAAGGTTTATGATCACCAGACAGAGGAAGAAACTGTGATGAAGGAATAGAGGTGAAGAGAAAATAATAATTTAAATTATTGCCTTAGGAATGGTGAGAGAATGGCTTCCAAGTCTCCTCTCAAAGTATTGAGGCAGCTCATGGTCCTCAGCACATGAGAAAATTCCTGCCCCACAGGGCTAACTAGATGCATATGTGTGTGGAAGATTTGATGTGCCAGATTTGGTGCATTTTCCACGTTCTTTTCTCTGAGGAGCTCTATCTAGCTGACATCATAAACAAGCAGACACTCCATGTATATGAAGCAGGAAAGAAATAAAAACAGGATGTTAAAAAGAATCATGTTGTAATGAGACTTCTCTGCTTTACAATGATATTAAGGGTGTGGTCCTGACTGACTTTTAAGCAGGACTGAAGGGTTTTTCTTTTGAATTGGTGAATATTGTTTCTAATGGTGGTGTGATATTTTTATTCTTTAAAATTTCATACTTGCTGTATCTGAAAGTAGATCATGTGAGTGGGATGAGTATCTCTTACTCTTTCGGAAAATTCTACAACGGAATTTGTAGAATTCTGACCAATAATTACCAGACAGAAAAAAGATATTTGCTTTATCTCTCCCTTCACCATCTTCCTTCAAAAAACTCCTAAATAAAAATTAAGTCTGTATGAACAAACCAGCTAATCCCTGGTATTAGAAAAAAAAAAAAAAAAGGCAAGCAATTCTATTTACAGCTTTTCTACAGTTCAGAAAAATTTTAAACATGAAATGTTGTCATTATACCCATGGCACCTTCCCAGATTTCACTTTCTCATAAATGAGACCAGATATGTGAAAGAATAGTCCCAACTACGGCCTTCATTTTCCCAAACTTCAGGTGGACTCCGCGTGGGAAGCTTTCACTGTGCCAGGTTCACACACAGGCAGGTGGGAACAAGTTCTGGCAGACTTTCAAACAGCTTGGGCTGAAGCTCACTCTGGGATGGAGGCTGTGAGTTGTGTTGGTGGCAAAAACTTAGCAAAGATGGTTACCTTGGGTACAACTCTGAGCTAACACAGTTTGTGGGCCGGACTTATATCACAGATGATTCTTTATGCTCTCACACAGGGTAATTTTCCCTTCATAAACAGAAAAAGAAGAGGTCTTCTGATGTGTTCCCTGCTAATATGAGTCACAACACCTAATTGTCTTTCTAGAAAAAAAAATGTGTGCTGCAAGGGAGAGTTGAAGGCCGTGAGGCACCGGCTCTGTTGGTCTTTTCCAAAACTTGTCTGACAGTGGAAGGGCTGTATATCCAAACAAGGGTACACTGGAAAACACAAACTCTTTGGGCTATGGTAAGAGGGACAAGTGGCAGTGAGCTTGCCTCAAGTGTGTCAGGCTCTGGAGGACCACTTTGTCATGTGCTGTGGAGAAGTCACTGGACATCACTGGAATTGCCTCCCTCTGGCATAGGCACTTGCTGGAGAATTTTTTTCAGGTATATGAATTGATTTGATTTAATTTATTACTTGCAAAGATGCCTTGTGTCTTCCTTGGGTGGTAGAGCCTTTTTATTTCTGGTACCACTGCTTCCTGAACCTCTGAGCAATGCTGTCTTTCTCCTTCAAGGAAGGGGAATAGGGGAAACACTCCCTCTCAGTTCCTGGCACAACAGCCTTAATGAGAGAGTATTTTCAGGTCAGGAATCACATCTCAATCCAGTTTTTTATTGCCCTTTGTGACTTTGCACTCTTTTAGAGGTAGAGGCCACCAGCATTTCTAGGCTTTGTTCTGTTCCTCATCAAAATTATCCCCACTGTAACTCTTACATAAGCCTGTCACTCCAAACCCCCATTTCCCCACCCTGGTAACTGCTTCTGCCTTCTTTTCTATAGGTCTTGCCATGCTCAGAGGCTCATCAAGCACATTTCCAAACTTCCACCCACCTCATGAGCTGCATGCCAGGGATTCTACAGCTCATTTATCATCCTTGCCTGGCTTTGCTATTGCCTGCAATCAGGTGTGTTCTCTGAGAAAAAGGATGAGATGAGGAGCAGGCTGGGGCTTTGTGTAAAATCTTGTTTGCTCTTGCTGTTTCAGGTATTTGGCATCACCTTTTTTCTAACCTGAGCATTGATGGCAAGAGCAGAAATCTTTGTGCAGTCACCTGTTTTGCCTGTGCCTTGACTCAAACCTGGTTTAATACCAGTCTGTGGGACTCTTGGGCTTTGATTTAAGAAGTAATTGGAAGTGTACACTCACTGTGCCACACATGAGGGGACAGAGCTGTCAACTCCTTTTTACTTCTAGGAATTGAAGTGAAATCCAGCAACACTAAGATCACCACTCTCTTTTCCTGGAATTGAAGTAACATCCCTCCCATGCAGCAGAAGCCACTTCTCGTCTTTCTTAGAGCCAGGATATGAAGTGATGAAATCACAGGCACTACGGTATTGAATTGGGATGTTACACAGGAATCCATGTTCCCTGGGATCTGCACCACCACATCAAACAACAAAGTCTCAATCAATACCTGAAACTTATAGTGAAACGCTGTGGACTGCATTGCTCAGTCTTTACCTTGCCCACTGTTGATCAAGGCCACCTTGCCAGAAGCAGGGCTCCAGCCAGGCAGGCTGGCAGGACTGGCACTGCAGCAGCTGGATTTCAGATCTCATTCTTATGCAGCCTATGTACTACAGTCGCTTTCATCCTTGCCCTTAACTTCTGTTTGCTCAATGAAATCAGCACGTAGGCAAATAACATTTTGCATTTTAAAAGAGTTTTAATTTGTATCTGTTTTCAAAGTACACACCAAGGCTAATGAATTGTCACTCCATTCTCTAGGATACACAGGAACAACTGACTAAAATTAGCATTAATTAGCTGAATTACTGTACCATCAAGAAGCTTCAGTTGAGCTTGGGGTCCTGCTGCAGTAGGTTTAGGATGAGCAAGTTGTGTGAAGCTGGTATGGGTTGCTGTAGTTGCCATCATCATTTTGGGGAGAGGTAATCAAAGAGTGACTTCCTTCTTGAGGTGCCACGGCTAAAGTTTCAGACCCAATGGAGAGCCATAGTGAGCAGTGGGTCCTCATTGTTCTTGAGTTCACTTCGCTTCCTATTTGAATGTTGCTACAATTCCATGTCTCATTTATTAATTTGATTTTACTCATTTCACTGCTCCCACTTAGTTCGTAGTCCCATGAATGCTTGCAAAAGCTGACCAGAGGAGCTGGCATACCATACTGAAGAAGGGAAGGACTGGAAGTAATTGAGAGCCAGTGGGAACTTCTTTATCAGGAGATATGCTTAAATGCTATCCCTTCCTTAAGAAGAGCAACCTATTCTGTCAAGGGCAGGGGTGGTTTGGTTCAGTTAGATAACTCAAGGGATTGGCTAGAGAAAAGGGATGGAAAATCTTGCTCTAGGGCACCCTCATCTCTGAAAGTAGAAGGTATTTCAAATTTCTTGTATTCTGCCTTCCAACATTATGGCAGTGAACCAATAAGGTCCTATCTGAGGGCCAGGTCCTACCTGATGGCAGGAAGTCTAGAAAATGGGTACTTGCAACCCTATCTCTGTTCCAGGCAGTCTTTAACACTCCTCTGTGAAGAGGAATTACCATGAGAAATTTGTAGTAGGCAGCACAAAAATTTTGGTAAAAGCTCCTCACTGTCCACAGGGCTCCCTTTCTGTTTCCATTGGCATCACATACACTTTGATAAACATTTAATGTGTCTTGAGCATGAACAAAATGTACCAGATTTGTAGTTCTGAAGTTGTGCCCTGATCTCCTTGACCTGAAGTTCACTGAGACTATTCTCCATGTAGGCTTGTTTTTCAAACCTGTTACAGAAAACAGGGGGAAAAAAGACCCACCTAATTTTCCTTCTGGCCTATCTCCTATGCCTTTTACTCAGGGACGGTTTCTCGTGGATTAGATGCTTGCTTTCATGCCTTGGCAGCAGTCTACTTAAAATTTGACGGCTAAAACCAAGTAATTTCACCCAGTCCCTCTCACTATTGATGGATGATTATTAAAGTGGTGGCAAAATCAGGCTGGGATTATGCTGCAGAAACCATGTTGTATTTTTGGCTTAGTTTAATGATGCAGGAATATTGAACATTGCTTCTTTCCAACTTCCTTGTGCTTCCTGTGCTTCCCAAAATGAAGCAATCATGTCTTTGACCTGAGACAGACCCATTGGTGACCTTGCAAAATCAGATTAAAGAGTAAGAGAACCAGAGTTTCAAAAGCAGGGGCAAAGCTACAATTACAAAAGCTGCACAAGATGGCAATTGCTAAAATAGATGGAAACTACTGATTTTTGGAAGGTGGAAGTTTAAACCAGTTCAAATTAGTGGCTGTTTTAAGTAATTCCACTCTTTACTAGCCTCCAATACTGTCCTCCAGCAGGTTCATTACTGTCTATATTGGCATCCCTGGAGATTAATCCATTATGAGATGTTTCTTCACACAACATTATAGGCAGATTCCAGGACACTCTGTCTGTGCTGGGACATCAGCCAGCTGTGAGCCCTGGCAGCTGGACACTGACCCTGAACCAGTGCATCCAACCTTCACAAAGTTTCTGGCCCCTCAGCAAAGCAGAATAAACTTATTTTGCCGTTACACAGCTTTTGCAGGGGAATTGATTCATCTTTTCCATGCATCTGCCCACAATATACCACACAGTCAACTTCTGACATCTTAAGGGCATCTCAGTGTCCCACACTTTCAGAGCAACCACACAGTAAATTTAATCTCTCCTCCACTCTGTCTGGAAGAATTAGGAGGGAGGAGGCGTATCCAGCCCACTTCACATCTCCTAGCCATGAGGGGATTCTCAAGGTTGTCTTCTGAAAGAACAGCGCTCACAGTCTTACTCCCCACCTTCTTTGCAATGAATGCTGCATTTCAAGTTTCCCTCAAGTAAGGAGACTCATTTCTCCTTAAATCCCCTATAAAAGGCCAAGAAATCCCTACAAAAGGCAAAGCCAAGGGATAACCTCTTTTCCCCCTTTGCCCTGTGTTTGTTCACTCACGTTTCTCGGGAAGGTTTGGCAGATGGGCCTTTGATGTGCCGGCTCTGACAGCCCAGCCTGGCCCAGCCCCTCTCAGATCCTGAGCAATCCCTCCCACGCACTGCACGGGTTGTGCCAGCTGCTGCAGCCTGGCCTGAGAGACACAGAAACACAGGAATTAACTGAGATTAATAAAATATGAGTAGATGGAGAGGGGGTAAATTTTAGTCCTCTAAGTGGGTTAAACCTGGAGGGCTGCTTCAGACTCAGGTTTTATTTCTTTGGTCGCTTCTAAGCTCTGGAGGGAGTATCTTGTAGGGAAAGGGATGTTTTGGATGTGTTAAAGGTGTAAGTGATAGAAGCATTAAGAAGAAGCAGTGAGAAGAAGCAGTACAAAGGAGGGGAGGATGAAGATACTTCCTTCTCCTTTCGAGATGTTGTTGCTGCTGTCTTTCATTCCCTGTAGGGATTCAGGGAAATGTTGGCCGTTCCTTACTCGTTTTCTGGAAGCAGACAGGAATTTATATGGTGGAACACTCAGTATTTGATTTAATCCATGCTCCATTATACTCAAAATGGGCTGTCTTAATATTTCCTGCATTAGGAAGTATTATTATGTCAGTCAGCAGAAGAGGAAAAAAAAGCGCTGATTGCACGGATAGCCTCTAGCAAATAACATTGCTTTGCTACGTGTAGGAAGAGGTGTCCTCTTTTTTTCCTTTCGTGAACATTTCTGTTTTGGAAAGATGAAACACCTGACTCCTAAGCTAGCAGAAATGTCCAGCTACAGGCCAGAACATTACAATACTTCTGTTGACTAAAATACCTTGTGGTCCGGTAGAAGGTGCTGCCTTTCTCTGTGGCCTGAGGTCAGCTAATTCATAATCATCAGAGAGTAATGACTTGCTCAGGGCTTGTAATTTCCTATTATACTGAAAAAAGGTAAGCAAGTGGATAGTATTCAGGGAGTCAGGATAGTATTCAGGGAGTCAGGGTGTAACATTAATTTCATAACCACATAAAACACACACCTTTGTGGATTCATACTCTTCTAGATTAGAATTTTGAGTAGGAAATTAAGAGAATGGAAGAAGTGTTAGCTTGCTGATCAAGCTTTTCCCAAGACAAGACAGTGGGTTCCTGGTTTTAAATATTTCCATGTAAAAGGGGGAAAAAGGTTCATCTCTTCTGCTGGGATAGTCTTCATCTTTTCAACAGATCTCAGGCAGATTTATAATCTTTAAGAATGTCACCCTCAGGTTGTAAAGTTAATTTATTTTCGTTCCCTAATTACATATGAGATGTGCTCAGTTTACAAGTTAAAACCTGGGGTGTTTTTCTTCATTGTTGCTTTTAATTTTTTTTACAATGCTGGCTTTGCAAACTCTTCCTGGAACTAGACAATAAACAGAATTTCTGTTTCCAATGCTACTTCTAGCTTTATCAGTTACCCAGGGTGTGAGACGAAGGTTTGTGAGAGGAAGGTTATATCACCGGCAAAATGGGAAGCAGGATAAACTCCTGCTTACACCTGTTCAGTTGCAGTGCATTTGTACAGTGAGCTAGAGAAAAACTACATCATAAGACAGATCCTATGAAGGTTGAAACTGCTATAATTTATGCCAGCTGCCCAGAGACACTTGCTTTTATCATGTTATACTAACAAACATTAAAGTCCTGAAATACAGAATAGCATAACTCTGTCATTCCAAGAGTCCTTACTTTGCTGCAGCTGAGCATCTGGCCCTGTGAGCTGATTTCATGTTTCCAGTTGGAGTTATTAACTCTTTGGCTGTGAGAACACACATACCATGCTTATGCTCACATCCAGAATGTTGGACTCAGTGGTAATATATATAAACCCTGAGAACTATTGAATATCTTTGTGCTTCATAAATATTCTGATAGACCTGAGCAAACTCCCAAAGTCCTGGCCTAGTATTCACTGCGATTTAATTTATGGCATGCATTTCCCCCACTATTTCCAGCAGCTTAGCTGAGGAATCTGGAGGAAGCATTGCCAGGATATATGAATTTTCAGAAATTCACATCTGGGGATGGACATGCCAGATTAACATTAATAAATGGCATCGGACACCGGTCGACTGGTGAGTGTGACAAAGCCAGATATTTTCCTCACCTTTCTAAAAGTTCACTTCAGTCAGTATGCTCAGTCTGCCAGGTGAGATGAGAAGACAAAAAAATTAAATCTAATTGGAGATGGGGCTTGATTCTAGTATCTGTGGACATACAAAATACCTATTTCTCTGTCAATACTGATTTTGTCAGCATACCTGGGTCACAGATGAAAGGGTCACAGGGTTGCTTTTAGGAGCTGAGCCATTGTTTGCCATCTAAAGAAAGTTGGTAAATCCTTTTACTAATTTGAAAGCAAACCAGCGAGAGACTTGAAATCAGAACTACAATTTAATAGGAAAATTAAAAATAAATGCAGTAGTACAGAAACACTGCCAGAGTCAGGATACAACCTGACACCCTGCCAGGCGGGGTGGCGGTAGCAGTCTGATTTAATGGTGGCTGCAGGCCTCTTGAAGTGATGGATGAGGTTCTTTCGAAGCAGTGATCCTGGAGAAGGGCCTGGTCTTCCTCTGAAGGTCCAGTGGTGGCTGTGTAGCTCCTGTCCTCTGGGAACCCAGTAGGAAAGGCTGTCTGTGGTGTTCCAAACTTCAGATTATATCCATGTAGGAATGCTTGGTTCCTCCTCCTGGGAGGAGCATCTCACAATGGGATGATGTAATTTTATGAGTGAGTGCAGTGAGGATGGATGGCCCATTAACAGAACATTAACATATCCCCCGGAGGGAATTACCAGGGATGTGTCATGAAGGAGATAAAGACCACTGCCCCACCTGGTTGTAACAGATGATGACAGAATACATACTTTTGGTTACATCTTACATTGTAACCTAAGACAATCCTTTACAAAGAAAATGTTGTAATTAAGGGTGTTTTATTTGCCCCACCTGAAATTCATAGTCCAGACTGATCTGGGGAAATCCAAATAGTCTGTTTGAAGTTTAGAGCTTTAGGAGAGACAGGGGACATCAGGTACACAGCGGTATTTTCACAAAGCTCCTCCCTTTATATCTGAAAAAAGGAATTTACTGCTTTGCTTGCATTTATGTCTGCTTGATGTCTGTTTTACAAGCAGAATTGATATGCCTGCAGAAAGCTTGTCACAGAGGGGATAGTGCATGGCTCCTGCATTGCTACTCCATCCCAGGCATGGTGCTTTTATTCGAAATAAATATATATCTATTTAAACTAATGACTTGCAAAGACATGTGGCCAGGTGCACTGGTTTTGGATGGGATAGACTTAATTTTGTTCATAGTAGCTGGAATTGGCTATGTTTTAGATTCATGACCAAAACATTGCTGATAACACAGGAATGTTTTTGTTACTGCTGAGTGAAGCCAAAGGCTTTCCTTACTCCTCACCCCACCCCAACAGAGAGGAGGCTGGGAGTGCACAAGGAGTTGGGAGGGGACACAGCTGGGACAGCTGACCCTGACTGACCCAAGGGACATCCCACACCATATGGCACCCTGCTCAGCATACAAACCTGTGACCACATGTCCTTAATTTTGCCCATGACTCATTTACTTTGGCAGCATCTGGAGCAGCAAACTGGTCCTATGGACGCTTGAAGTGATTTATCTGAATTACAGAAGAGGCATGGCAGGGGGGTAGAAGGAGTCAAGCCCTGCACCCCTCTTGATTTACAGCTGTGAAGCCAGTGCCCTCTGCAGCAGAAAGTGGAAAGATGGAGATCTACAAGCACCTTGTTATCACCCAGGAGTGAGGAGAGACAGATCACATTTTATTATAACTGGCAGAGGTACAGAAAAAGTCTCCTCCCTCTCACCCTGCCTTGCTTTGCCTTTTGACTGCAGTGATGGACCAGAGAATGCAGATGATGAGGTCTGGTGGTCTTTCCCCCAAGGGAGCAGATTCTGCATGATGTGGGTACCCCATTTTAAAAAAATATTGCAGTGCATGACATAAAGAGAAATAATAACCTATATAAAGACAAAATACGTCTTTGACATGAGCATGTCGTGAATGTTGTCACAGCAATCTCCATCTTCCTCATAGCTGGGGAATTAGTGTCTGACTTCTCCTGGCTTCTGTGACAGCAGAGTGGATCAGTTTTACCTTAGGGCAATATTTTGAGCAAAGACTGAGATTTCTGCATCTTTTTTTTTTTTTTTTCAATCTTCCATCTAATGCATTTAGGGGGTTTGAGACCCAAAGAAGGCCATTTCTGAGGAAAGGAATTTACCTCCTTTCATATGCAGGTAAATGGTTTTATTACAAGAAGAAAAACCTCATGAAATGTGAAGCTTACAGTTCAGCTTTTTTGATTTTATTTTTGCACCTATCAATATTTGTGTGAAATCTGTAATACCTTAGAAATGCTGCAACTTTGATCACAGTTACAAGGTAGATTGCAACTGCTCCACTCACAGCTCATCAAGGAACTGAGTGCTGCAGGAATGGCTCAGAAGTGACCAGCAAGAGCTGGAACGGGGAAATCATCTTCTGGCATAAAATCCCAATTGTACTGTTGCTAAGGCAGTGGCTTGTCCAAACAGAGACAGGTGGCTAAGGAGCGTCATGAAAGTAAAAAAAAAAATTTCAATCTTTGTTTGCAGATCCGTGCAGAAGATGGGCAGAAGCCTGTGTGCAATGGCAGCTGGTAAGAAGAGAACACCGTATGCATGTGCATGGATTGTGTGTGTGTACAAGTGTAGGGGCTCAGATGGAACCATAGATGGATCCATAGAATATCCTAAATTAGAAGGGTCCTACAGGGACCATCAAACACAACCATTCTCCTGGGTCTGTACAGGACAACCCCAAAAATCACACCACGTGTCTGAGAGCATAGTCCAAACTTCTTGAGCTCCCTCAGGCAGCTGGTGTGGAGGATCCTTGTGCTTGTTGCCTTTGGGAAGAGACCTTGTGACAGGTCTCCTGTGAGTCTGGAGCTATTGTACAAGTGACATAACATCCTTATCGAGGGGTCTGTGCAAAAAGATCGTCTTCTCATTAACCACAGTAGTGGTTATGCATGGTAGTAGTGCAATGAGCTTCATAAAATCTGCACAGTTAATTCTCCTACAAGATTGAAACCAGTCAGGGTTTTTTAGGGAATTGAGAGAGTAAAGGGAGGAGGAAATGCATTTTTTTAGTTTTAATGGAGTAGTTTTTCGATCACTTATAACTCATCAGGCTGTAAAGGAGAAAAACAATAGTACTAAGGCACTACATGGGTCTGCTGTATTAAATTCACCCAAATTCTATATCTTTATAAAGCCGGAATAAATGGGAGCTCCAACAAGGAATACATTCCTTCATGTCTGCAGCACTTCTCTTTTTTTTCTTGTGTCTGTAAGTGTGGCTCATTCAACAGCCAGTGAGGTAGTTATTATTAACACAGAGGAGAGCTGGAGTAGTTTACTGAAAATCCTGTCTTACAGTAAATGCAAAGCAAAGGTTTAGGTGAATCAATTTGCTGTTATTATGGTGTCCTTACATGGTCTCCAGCAGAAAGCTCTGTTGAATTTACAGCTACATTTTGTATCACTTTGAAGTATTAACTACTTAATTCTACTGGTTCTGCTGCTGATGATAAACCAGATGTTTTATCACGGGCAGTGGTGTGGATTCTTACAGGTACTTATGTGCCAGCTCCTATTCATTTCCGCAGGAGCTGGGTTTATCTGCTCAGCTGTATCCAGAAAATGTATACGCAGCACTCTGAGCTAAAAGTGCTGCCAAGTTTCTGTTCATTTTAGCCTGCATCTTGCATGAAGGGATGTTTTCCCTTTAAAAGATTTACACCTTCGATTCCTGGGATTATTAAAAAAAAAAGAAAATAAATCATTCATTGCTTCCCTCACTTTTTAAAGATTTCTTTAAATAACAAGATCTGAAGGCAGAACTACCTTCACAGAATCATCATACTTTTTCCCACCGACTTCCATGGAACATTAAACTAGCTGAGGACCTAAAAATCTATAAACATGACCTAAGGATACAATAAGAGACAAAATTCCCAAAGATTGCGTTCTGGGCCCCACACCTTGGGTCTTGCTGTTATTATGAATCTTGTTAATGGACATTATTAATTAGAAATTAAGGTTTTATTTAACTTAAAACATTGGTATTGAGCTCTTTTCAATGTTTGGTTTCCAGTAAAGAATTTTCATTTGAAAAGTCACAACAATACTATGAATTAAACTTTCTATCTTTTCCATTTTTGAAATATTTTTTGCATAAAACATTCATGTTGTATTCAAAACAGTCCTCTACTGGCCTTTCAGCCAAGTTTCAGTAGATTTATTTTCAAATATTATACTAGATATTAACAATGGTCCCTTAGCTCAAGTTTTAAAAAAGAACTGTGAGAACTCATTGGCTTGGGGAAAGGGGATTTTTTTTCAACATGTCTTATGGTAAATGTATACAAATTTGGGGATGGGGTACAGAGTAGATAGCAAAATCTTTTCCTGCTTGCTTTGCCCAGAATGAGCATTCCCATAGACTCTGCACAGACAGGAGGAAAAAGTCAGTATGTCAAAAGGAGAAAGAACCTATGGGACTTATGAGATTTGTGATAGACAATGCTCATGTGATTTATAACCCTTCTGAACTTCTGGTGCTTCTGGTTTCCAGGTCAGATCCTGCTTCAAAACTGGCCATGCTTTGCACCAGAGTTTGGAACAGATGGAACTGATGAATTCAGGGGTTGGAACTGGATGATCTTGAACATCCCTTCCAACCAAAGCAATTCTATGAACTCTAAATGTCCCTTTACACCTAAATTATTCTTGTGGTTCTACAGTTTTGTAACAAAGGCAGCGAGCAAGTCTTTTTCCAGGAGGAAAAGTGTGTGAAACTTACAGTGTACTTGTGAGACACAGAAAGTTGGAGGAAAGAAAAATACTGCTTTAAAATCAACTTTTCCCCCATCTCATGGGTCCAAAAGCCCTGACAGTTTTGATTTTGGGGCTTAAATTATATCTCAGTGGCTGTTGGAAACTGCAGACTGAAATTTCAGTGTTGCTGGAATATAATAGTACAGCGCCAGTAAATATCTCTGGATTTAGCTCTCACGTATTCTTTTTTTTTATTTAGTATTCCATCAATAATTTTATTGTATATGCTTTCGTACAGATAGTTCATTTCTTTCAAGGTGGTTTAACTGCCTAGCAACCTTATAAAAATAAGTTTTGGTGTTCTGTAGTAATGGCTGAAAATAGTGGAGCTTACATTAATGCAACTGTGGTGTTTTGAGAGGTAGTGACTGAAATGCCCGGGCCTTTTTTTTTGGTCAGAATTAATTCTAAGAGCAAAAATGTTTTTAAGGACTTAATGAAGCTGATTGGTAAAGAATAAAGTAAAATATGGTTATTAAGTAAATCATCCTGCTTAAATGGTGATTTTCAAAGATGTCAGTAGGAGATGGGCATCCACACATTTTTTATGCCTTTGAAAATGCTCTTTTCTTCCCAGGAGAAGTAGTAAATTGAAGCCTTCTGGAAAAGAACAAAACCAACCATAAACTGCTTTGCATTTATATCACTCAGCCCCCGGAGACGTAGATGGCTGTTCTAGTGTGAATGACATATTCAATCTTACAAAGATTTAAGTGTGAAACTGCAAACACTTACTACCAATTTCAGAGTTTACTTCTCTGAGAAGTTCCAACCAGTAGAATTGTATTTATTATTTACAAGCAGAAATTATGTGCGAAGTAGTTTCTAGAAGATCATGCTTGGGTGAAAATTTGGTCTTGCAGAGGTGACTGCAGACTGTATAGGAAGATAACTCCTAAATGACAGATTCACTGAAATGTCTGATCATTTGTCAGCATGGAACAAGGTCAAATGAACTTCACATTCAACATACAGTTTTCAGAATTTTATACTGTACCTTCTGATACTGAAGGCTACAAGAGGGAAATCATAGAACCATCCCTGATATAGGTCAGGAAGACACTGGAATGCTTGCCCATCTGGGCACATGCTGGTTCATGTTCAGTCCCTGTCGACATTTTCTTCTCGGGAGCTTTCCAGCCACTCCATCCCCAGCCTGGAGCACTGCAGGAGCTTGTTGGGAAACAAGGGAAATACCCAGTCCTTGGTCATCACTGATGCAGTCTGGCATCATGCCCAGAGGCCATTGTGACACAGGTCCACGCGGTAACCCAGAGGGCTCTTGTAGGGCCAAACCCCTCGAGTGGCCACTCCCAGGAGAGCAGCTCTCTGAGGAGGCAGCAGCTCCCTCAGGAGGCAGCAGCTCTCCCGGGTGCCCTTGGCCAGTGTTCCTCAGAGCACTGTCACGATGTCGAAGAGGCAGGAGGCGAACGCCCACTGCCAACGCCGCGAGGGGCAGCCGCTGGTGTCCAAGCTGCGACAGGTGAGGGATGGGGACGGAGGGAGAGGCTGCAGTGGGACCTGGGGAAGGGCTGGGGGCAGAGACTGCCAGCCAGGCCCGGCACCAGGCCTTGCTCTGGGGAGGAGCCGGTGCCAGTACGACCGAGGCGCAGCAATGCCCCCGAGGCAGAGAACCCAGCCCAGCCTGGCTGCTGTGGCCAGCTCCTGCCTCAGGGCCAGAGCTGGGCTTGCCAGCACGTGGGGGCACAGTGTGCCCACACAGCCACCTCCATCCCGCACAGCCTCCTCCTGCTTCCCACAGGTGCCCCAGAGGCAGCCGCAGGCAGCAGTGCAGGTCACACGGGTAACCATCATGCCCCTCCACGGGGACAGAGAGGTCCCCAGAGCGGTCACCTCATGGAGACCCACAGGACTCGGAACACACGAGGACAGCCTGGAGGGCGGGCACTCACTGCCCCGCAGCGGCACAGGCACACGGCCACAAAGATTGTCCGTGTCAGACTTGCCGCCTCTCCATGGCCCTCCATTGACTGTGATACCTCCACACCAGCTCAGTCGTCAACCACCAAGAGCAGCTTCAGCAAGGGTCAAGCTTCCCCCTCTGCCAGCAGCAACAGCAGCCTCTGAGTCTTCTCCCAGACGCAGAGCACGGTCTGGGGGCCCCATGGCCAGCGGCCACCGAGAGCTTGTGCCACCTGCTCCATGGGGCACTATGGCTGCTGACAGGGCTCGGAAAACACCTTCCCCGGACAGCACAGCTGAAGGGCTCTGGCGAGGGTCAGCGGCAAGGCAGGGCCATCGCCTGCCACCCCTGCGACCTGCAGGTGGCATGCCGCTCCGCACAGGGACCCAGCCTGCTTGGCAGCACCCAGAGGACACTGAGACGGAGGAGCTCCCTGGCGTGCAGGAAGAGCACGGTGGCAAAACATCCAGAGACCTGCCCAGAAGCCTCACCCCGTGCCTGTGTGGAGACAAGTCCACCGAGTCCACCTGCACCCAGGAGCGGTCAAGTGTCTGCCAAGAGGCGGATGCAGAGCCCCAGGTGCTGCCCAGTGCTCCCAGCTTGACCAAAGGCTCCCCAGGAGAGATGGGAAACTCCTCGGAGTTCCTGTCTCCTGCCCTGGTTGCAGAGCCATCTTCTGGCTCTGACAACTCATGGCCCTGGGACACTTCTCCAAAAGAGCCAGAGCAGAAGTGGGAGGAGGAAGAGCTCCCTGACACAGAGGTGGCAGGAGAGGGGGACAGCGACCCACAGAGCGTGTCACTTGCCCCGTTGAAAGAGACAACGGCAGAGGCAGCAGCTTCTGCCCTGGACGAGGATCCCTGGGACGAGGGGCCCAGCGAGCTTTTCCCCACCTCAGAGCCTGAAGAAACCTCAGGCTTCTCAGCTTTGCCTTTGTCTCCAGGCTCCTGTGAGGAGAGGGGAACTCGTGGGCCAGCAGAGCAATGTGCACATGGCAAGCTGCTGTGCACGGAGACTGAGGACGCTTCAAAGCATCTTCTGGATATCGAGGCAGAGGAGCTGGAGAAGTTGGAGGAAGACATCCTCTCCTCCCTGGATCGAGAAAGCCCCTCGGTGCCACGCAGCCTTTGCTGCTGGACTAAAGACTGCGCAGGAGAGACCGAAATCTGCTCACAGCTCATGCCCCCAGACCTGTTTGCAGAGCTGTGGTCTCTCTTTAACAACAAGGATGCTCCCTCCTGGGACACTCGTGTAGATGAGCTACTGGCAAAATGGGAGGAAGAAGAGCTCCCTGACAGAGATGCTGCAGGAAAGGGGGACGACGAGCCAGAGAGCATATTCTCTCTCCCACTGTACGATGAGAAAGAAGACCCACCAGCTGTTCTCCTGGACAGTGATCCCTGTGGTGAGGGGCACAGCGAGCCTCTCCCCACGGCACTGCCCGAGGAGGCAAAGATGTCGGCTTGTGCCTTGCCTGCCAATGCCATGGAGGAGGCCGACGCCGCAGGCATGGGGGCTGGCCATGCTCAGGCTAGCCTTGCCCAGGAAAAGCCCTGTGGGGCTGGCGTGCCGGCGGGGGCTTGCCCAGTGCCTGCCCAGCCCCTGGCACGCAGTGTCCCTGCTTTCCCCGCTGGCATGGCCACTGTCCCACGGCCCCCAGCCCCACGGCGATGGCGCTCCATCGTCAAGGCGGCCCGGCGGGCTCTGCGCCGGCTTTTCTCCTTCAGCTGCCTCAGGGGGCAGCCAGAGGAGTGAGCCCGGCCACCAGCAGCAGGCAGATCCCAAGAGATGGCCACTCACCCTCAGGCTGCGCTGCTCCCAGAGGCAGCCGCAGCTCCCAGAGGCAACGGCACAGGGAGGCACGTAGTGGATGCACCGATGGATGGACAGATGGACGGAAGGATGGATGGTTCCCAAGGCAGCCAGTTCCCAAAGGTAGGTCCTGCTGCTGGCCCCAGCTCAGCACGCCCAAGCCAACCGTGAGGCAGCCTGGTAGAGCTGAGCTGGCTGAGCAAGAATCACAGCGCTGCCTTGTAGAATGGCACAGAAGCTGACTTTAGGCCCAGGCTGCACTGTGGGGGTGCATCCCCGTCCTGCGCCCAGGCCGCATTCGGAGCTGGGAAATGTTCCTTGGGCCACAGCATTGCTGGCAAAGGAAGGC
>VZRV01005956.1:0-74272 GCA_013398115.1 Falcunculus frontatus
TGTTTTCAAACCAATATACCATGTCGAGGGTCTCTGCAACTTCAGTCCTACGGCACGATCCAAATGTCAGTGCTTAGCGAAAATCCTCCTTTCGGCAGCTGTGACTTGAGTTTGGATGCGCAACCCCCTGAAAAAACCCCACACGCTGCTGGACCATGTCCCAAATTCCCAAGCCAAGGGTACCTGGAGAGCTGGAAGTGCGTGTGTGCATGGACATGGATTTTGGGGTCAGTATCCCCCAGCCATGAGGAGCCTGGATGAATACACGAGAGGGCTGGGGAGGATGTTCTGGGTCACAGCACCCAGATCCTGCTATCGCAGGCAACTTCATGTCATTCCTTCCATCAATTCTTTGGGAACCAGCTCCACTCTTCCCATCAGGACTTTTATCTTTAATTCCATTTTTTCTACTGTACTATCTCAGTACCTACAGACACCCAGCTCGTACATCATTTCATCATGGAGCAACTGCATCAAAATACAGTAGCAAGAATTCCCTTTTTACCCCTCAATTGTACATGGTCCTTCAGTTCTACACACATGGAGGAAAATTATTTGCCATTGCTCCTGGAGGGGGTGGGGGAACTGGCTTTTGTGGCTACAACAAAATCTCTTCCCTGGTTGCTTTGAGCTTATAATACTTGAGGTGCTTCACCCTTCTCAGCTCAGCAAGCACCACATAGAATAACGATGTACTCAGTTATGATCCGAGGAAAAATTAACTTCATGTTAAGCAACATGCCTGGGTAATGTTTTATCACGCAGTTACCTATTTTAAAAACCCAAGCGAGGAGCCAAAAGAGCTGGTGAGATGTTACCTTGGTGCTTTCCTCCATGTCCTTGGAGTTGAGGAGTGCGTGGTTGATCCTGAACACGATCCAGTCAAACAGGGCACTGTACAACGACTTGGCCATGGAATTCCGCACAGTCACAGCCTGAAAGAGAGAAGAAAAAAAGATGATTGGAAATGATTTCTGCTCTGCACTCAAATGGCTTTTGCTTCTCAAGCTCCCATGTCCAAAGTTTGTACTTCTCCCTCGCCAGAGCTTTTGTCTGCTATTTTAATTTATGTCACGCATGTCAACAGTCCCGACAGCACTGGGAATTGGGTGTAATCCCAGGGCTGTGGGATGTGCCCCTGACTTTGGCTTGGTTTCTTTCGTGCATTCAAGTGGATGATACATGAGATCACACCAAAAGTCCCACCACTGGTGGTGAAAGGAAAGAAAATAAATACATACATTAAATATATAAATAATAAATTCACCAAGATCCTTGAAAGGTTTCCTGGGGGTGAAGGAAAGAGGAGGGGGGATATTGCACAGGAGTGACAGCAAGCAATGTGAAAGCACAGGCTGGGACAGGCAACACCTGGCACCAGCAGAAGGGCTACAAAAGGGGAGGCTAAAAAAACCCCTCTAGTAAATCTGAGGGTTCCTGAAAACTTGAAGTTTTCCAGGTACCGCCAGCGGGAGCTACAAATCACGGCAGGCAGGTTCAGTGCTCCGCCAGCAGCTCTCCCAAAGAAAGGAATAACAGCGCTGAGGAAGGGCCATCCCCACCACGGCTGGGATCAAAGAGATTCTGCTTGATGGCATGAAAGCTGAGATCAAAGGAGGGTCCCTGGGCTTTTGGACAGGCATCTACATAGAGACCCAGAAAGCAGGAATTCTTATTTAAAGGTTATCTTTGTTCTTGCTGCTTCGGATTCTTCCTTGGTTTCAATTATCACCTCGAGTAGACCTTTGGTACATATTAATCACCAGTTAAAAACTTAGAGTACCAGCCATGACTGCTACATTTTGGTTCATTTCAGCCACTGCAGAAGAATGAAAAAAGAAACCAGAAGGTTCCCACGTAATTATTTCAATTAAAGCCTGAACTGTTACAAATCAGTGGCTTGTCACACATTGCCTTGAAATCCTTCTCACCAACCCTCCCTTCGAGGAACATCGTCTGAGTCGCCTCATGTCAGTGACCCCATGTGAAGGAATAAAGCTCACATAGCATCATTATCTTCTATCCGGTTTTTTCCCCACCTCTTTTTTCCTTGATTTTTGAAAATAGCAGCATTTAGTGTGACCACAAGCCGTTCTGCCAATGTTTTGCTCTTAAAATGCAATTAAGTACATGGTCTCACTTCCTCTACCTGTCCAGCTGGAATAGGAGAAGGGAGTAACACAGTCCATGCCCGGGGAGGTTTATCAGGTAGGTTATCAGGAAAAATTTATTCATGGAAAGGGTTGTCAGGCATTGGAACAGCTGCCCATGGCAGGGGTGGAGTCCCCATCCCTGGAGGGATTTAACAGACGTGTGGATGTGAAATTTGGGGACATGGGTTAGGGGTGGCCTTAGCACTGCTGGGGGATGTTTGGACTCGATGGACTCAGAGGGCTTTTCCAACCTGAACAATTCCATGGTTCTGTGGCTGAGGATGCTCACAGCCTCCGTACGCTGCTAACCATAACCTGGTGGCAATAAAAAGTGACATCACAAGGTTAACTACAAAATATGGCCATAATTAGCAAGGAACTCCTCACCCAAAAAACAACCGAAAACAAGTGTGTGATGAAAACAGGTGAGCAACAGGAACACAAGGATTCTGGCGTAGCTCAGACCAAAGCAGCACTTTTAAAGAGTGAGCTCTTGAAATGCCCAAGTTCTCCAGCAAGGGCTGGAAAGCAGCCGGCATGTCGAACACAAAGAGCTCTAGTTCCCACTAGCTGCTTTTTCTTCCCTTTTAGTGATGAAAAGGGTTTGGGGACGGGTTTTTGGCTGTTTTTATTAAAAGCAACATGGGTTGTTTGGAGGCTTTTTGCTGTCTTAATTTTTTTTTTTTTAAATTTTCCTCAAATGTGAGAGACTATTTTCAGTGATTAATAGAAAACTCAAGGCCAATTTTCTATCCCTACGCTCCACCTACACTTCTTTGATCAAGCTGGAAGACAATCAGTGCCACTGTCACACCAGAAAAATCAGTCTCTGGGGAAAGACGAAGGCCGAGACCCGGGAATGCTTCTCACTGCCCTAATGCTTTGTCCTGGCATAAACCAGCCCAATTAATTGCTCTAATGTGCAATTAAAAACAAACTCCATCTCTATTTAAAGCCAAAAAGAATGTCATTGTTTCCCCTACAGCATCATGTATAGGTTTATATTGCAATACTTTTCCTTCCCCCTTTTATTAGAGGCTACAGGGATGTGCAGGACATCACCCCTGAACTTCCCTGTTTTTTTTCCAAAACGAACGAGTATATCATTAAGCCTGCACCACTCCAGTGCTGAGGAATGCTGGGAGTGTGACTGCCATGAGTCTTGTGAATGGTCAGACTGGGATGTTTCCCTGACACCAGCACTGCCCAGTTTCCTCCAGAATGTGCAGGGTGGGGGATGAGCCACGGCTCTCCTTCCCAAGGTGGGCTCAGGTACATGGAAAGCTGGGAAGGCCATGGAGAGGTGATTTCCTTGCTACGCTTGGGTCCAGATCCCAGTGGCCCAGATCCCGAATTGTTCAACAGCTACTTTTAGAAGCAATGGCTTAAACCTAAGAGCTGGTAGGAAACTCCTGGCAAAGCAACATACGGAGAACATAGGGTGGATGGAGCACTTTTTCTCTGTCCATTTAAAAAATACCTGCACCGAAATTAACCTACTTTAAACCACTCAGGGTTTGGGGGTGGGGGGTGGGGGGCCTTTCTTTGTTTGAATTTTTTTCTTTCATTTAGATAAAATATTTACTCTTTAGAATAGATCTTGGGTGATGTCACATTACAAACAAAGCCCCTCACTACCCTAAACAGATACCAAAACTACCCAAGCTAAAGACCATCAGGGGATATTATTTCTTTTCAAATTCAGGAGCTGCAGCAGAGCATTTAAAATAAGGTTTTATGCTGTATTTATTGATCAGTTATTTATTCCTGCATCGTCCTACATATCTTAAATTAATTCTAGTCTCTGAACTATATCCCATATATCACATACAACTTGTCTTCAGGTCATCACCTACAACTTCTGGTCTCTTCCACAAGTCTCCTTACATGACATTTAGGCAGATCTGAAACATGGTGATACTCATCAAACCATTTTTATTTCCCTCACAAAGCAAAATAAAAATAGCTGCTGCAATGCCAAAACAAAGCTCTGGGGATCAAAGGGAACGGGATATGTTGCACCCACACAAAAATATTGCTGATTCCAAACTGAGACAGATCAAACGCGCTTTGGCTCAGCGAGTCAGGAAATAAGCTACAGACAAGGTTTTAATCAATAGTTTCCTGCTTATCAAGCTAGAAAGGATCTATATATTATTTATTGTATGCCAGAAACTTCACTTGTTGGGTTGGCCAATTTTTTTTAAGATCCTGATATAACATATTTGAGTTTTTTGTAAGATTTAATTGCCAAATTAATTGGTCTGAAAGTTGTCATGATCAGCATCGGATTCAGGACACCTTAAAAACAGATAAACTTCAGGAAACATCTTCTGCCAAAAGGGAACGAGGGGAAGACAGACTTAAGAATTAAAATCTGCTTTTGAAGTGCTTTGGAACAAGGACTTACACTTTCGGCAGCAGCAGCCTATGTTTTAGAGGCTGGAAAAGATGTAATCTCAAGAACCCAAATTTGCTTAAATTAAAAGTCTCTGTAAAACACATTTGTGCACGTACAGGAGATTCTTAAGAACTGAGATTACAAAGTCACTAAATATATTTAAGCAAATCTTCTGTCTGCTGCCATCCCATAACACCCCCTGCTCCAGGCAGGATCCCACACTCCTGTCCTTCTGCACTCAGCTGAGGGCTGAAATTTCAAGCTGGAATTATTCAAAATATTTGTTGGTACCCAGAAAATCCAGGGAAAGCAGGCAGGTTAAAATCCTCACCAAGCTTATACATCGAAAACTACAAGAAAGACATTGAAGGGCTGGAGCCAGATAAAGGAACGGAGCTGGGGAAGGGGCTGGAGCACCAGAAGCAGCAGAGGGAGCTGGGAAAGGGGCTCAGCCTGGAGCAAAGGAGGCTCAGGGGGGACCTTCTGGCTCTGCACAACTCCCTGACAGGAGGGGACAGCCGGGGCAGGGTCAGGCTCTGCTCCCAGGGAACAGGGACAGGACAAGAAGGAATGGCCTCAAGCTCTGTCAGGGGAGTCTCAGGTTGGATACTAGGGAAAAGTTCTTCGTGGAAAACTTGGTCAGGCACTGGCACAGGATGCTCAGGGAAATGGTGAAGTCTCCATCCCTGGAGGGATTTAACAGCTGTGTGGATGTGGCCCCTGGGGACATGGGTTAGTGGTGGCTGTGGCAATGCTGGGGAACGGTTGGACTTGATGATCTTAGAGCTCTTTTCCAACCTAATTGATTCCATGATTCCAAGATGCTTAGGTAACCTTTTACAGACATTTTCACATGATTTTGCTGGAAGTTCCCCCATGCTCCTTATTGGATTCAGTGTTTTTACTGCTGACTAACCTAACACATGCGCAAGAGCAGCAATAGCTCAATTCTAACAACAAAACCTCAAATATTTATACATTTTTCAGACTACGGAGAATAAACAAAGCCCAGAAAACAGAGGATGGGTGGAAGTGCTGAAGGGCTTTGAAAGGCAAAGAGCAAAAATTGCAGCAATATATCAGTGACTGGATGTCCCAGGGAGCAGATGGCAAAGAGATCTTGCTGAGTTGATGATCCTTATGGGCCTCCTTCAACTCAGGATATTCTCTGAGGAAAAAGCCATCAAGATGCTGCTGGAAGCTCCGTGGTTTCGGTCACACCCTTCCTTAGCCAAGAGAAATATTTTCTGGAGTGTGGACCCCAGCAACCACAGTGAGATCCAGAGTGGGACTGAAATACAAGAGACAGACCCTCTCCTCAATGACTCCATCAAACCAACCCAACTGTGGAGCGTATCTGGAACAGCAACTGGCCCCTGGTGTTCAGCTTTAAGCATTTTTGACCCAAACAAATCCATGGGATGAAGGGCTTTTGCAACCTATAAATACTTCCCCTAACATTCTGTTTCAAAAGAGCCAGTCTAAAATGAAGAACTGTTCCTGTTCAGGGCATCGCTCAACATGGACACTCAGAAAATTACAAGACCAAAACAAAGCAAAGCTCATCACTTTTGCATCACTTAGGAAGAGCAGGGTATTGGTACACTGAGCAATTCCGAGTAAGAATCATTCTGAAGTGGTATTTATGAGACAGCTACAGGTCTCTAAAGACTTTAAACATCTCAGCTCGTTGAGAGGTTTGTCCATCTTCCCTCATAACTAACATGGAGGACAGCATAGATTGACCAAGGACAGAGGAAAAAGGTGGGGGATGGATACCTGGGTTTGGGCAGCTCTTATGACCATCAAAACCCAACTTAATATTACATTTGCACAGCCATTTATAAATCTGAGTTTGCCCAGGATGGTTTCTGAGCCTCACTCCATCACTGGAACCTCCGGAGTGCAGCCAGCACCATACGCTGCTCTCTAGAAAAGCAAGACAGAAAACTCCCAAACAATTTTTCATAGAAAAAGATGCCCTTTTTACACACATACATTAGACATGACAATCTATTTTGGGTCATTATTACGACAAATGCACCTTAGGAGGGGCACAGTGCTCAGAGCTGGGGTTTAGGCCCCAGTCCCTGAGCACAGACTCAGTTAATAAGAAGTGGATTTAAGCGCAACCGGAAAGTGAGTGCAAGCACCAAGACGACTTAAAGCCCTAATGAGGATTAAACACCCGTGGAATTTATTAACTGTGACAACTCTTATCCCATCTCTCAGCATTATGCAAATCTAGGGAGCATCCATAAAGATGTGCTGACAGACTCAGGTGGTCAACACAACATTATTGCACCTTCAACAATTCTGGTCAACATAACACTGTTAAATCCCAGTTTTTCATTGGGGACATCACTGACTTGGAGGCAAGAGCAGTGCACCCCCTCTAGATTTTCTACAAGCTATGAGAACTTGAAAAGGTGATATTTAAATGCCATTTTTCAAGCACAACTCTGGAAAAGTCCTTGGATCTAGAAGAGAAGACTTGTTAGAAGGCAGCCTGACTTGTTAGCCCCAAAGGCAATTTGGTGCTTTGCTGTTCAGTCCACAAGACTTGTTGTGTTGTTGGTCATGGTCCTTTCTTCCTCCAGTATTCCAGTATTTTCCCAGGAGACTCTGTGTGTGTATCCCATGATGGACATTATTGGTATTATTTGTTCACACTGGATAAACCCGTTGCCAGCGCCAGCATTCCCTACAAATGCACAACTCCCACCGATCTCAAAAAATCTGACTTTCCAAGCAACCCTCCCTGTAATTTTCCCAAGAACCTGCAAGAGCTCCAAAAATTCATTTGTTAAAATAGGATTGATGTCAATACAGCCATAGAAACTACCTATGGATTCCTTCTCTCCTGGTGACATCCTAGCTCTTCCAGAACATGAGGACACGTGTGCGGCTGTTTCCTGCCCTCCAGGAAGAAAACAAGCAACACACTCCCCTTTCAGATTCCTACCAACAAATACTGAGCAATTACACTAATTCAAAGGTGATAAGAAATGTTTCTTTCCAGGTGTGAAGTTTGCAGGATTTGATGTAAAACATAAAGAACAGGAGCTCAATTATTTAAGTAAAGTTGGGCAACACAAAATACATTTTCTTTTGGTGGAGAGAAGAAACAGAGATTCCTCTTCTGTTCAGGAAATCAGATCTGAACACAGGAAGAGAGGAAATATCTCCTTTTCCCTTAGGGTCTTTGATGGGCTTCCTATAATTTCTATATAAGGATGAAAGGTGTTTCCAATGAAATGTTCAGAAAATAAAAAGCAGCAGTAGAATTCTTCCTCTTCAGGAAATCCCTCCAAAAATCAAATCTGGATATGTGTTTTTAGTGGCTCTGTGGGAGCTTCATTTGTTTGCTTTTAATACGTTGAATAAATTTTCATCACATTCTCTGATTAATCAATTGGTGTTTCTGCTCACAGGGATTTGGCACTGAATTCCAGGAACCTGTTGATATCCTACCACAGCAATGATTTAGTGAGCTATTATCATACACAGGATTTGATTTTCATTATCATTTGATGTCTGATTTGAAACCCTTATCAGCCATTCCCATTCCCATTTCCCCCCCCCATTTATTCTCTAAAGTGAAATCTGGCTTCATAATTACATTTGTACTTACTGTAACACAAATGTCTCATTCCAATGTGGCTCAGAGGAACAAACCGTATGTTAACACCTACTGAATTTTGCCCACAGTATTTACCTAAGATTTTCAGATTAAAATCTCCCTCCTTCAATCACTTCTGTGGATTTAAATGATGTATTTAATTTCCAAGTAGGGGAAAAATCAGGAAAAGAGTGTACTTGTTTTCTTATTTGCTTCAAAGTACCTATTCAACAAAATCAGGCTGCATGTGAGTAAATGATTAAAGAAATCAGTTTCTACTGTAAAAAAATACTCAAAAAATACGCTTTTTTTTTTAAAATACATGTATCAACAATGCTTGGCCACTGTGAAGAGGGATAGGATTTATCCAAGATTAGAACAAGCAAAAGCAGGAGGAATTCAAGCTCTCCTAATGCACTTGATTTGGATCACCTAAAGGGATCTAATGATCAGGAACAGAAGCCAAGCCCCCATTCTCAGTGAGCCTTGGATGTGCAGACAGCTGAAAACAGCCCACGTGGGCATCTCAGAGATGATGACCTCCAGCAATCACTAATGAAGCGACGAAAAAAAGCAAACTGAAAATACACTTTTATTTGAATAGGGCTTAGGGGTGCCAGATACTACTCAGAGTGCTTGTGTCAGAGGAGTAGCAACCACATATACTAAAATACTACAAAAATCCAGTTTTTGTCTCTGACACTGTTACTGCTCCACGAGGGCTGACAAAACCCACACGGAAAGTGGCTGCAGCTTGGGTTTGTAGTTGTAGGGAGACACCTGCTGAGGGTAGTTTGTTGGGTCTGACATTCCTGTTCCAAGACAGAGTAGCGACGAAGGAAGGGAGAGACGTAGCTGTGAGAGCTAAATTAGGGAAAGAGCAGAAAGCGAGGAGGATGGTGAGGAAGGAGACCAGCACCACACACAAAACCTGCTGGAGCATCTACGGCTCATCACCGAAACTGGGACAACGTTTCTGGGTTTGAAGAAAACAGAAACCTCTCAGTTGCTGGGATCAGACAAGGACTAAATCCCTCTTCTGGTCCAAATACAGGTTTTAGTGCCTTGTTTATAGAATCCCAGAATGGTGTGGGTTGGAAAAACCTTAAGGATCATCCAGTTCCACCCCCTGCCGTGGGCAGGGACACCTTCCACTAGGCCAGGGTGCTCCAAGCCCCAAGGTGCTCCAAGCCCAACCTGGCCTTGGACACTGCCAGGGATCCAGGGGCAGCCACAGCTTCTCTGGGCACCCTGTGCCAGGGCCTCACCACCCTCACAGCCAAGACTTTCTTCCTAATATCCCATCTAACCCTGCCCTCTGGCAGTGGGAAGCCATTCCCCCTTGTCCAAAGTCCCTCCATCCCTTGTCCCAAGTCCCTCTCCTGGAGCCCTTTTAGGCCCTGGAAGGGGCTCTGAGCTCTCCCTGGAGCCTTCTCTTCTCCAGGTGAGCACCCCCAGCTCTCCCAGCCTGGCTCCAGAGCAGAAGGGCTCCAGTTCTTGGAGCATCTCCACGGCCACCTCTGGATTCGCTCCAGCAGCTCCAGGTCGTTCTGATGTTGGGGACACCAGGGCTGGAGGCAGCTCTGCAGGTGGGGTCTCAACTGAGTGAGGCAGAGTAGAGGAAAAGAATCCCCTCCCATGCCATGTGTCCTACTCATCCACGGCCAGCAGGATGAACACACTAACCCAGGATGAAAGCATTGCGATATTAAAATATTTTTAACGATTTTTTAATTTTTTTTTTTTAAATAATGAATTATGAGTGGTTTATAATTTCCTAGTGTTGCAAGTAAGCAATTAGCTTTGAAGGACCTCCTTGTCAACCTTATATGTTGACATTGGAAAATTGTCTCTCTGGATAAACCCATTGAATTGACTTGTCCCATTGGGATTTTTGGGAAGGGTGTTAGTGTGGTTTGGGAAATCCCCTTAAAATGCCTCTGACTAACACAGACTGGCAGGTTAGAGAGAAGGACCTTTGTCCAAGGAAGGTGATTGTGAAGGTACCAACTGGCCCAAGGTGGTCATGGAAGGTACTAGGAAACTGGTACAAGAAGAGGGAGAGCACAAGAAGAATTAGAAAAAAGGTGTTACATAAAATTTGGAACTAATACCTAAACCCCCTCTCTGAATGTGAGAACTTTATACCTGATTTGGGGACAAAATCCTGAAGTGCCTTCGTGTTTGAGCATTACATTGGGGCACGACGCAGCACTGTATGGTAATGACATTACAGGCTATTTTTTCTCACTGGAAAATCCACCCCTAAGTTCTGGAAAACATCATTGACACTTGCATCTCTTGGATAAAATCCACTGGCAGGACACCCCGCTGCCTCCCAGCTCCAGGGTGATAGTGGAAGGTTTCTGCCAGGATGCAGCAGCCAGCCGGGAGGGTGGGAGCCAGAGATAGTGCAAGGCTTGGGTGCTTTGTTGTTTTTTGAAGTATTTACTTTGCAGGTACATTTACAGAATTAAAGCATAAAATCGAGCCTTTACAGGAATGATCATACTACTTTTAAGCCCACTTTTCCTCTTTTTTGTTGTAAGCAAAAAAGAAAAAATGCATTTTTCACTCCTTTTCTTTCAGTGATGCCTTTAAAGATATATTTCCTCCTCCTTAATTGTACATAAAAACCATTTAAAAACCTTTCTTGCAGGCTGAAGCCAGCCTGCTGCATTGACGATCCAAGTTCTCTCAGAGAAAGCACACAAGAGAATGACAGGATTTCAGTAAGATGTTCAGATAAAATATGAGTGTGGAAAATGACATCATACATTCTCCAGCCCGAGCATGATATAACACTCCTGGATGCCAAGTCAGGGATTTAGCTCGAGTCTGATATCCTGCAAGAGTACTTTCCTCTGGGTGTTAAGCCTCTGTTTTAAAAAAAAACCCTAATCCTGCTTGTCTCAGCCCATGTCCCGTGAGCCAAGGGGGAATCTCAAAGGCTGCTCGATCCATCCCAGCCGCAGGACATGGATGCGGATGGAAACGAGACACGTTGGGTCACCACTGGGAAGGGAGCGGAACAGCGGCAAATCTCAATTCCCCCCACACACATGGGTGACTCAGGATCCACTCCATGGGCTGAACGTGGTGGTAGATCAATTTGGGGTCATGAAAAGCTCAATGTGAGCTGTCCATGTGCTCTGGGAGCCCCAAGCTCCCCTGTGCCCTGGGCTGATCCCCAGTGTGGGCAGCAGGGAGGGGGATTCTGCCCCTCTGCCTCACTCAGTTGAGACCCCACCTGCAGAGCTGCCTCCAGCTCTGGTGTCCCCAGCATCAGAACGACCTGGAGCTGCTGGAGCGAATCCAGAGGTGGCCGTGGAGATGCTCCAAGAACTGGAGCCCTTCTGCTCTGGAGCCAGGCTGGGAGAGCTGGGGGTGCTCACCTGGAGAAGAGAAGGCTCCAGGGAGAGCTCAGAGCCCCTTCCAGGGCCTAAAAGGGCTCCAGGAGAGGGACTTGGGACAAGGGATGGAGGGACTTTGGACAAGGGGGAATGGCTTCCCACTGCCAGAGGGCAGGGTTAGATGGGATATTAGGAAGAAAGTCTTGGCTGTGAGGGTGGTGAGGCCCTGGCACAGGGTGCCCAGAGAAGCTGTGGCTGCCCCTGGATCCCTGGCAGTGTCCAAGGCCAGGTTGGGCTTGGAGCACCTTGGGGCTTGGAGCACCCTGGCCTAGTGGAAGGTGTCCCTGCCCACGGCAGGGGGTGGAACTGGATGATCCTTAAGATCCCTTCCAACCCACACCATCCTGCGATTCTGTGATCCTCACACTATCTCACACACATTCCCACAGGAACGGTTTGTGTCATTCCTGTGGGAATGTGGTTTCTGAGGAGTAACGCAGGAAGTATCAGTGTTTCTGCAACTGCCCTCTCCTCACTAATCCTTCCTGTCATTAGATGGATGCAAACATGGAAAATGAAGTGGAAAACCTCAAACAAGAACAGTAAGAACATTTTTTGTGGGTGTGCTGAAGACCCAGCTATTGTGTCCCCATCGGTGGCAGGCAGGTTTGGGAAAGGAAAGATGGGAGACCCGTCATTCCCATTCCCATCCCCATCCAGGCCAGACCCTGCCTGCTGTTTATTTTCAGAGATGATTTCAAGTCCTGTCTCTGATATTGTCACTTTGCAGCTTGTCACTGGAAGACGCTGTGGTTATGCTTTTCAGAAACAGCCCCCAAGCACAGCCAGGAGCAAAGGAAACTAACACAAATCTTGTTAGAGATTTTCTCCGAGTCCCGACTGTGGAGTCAGGCGGTTGCGAGCATCATCTTCCTAAAAAGATTTCACTCAGAGCCTTTGGATTTGGGTGGTGTGGTTAGAAAATGTCATCTGGAACAAATCAAAACCAAAAAGAAAGGAAAAAACGCACTCTCTCTTCCCGAAATTAAAACCCTTCCAGAAAACAAGGCTGCAGTTCTCGCTTCTCCTGTGGAGGAGGCGATGAAATGAGACACATGGAACATCCCTTAGGGAAAGGTGCTCACAGAGCCATCCCGAGCCCACCACAGAGCTACAGGAGCCACCGGGCAGCCAAGTTTGAAGGGTCCAGTGATGACAAAATGTGTTTTCCTTCACCTTCGTGCATCCCGAGTCTGTTCTGCCAATGGCATGAACTGAGCTCCCACTCCACCTGCGTTTTCACAGTGAAACCAGTGCAAAAACCAATTAACAAATTAATTTGTGTGACCTGATGTGAGGAGGCCACATTTAGGGAATTTGCTCAGGATTTACAGGCACGGCGTACCAGGATCCTCACCAAGGAGTCCGATCCACCACCAAAACCAGCCCTTGAGCCTTTAAAAGCCAAATCCTGCCTTTCGATTGGTCCTTCCCAAGCACAGGGCAAGTGTAGACAAACTCGTTCTGCCAGTGCACCATTGTCATCATTCCAGGTTATTTTTACCATTTGTTTGGGCAAGGTTCCCCAAAGAGAAGTTATTTCTCATCACACCTCAGCTGTTACCGCTGTAGAGGCAAAGTTCGTGCAACGGACCCTGTCTAGCCACAGAGCTTCTACACCTCCTCCTCCTTCAGCCGCTGACCAACAGCCCTGGGCTGAAGAAAAAAACCAATCTGAATTTATTCAGATTGGGCTTACACATGAAAATCCCATATTCCAAGCAACTGTACCAAAATGACATCCCATGTGGGAAGAGCTGGCTCAGTAACCCAGGAATGGTTTGTTTGCATTCCTCAAAAACTTTTCACGATTTTAGTAGAAATTTAGGTAACTAAAAGAACTCTGTGAAATTAAAGCATCTTTTGAGTAATCAGATGTAATTAAAAGAATCCTTTAAAGTGCTGAGAATGGATTTGATGACAGAAAGGGCAGCTGGAGTAGGCCACAGGCAGAGCAATCCATGGAAAGTCAGCATTTCCCTTCCTAAAGGCCTGATTTTAGACTTTGTTTAGGAATCTTGGAATCCCAATGTCTTTCTTGTTCTTCCAGACATCAGTGCCAAATAAATAGAAGAAACACGGTTAACACACAGGAATTTCCACGGTGGCACAGAGCAGAAAAGTGACTGCAGCAGCTTTTGCACATGAGGATGTGGCTGCCCCATCCCTGGCAGTGTCCAAGGCCAGGTTGGAGAGGACTTGGAGCAGCCTGGGATAGTGGAAGGTGTCCCTGCCCATGGGGTGGGATGAGAACAGAGACTCACAGAATATCCTGAGTTGGAAGAGAGCCGCAAGGATATCAAGGTCCAACTCCTGGCCCTGCCCAGGACACCCCAAGAAGGTGCCTTTAAAGAGGATCTTTCGGGTCCCTTCCAACCCAAACTGTTCTGGGCTTCTAAGAAGTTCAGCAGGTTGGGAAGATCCTCACAGACACAAACTGTTCAGCCAGATCTCAGACCATCACCCCCTCACCACTCTGTGAGAATGGGAGGGCACAGAATCACATCATAACGTGAAAATATTGTGAAAACAGGTTAAAAACCCCCAGTGTTGATGAACTCAGTCTTCGTAGAAAAGGAAGGATGCTGCAGCCCATGAAGGAATTCACCACTCCAATAAAACCACTGCTTACCTAATCCCTACTCTGTCACCAGGCACAGATGTTCCTCGCATTTCCAAGGGAAATGTGAGAAACCTCATCCCACAAATAGGTGTCTTTTGAAGTTCTACCCTCCCAGGTTGCCCTCATGTCCTGAAGCAGAGACATTTGCTTGGCTCTTAAAAACTTTGTGGGGTTTCAGTTCTATTCCATTAATATTTTTCTGTGAATTCTGAACCCACTCATCAGTGTAGCAGCTCTTCAAAGGGCTCCCACTGAGCTCCTCACGTTAATAACCCCTGGTGACAACGAGTCTCCTCAGCTAATGGGGCTTTGGGATAAGTAGGTGCTTCCAGCAGTTCTGCTGCTTTCTATTCCATTAAGTCTCCCTGTCCTCATACCTCAGGACTGAGAATTTTCATTTCTTCATGCTATTAATTATTTTGTCTCCTTCCCACTTTTTCTCCTTGAATATTTTCAGGCTCGTGATTAATTGCAGCTATGATCTTTTCCTTTGTTGGTTTTTTTAACATCTTAGGTAATATTCTGCCATTTGGCCCTGGAACGCCATTCCTTCTCCTGTATAATGGACTGAAAAAGGCATCAGCCAGTCCCACTACAAGGATAGAGAGAATGAAACATCACTCAGTCCTTTGCTGTAATGAAATACTTTTTTCCTCTCATTACAGTTCACTCCATAAGCTTTCTCTACCTTGTGCCTCTGCCAATTAACTGTTACTGGGCTGAAAATTGAGTGTTTGTGCTGAAAATGAAATGTTCTCCCTGATTTAAAGTCCCTAACACAGCAGAGTTTATCACCCCAAATAACCATCCTGTGATGGTCATTCCAAGTGTCTTGTATTCCTCAGCAAAAATTCATCCCAGGTAAAGAAGGTCCAGGTAAAGTGACACATGGTGACATGAAAAAAGAACACCTAATGGTTTTGTGGCACCAGAAGAGAAAGATGTGCCTGTCCCACCACTCCCGGGCAAAGGTTCTCTCCTCTCCCCTTCTCCCAAAGGACACAAATCCAACTCTTCTCCCACTACAAGAAGTCCCTCTGGCTGGGCTGAGCCAGCACAGACCCAGGGACAACGAACGTGAGAGCATGAAAGGACAAGGAAAGCAAAGCTGTGGAGCCGTCAGCAAATGCTGCCAGCAGACCTGGACTTTCCTCTCCTGCTTTGCTGCCACCCAAAACACAAAGTTCAATGACTGTCACCCCCTGCCTCATCCTGCATGTCTCAGATCGTCAGGAGACCGAATATTTTGGTTTGTAAATCTGACCTGAATTGCATCACTGCTTTTCTAACTAATCTTGAGCTGAACCCACATCGACTTACAGTTGCACCTATTTATGCAGAATAAAAAGCATTTCACAGATTTAATTGTAATTTGGGTGCTCTGGGCACAGTCACAGAACACTTCCATGTGACTTTCCATGGCCAAGTAACAATAGCATGGAGCACCCGGCTGCTAAAGAGCATCTGGCCGCTGAACAAAGACATGATCATGGAATGCCAGACAGGTTTGGTTTGGAAGGGACCTTTAAGGTCATTCAGTGCCATCCCCTGCCATGGGCAGGGACACCTCCCGCTATGCCAGGGTGTTCCAAGCCCTGTCCAACCTGGCCTTGGACACTGCCAGGGATCCAGGGGCAGCCACAGCTTCTCTGGGCACCCTGTGCCAGGGCCTCACCACCCCCACAGGGAACAATTCCTTCCTAATATCCCATCTCTCTCCCTGCCCTCTGGCAGTGGGAAGCCATTGCACCTTGTCCTGTTCCTCCATCCCTTGTCCCAAGTCCCTCTCCAGCTCTCCTGGAGCCCCTTTAGGCCCTGGAAGGGGCTCTGAGCTCTCCCTGGAGCCTTCTCTTCTCCAGGTGAGCACCCCCAGCTCTCCCAGCCTGGCTCCAGAGCAGAGAGGCTCCAGTTCTTGGAGCATCTCCACGGCCACCTCTGGATTCGCTCCAGCAGCTCCACATCCTTCTGCTGCTGGGGACGCCAGGGCTGGAGGAAGCTCTGCAGGTGGGGTCTCACGAGAGCAGGGCAGAGGGGCAGAATCCCCCCCTCTCACTGCTGCCCAGGTTATGGGGGCAGTTCGGGGCTGCTGGTCCAACATCTGCCCCCCAACACCTGCTTGCACTGCCTTGCTGGAGATACAACTCAGTCCCTTTCAGCTCCTCTGAGTTTTCAGACACCCATTTTCCACTTACAATTCTGAACACACGATCAGTTAAATACAGGGCAAGTTTACAGTGGCACCCATCACATCAAACAACCAGTTCCCAACAGCTCTCCAGAACTAAAGAAAGGCAAGAATCAGGTCAGTTGTTGCCCAAGAACTTGTCTCACGTCTTTTATTTCCCTTCTGCTGCACAATTTCACATCCGATTTCTCCTGGAAGTGTGAATTAATTTGCTTTCTAACCCTTAGGATAAAATGTCCTTGATCACAAATAGCTTAAAATTAAAAAGATTTGTTAAAATAATGTCTATTAGCGAAGTCACCTGCTTAAGAAATAACAGCCGAGTTAAATGAATTGAAAACTGCACGGAAATTTTTTTTTTCTGGAGTAATGTGAAGGAGGGGTCACTAATAGATGTATTTACTTTGATAATGAGTTTTTCCTCATCGGACAAAGAACAAGGAAAAAATGCAGAGACTCGTGAAAAACAGACAAGCAGGTGCTGGATACCAGTCTGATAAACAGAACAGATGGGATGGAAACCAAGCAGGGACGGCTGGGGAGCTTGGCCAAAGGCTCGACTCCGGCCCGATGGGAAGGGGATGGAACCACCAACCAAGATGGATTTGAGAGAGGTAAATGAGTGGATGAGTCAAGGCATGCTCTAATGGCCTGGGAGCCCTGCAGTGAGCGGAGATGGAAAAACCTGAATTTCTTGGATTATTTAGATAGAAGCAGGAAGACAGATGTGGCCCAGGAGTGCAGTTCCTCGCATGGATTAAGATGATACTCAGATTACAAACAGGATCAAGAGAAAGATTTTTAACAACCCTCAAGCTCTCCACCAAGATGTGACTGAAGTGCTCTGCTCCCGCATGTTTCCTACCAAACACCAGTTAAGTCACTTGATGTTTAGCACGACTGGTTTTTTTCTTTTAAATACCTGAACGGTAGCTTGTGAAATTTTCCTACCTCAGTATAACTGCAAAAATGCACATAATAATATATGAAAAAAAACCCCCAGAGTCTGGAGCTGAGAGGCACTTTGGGAGGGACAACAGCAACCCACAGCATGTTACTTTGCTGCCATCAAAATCCCATTTTTCCCTATTTCAGCTACGTGCCTGCTGTATTTTACCTTATCAAGGAGAAGATGGCTGTGGCTGCAGAAATGCCCAATGTTCAAGACAGATCTAAATCAAAACAGTCCAATCACCCCTACCACCAGTGATGGCTCTATTGCTCCCATAGCCTTTTCCAAGAGTCCTTCCCATTGCTAAATGAAGTGGAATTCTCCGGCTTGCTGTTACCAAACACTGCCCTGTGATTTCTCCGGAAACCCATGAAGTGCTGCTGGCTCCATTAATGCACCATTTCGCTCCTGATAAAGTCTTTGGCAGCTGTTTTGGACAACAGCCCAAGAGCTCAGCACACAAGTGCAGCTTTTCATGTCTGTGCAGCCTTTTTCCTAAGTTTATCTATGGCCTAAAGCTTCTAAACCTTTGTGCTCGCCCAAACTGCGCAGTCGTTTCAAACACTGCATTAAAGCACCATCCAGTGCTATAAAAGGAAAAATGGATGGTTCCAGGAGGCAGCTCCGTGGCAGACGAGCCAGTGTGGCTCAGGAGATAAGAGGCAGCTGCCAGAGATGAATATAAGCATTATTTATGGATGTGGTGTTGTTGATTTCCAGAGGCGGCGTCAGAGGTGCAGCCAGAGAGGATGGCAGCTCCCCTGTAGAGTCTCAAATCAAGCCCACATTTGCCATTGGTGCCATAGCCACGAGAGGGAAAACAAAGCAGTGTTGATTTTTCCCTGCAAAACCAGATCTCTCCTTGACTGCCCTGTCCTTAATTTCAGACAGAGCTGTAGCTCCAGCAACACGGGGGTGTACTCAAATGTTAATACCATGGTCAGATACAACCTCTGAACAATAAACCACGAGTTACTGAACGATGAGAAAAACTGATGACACATTAAGCTTTGTAGGTCTTCCTGAAGAACCACATGCTCATCCCATAATCCCTGTAACATCCCAAGGACAGGCACTGATTACACACCAAGAATCAACAGATCCCACCCTGGAGTTTGGTTCACAGCTATTTATTTGCTCCTACCTACGGCCCTGCTTGAGCAGGTGCTGCTGCCACACACCTTGAATGCTCCCGGGTAAAATAAAGTAAAATGAAATCTCCTCTGTTCTGGGAACAACTTGCTCAGCTGAAGACGATGGCACCAGCAACCGGTGCCATACAGGAGGCACCGATTTCAATCGCTGGAATCCTACCTCCTCACTGGACTTCAGTGTTACATTGAACATATTACCTGATTTAGATCAAAGATTCCCAGACTGGTTTGAGTTGGGAGGGATCTTAAAGCCCATCCCATTCAACCTCCTGCCATGGACAGGGACACCTGCCACTAGGCCAGCTTGCTCCAAGCCCCATCCAATCTGGCCTTGGACACTGCCAGGGAGGGGGTGGCCACAGCTGCTCTGGGCACCCTGTGCCAGAGCCTCCCCACCCTCACAGGGAGGAATTCCTTCCCAATATCCCATCTAACCCTTCTCTCTTTCTGTTTGAAGCCTGTTTGAAGCCTGTTGTCCTGTTACTCTAGGCCCTTGTAAAAAGTCACTCTGGGGCCCTCTTGTAGGCCCCTTTTAGGCACTGGAATCCAATCCTTGGATCCTCCAAGATCATCCAGCAGAATAATTATATGTGGGCAAGAAACAAAAAGTCTTGACTTTATTAAAAGAAACACGGAGTTGACAAAGTCAATATTTCTGCCTAACTTTAAAATGGAACGTTATTCCTGAGAGAAATGCCCAACTCAGCTCCCGGGGCAAAGCCATCAAGAGAAGTCCTAAGAGAGGAAGTACATTATGAATAAACAGAGAGGAGGTGGTTGCCAGTTGCAGCTTCTCCTTCAACACTGCAGGCTTCCAGCTGCTGGGAGAAGAGACGGTTCCAGGGAGAGCTCAGAGCCCCTTCCAGGGCCTAAAGGGGCTCCAGGAGAGCTGGAGAGGGACTTGGGACAAGGGACGGAGGGACAGGACACAGGGAATGGCTTCCCACTGCCAGAGGGCAGGATTAGGTGAGATATTGGGAAGGCATTCTACCCTGTGAGGGTGGGGAGGTCCTGGCACAGGGTGCCCAGAGAAGCTGTGGCTGTCCCACCCCTGGAAGTGTCCAAGGCCAGGTTGGACGGTGCTTGGAGCAACCTGGGCTAGTGGAGGGGGTCACTGCCCATGGCAGGGGGTGGAATGAGATGAGCTTTAAGGTTCCTCCTAACTCAAACCCATCTGTGATTCCATGATGTCCATCCACAAGCTGTACCCACTTTGCAGTACCTTCTACCCAAAACACGGCAGAATAAAAGATGCAGTTTACCCAAATTACTGCAAGGATGAACAGAACCAGGAAGAGTCAGTCTGGTATCAATTCACAACTGAAGGAGAATGTTTCAACCAAGTTGCCAAGAGTTCAAACCACTGTTTCTAAAAAAAAAGCCCCAAACCACAGGACTGTGTTTTCCAATAAACACACAACAAGAAGGCAGGAGCACGCAGACAGCCAGGAATGCGGCATCACTGCAAATCTAACAAAGGCGGCCTCTCCGTGCGCTTCGGGGCTGCAGCTCAGGAAAGGGGAAAAGCCTTGGCTTGGACAACAGATCTCCAATTTCAGCCCTGATGCCTCCAAAACACCAAAGGGAAGGATCACTTCGGGCCAACTCTGCCCCTTCAAGACTGTTAAGGGGGGTGACAGTTGTCACAGGAGGACCCTGAGGGCACAGATCTCTCAGGAGCCAGGCTGGGATCATGGAATGATCACACTCACTTTCCACGAAAAGCATTTCTGCATGAAGTTGTCATCTCCACGTACTCCAACACTGATGAAAGGGATCGGCAAACGTCAGCCCCTGTGCCGAGCACAGAAAATGAAACATTGCAGAATGGAGCAGATGCACGAGGGAACCTCATCAAAGCTCAAAGCCCATCCCAAACTTAAGATCTCAAAGCTTTTTATGTGGAATCCCAGACTGGTTTGGGCTGGAAAAGACCTTAAAGCTCATCTCCATCCATCCCCTGCCATGGGCAGGGACACCTTCCACTAGACCAGGTTGTTCCAAGCCCCATCCAACCAGGCCTTGGACATTTCCAGGGATGTGGCATCTACCACCTCTCTTTCAACCTGAAGACTGGTAGATCCAACCTGCTCTTCTTGATGGTGTAAAGAAGCAAGGACATGCCAAAATGACATTATCCAATCCTTTTTTTGAGAGCCATTGGAGCAGAGTCTTTTCCAGACAAATTCCATGGAAACTTTCGGTGTATCAAGCTATGAAAAAACCCTCAGGCATCTGAAGAATAAAGTAGCTGCTGTATCCATCAGGAAAGGCAGCTGCCCATGAGCTACAGAGGTCGTGGTGGGAGAGCCATGTCTGCAAATCCTCAAACTCCCAATGGCTCCATCCGTTGGAGCCAACTATAGCACTCCTTTGTTAAATACACAGGGATAACCAGCCCATTGGCTCCCAAGAGTCCAGTGAGTCATGACTGGGGATTATAAGACATCAATAGTCTTTGTGAAGTCCCAAAATGTCAAATGAATTCCACTCTTCCTTCCTGATTCAGACAGATCCGAATTTAAGTCACTCCTCCTACTCCCTGAGCCAGAGGAAGACCAGGAGAAGGCCTCTTACCATGGGAAGGTTCCATTCGGAGCATCTCAGATTCTGCTCTGCAAGCAGTGAACCTGCTCCCAGAGTGAGGTCACTGCTGGATAAAATTCGGTGGTCAGGATGCTGATGGTGTAAGGAGGTGAACAAAAAGCACGGGAGGTGCTCATCACAATTCACGGCTTCTTCCAAAATGATTTTGTCCCGGAGATCACATCAGCCACTCCCAAAGGAGCCTTGTGCTCCTTCACTTTCCCCCACAGCCACCACACCCTAATCTTTCCTTTCTTCTATTGATATTGATGACAAACCTTTCTAAGGGGACACCTGAGATTTGGGAGCAGCCATATCACCAAAAACATTTTGGAAAGTACTTGAGAAACTCATGCTGAGCTACTCTAGATCTAAAGAGGTTTCTTCCATCTCAACAGAAAGACCATCAAGTAAGACTGTTCCCAGCTGTGTCAGTACACTACAGGTGTTGGGCAGCAGGTCCAGGGAGGGGATTCTTCCCCTCTGCCCCACTCAGGTGAGACCCCACCTGCAGAGCTGCCCCAGCCCTGGGGCCCAGCACAGGAAGGACCTGGAGCTGCTGGAGTGAATCCAGAGGAAGCAAAAGGGTGATCAGAGGAATGGAGCAGCTCTTGTGTGAAGAAAAGCTGAGAGAACTGGGATTGTTCAGCCTGGAGAAGAGAAGGCTCCAGTGCCTAAAGGGGCTCCAAGGGAGCTGGAGAGGGACTTGGGACAAGGGCCTGGAGGGACAGGACAAGAGGGAATGGCTTCAAACTAACAGAGAGTAGGATTAGATGGGATTTTGAGAAGAGGGAGGCCCTGGCACAGGGTGCCCAGATAAGCTGTGGCTGCTCCGTCCCTGGAAGTGTTCCAGGCCAGGTTGGATATTGGGGCTTGGAACAACCTGGGACAGTGGCAGGTGTCCCTGCCCACAGCAGGAGCCTGGAACAAGATCATCTTTAGAGTCCCTTCCAACCCAGACCACTCTCTGATACCATGATTCTAAGGACCCTCCAGCAGAAGGGTGGTTATAGTTCAGTTCTAAACTTTTCCAGCCATTTTTTTAAAGTCCGTGCCCAAGACGTAGGAAAAAAGTAGAAACACCACATTGATTAAATGTCCGTCACAAAGAGCCAGTGAGAGCCCTTGTGTGCCCTTTGTTAGGGGACATTCCACCTTTGCACAAAGGCAACACTTCACTTCTAAAGATGAAAACTCAGTGACAGTTACTGAGCTTAAACACACCCTCAGAGTGGGAGAAAAGATACTTTTTTTTTCCCCCTGTAAAAAGGAGTCAAAATATGTCCAGCTGACCCCAGTGACAACACGTGTTTACTTATTTGTGACACAACAGGCTGGTCTTGAGATGCTATTCAAGGTGCTGTAAATTCTCACATAACCCTACAACAAGAGGAAATGGAGGGACCAAGCATGGTGGGATGCTCAATGTTCCTAATCTGGGGGATAAAAGAAGTTTACAGGCAGAAAGAGCCAAAACAAGCAGTTCAGCAGAACAGAACTTAAGTATTTTGAAGAATGTAAGAGGAAAAAAATTGTTTCTCTTTACCAGCCACAGAATAGAATTCAGAATTCCTGAAAATCACGTTTAGATCCCATATAACTACACTGGAGTCTGAGGGCAGCTGATGGAGTTGTGGCTGCTCCAAAGCATCACACAAGGGCCCAGCTTGTGAGGGGTCTGAGGAAAAGCTAATGGGAATCTCCTATGGAGCTGCACGAGAACCACCACTACACAGGTACTCAGGAACCCAGTAAAAACTTCCTGGAGTCTTGGGTCAGCACTCTGCTGTGGATGAATCAGTGCTCCAGCTTAAGGAATGACTCCTGGAGATGAACACCTATACCACACACACACTCAGCAACACACAGCTCTGCTTTGGACAGCTCTCACACAACTACAAGTCATTAAAGCACTTACAAACCATCAGAATGAAGTACAAACCTGCCTTCCAGGAATGGCATCAAGAAAAGTCAATCATTTCCTAGATTAGTACACCCATTAGCTTCTCCTATGTTATTTTGACATAAATAAATAAAAACTGAAAGAAACTGAGTGTGCATCTCAAAGTATTGAAAACCATTCCAAGAGTTGCCTTTTAATAACAAACATCATGTACTGACCTCTGCCAATTTGTATGGTAAGATCAGCTTCTCTCCCACTGTCACTGTCTTTCTGGTCACCAGGGCCTCAAACAGCATCTCTTCTTTCACCTAAAACAAAAGTACTGATGTTAATGACTATTCCAGAAATCTTTTCTTATTTTAAATCCAGTTAAAAAAAAAGCTAACATTTAAACTTAAAAAAAATTAAAACTCAGTGTAAACACATTCAAATTTCAAAATTTAGTTAAAAAAAAATTTAAACCACTTTTGCCAGCCCTTGCAGAGTTAAGTTCAATGGGTAAAAACATGCCATTGGGAGGGGACAACTCAGCACATAAATCCAGCATCAGAAACCCAACACCAGGGTATTCAAAGGAACCTGATTTTCTGCATTCAGGCATCCCAGTTGTAGCAATTTCCCACTGGTTTCCTTATTCCTGGTGCATCTCCTCCCTCCCACACTTTTTCTTGGCAAAATAAGTCAACTTTCTAGTGTTGTCAAGATGAAATCATACAAATTACTCTAAGAAGAAGCCAAGCAGTGTCACCACTTTCAGAGATATCCAAGTGAAGGAGGTTTTTTTTGGAATTAGCTTTTCAGAGTGGGGAGCAGTCAGAAGGAGGAAGAAACCCTTGGAAAAGCACTCGATATTTACTCTGCTGTTGGCACTTGATGTTTACTCCCTAAAGCCCCAGTTCCTGGCGAGGTGACAGTCTCTAATCAGCCCTCACAGGTTTGCAGAACAAAAATCAGTTGTGTAAACACAGACACTTCAGCAAAGAGGAAAACGGTGCCGACAAATTAAGCGGTACCTGCAACTGTTGGGAAAAAGCCACTTTTCCAATCAATTTCAAGACCCTTTTACCTTGAGATGCCCTGGAAGAATTCAGGTGTCCTCTCTCCCAGAATACATCAGACAGACCTAAAGACTTTGAGTCATTGACTGATCTTTGCTAAATTTCCAAGTCAAAAAAGACATCATGAGTCTGGGTGAAAATCTTAGAGCCCAGAATTAACGGAAGTGGACTGATACAGAGAAGCTGCACCGATGTCTCTACAAACTGCTTATCCTACCTGAAGGACTCCATGCAGACACCAGACCTCCTCTGAACATCTCTGATGGAGACTAAAATCCACATTCCTGAAGCCATCCCAGGCCGTATTTTTATCACAGGGAAACCATTTATGATTGCACATGGAAAAAGGGAAATGTAGTGGTCTAAAAATGGGACTCAATGATCTTAGAGGTCTTTTCCAACCAAAAAAATTCTATGATTGTATGCACTTTGACTGAATGGTTTAATCTAGGAATTAGTATGAGGAGGAAATGCAAACAAGCCAGTGGAAGGTCAGAAATCTCACAAACCACAACAATAATGATGCCCTTCTGTACAAAAGTCTCCTTCTGCCAAAACTACTATCATGGGAGTCTCCCTGATAAAATCCAGGGTGTTTTTATGTAACTGATTCTTGCTGCAACAAGAACTTGTTGCTGTGGAAATCAGAATACATCAAGTCACCTGTACACGATGTCATCTGCCAGCAAGGTCTCTATCATTGGAAATGACACTTCAAGGTTCATTTCTTTAGTGCTCGGCACTACTCAGGAGCCCCCAGTTCCTACAATCCGATTTTACCTTTCAAAACCAAGCAGGGAAAAAAATAATCTCCTGGTTCATCCAGAGATCCACAGCAAGATTTCACATTTGGTTTTTATTCCTCTACATTCACCAAAATACGTGATTCTGTAATTTTGGGCTCTGTGACACTTTTCCAGCAGCTCTCGACTGTGGGACCATCAGCTGCTCTCCCTCAACTGCACAATTTGGAACAAAAGCGAGTTTCACACCATCTATTATCCCACTTCAGGGATGCTGCAAACCCGCAGCCGGCATGCCGGCTTTTTTTAATTATCCAAGGCAACAAGGCAGAGGGGTGTCAGATGGTTCCTAATCAAAACAGTCCAAAGAAATATTCCTCAACAACATAAACGCTTCCAAGTCACAGATTTGTCAGCAAACACAGGGATTTTAAGCAATTTAAACAACTACCCACACCATCCCTCGCCATCCCCATCTCATGGTCACTCCGGTTCCTTCTCCCCCTGCTCTCTGGATGGAGGGAACCTGTGGATGTGCATCCTTCATCTCCTGACCTGCGGAGATCCCATCAAATAATCTTCTTGCACAAAAACACTCCTGGCAAGGATGGGAATGCAATCCCTGCATCTCCCCAGGCCTCTGCCTGCAATTACCACCCAGTGGAGCTTGATCTTGATTCCTTCATCGCCTCTGATGAAAACCACGGGTGCAGCCAAATCATCCTAATTTTTACTCAAGGTCACAGCATGAAGGTTGCTGGCTCCTGATGCCAGGGAGGAGCCACTGGAGCTTTCTAAAGATAAACTCAGCACGTGCTGATGACTAAGGACATGGAGATACTTTCAGCTTCCCCACATCCTACACTTCCTCCTCCAGTAACTGTGAAACACTAAAACAGGGACACCCATCGGTGCAGAGTAGCAAAGAGGAGAACACCACTTATTCCTTTACTTTGTGCCCTGGGAGTTTCACTCTTAGGTCACATTTCATGGATTTTTGCTTCCTGATGCTAAAGGGCATGGCCTGCTCTCCCTCCTAAACACGGCCCGCAGGAGTTTAGGTCTTAATTACAGGGCCAAAATGCAGATTTAAGACTTCGTTGTCACAAGTGGGCCCAGAGAGGGCTGGAGGCCTCGAGCTCCATGAGCCAGTGAAGGGTGACTGGCAGTGCCACAGCTGGGAACGTCAGCAGAGCACGGCGGGAACAGGGAGCCAGCAAGGGCTGGGCTGGAGCCAAGGCAGGCAGAGACTGCTCCTCCAGTAATGCTGGGGTATTACGTTAGAGCAGCTGAAGGAAAATGAACCATTTCCAACTGGAGAACAAGAAAACATCAGGTTTTGTCTCTCCTCCCATATTTGAGAAAGGGATTACAGCGCTGAGTGCTCGCTCTAAAGATGCCTTGTGTGGAGTAACAGAAAATAAATTCAGATTTCTATCAGCTCTTCTTAGAAAAGAGCTGAACCTTTTCCTCAGACTTTCTTTCAAATAACCAGAGAGTTAGAAAGGATGCAAGGGAATGGCTGGAGCTGTGTCAGGGAGGTTTAGGCTTGATATTGGGAAAAGGTTCTTCTCTCAGAGGGTGCTGGGCACTGCCCAGGCTCCCCAGGGAATGGGCATGGCCCCGAGGCTGCCAGAGCTCCAGGAGCGTTTGGACAACGCTCCAGGGACAGGGTGGGATTGTTGGAGTGTCTGTGCAGGCCCTGGAGTAGAACTTTATGATACTTGAGGATCCCTTCCACCTCAGAATATTCTGTGATTCTCTGAAGTTCTCTGACTCTAGTTCTAGCTCAAAACTTTGCATCTGATGAAGATGTCCCTGCTCATTGCAGGGGTGTTGGACCAGATGAACTTTGGAGGTAACTTCCAACCCCAATCGTTCTGTGATTCTACAAAACATCATCCGGAAAACAGATCCAGAAGAAAAAGCTGGAAGCAAGCACTGTCTGCTTCATAATCCTCACCCCCTCCCCAGTTAATTTCCAAGACATTTATCACAAGAGGAGCCCCAGTGCCTGTGGGATCCCTCTGGGGAAGCTGAAAGCCATTTTTTAGTGGAAGAAGAACTTGAGCACATAAATCTCCTGCAGAGGCCAACTTTAACTCCAAACACAAATGTACACTGGGAGATCTAGCAAAACTAATTTAGGGCACTTGATAACGTCTATTTACATTTGCATCGAGGCTGGTTTCCTAAACCTAAAAACTGAATACGAAACTGCTCCACTGAGCAAAGCCAGAATTTATCTCCTTCTTCAATGCTCCATCCATGGAAATAAATAATTTCCCATATTAGTAAACACACACAATTAAAATGTTCCTGCTCTTCCAATGGAAAACAAAAAGTCTCTTTTAAGGTCAACTAGATAATCTCTAATATATTATTTTTGTTAATAAGCCCACAAATTAGCTTTTCCAAGTTTTTTCCCCAGAAACAAAAAGGTTTCACCCAGTTTTACACAACCTTCTATGATTTCTGCCCAGGCCCTGAGATATCTGCAGTGCTTGCACAGAACTCCACATCTGCTTGATCCATCAGGCAGCCTTGACATCACTCCCCAGCACAGCATTTCAGCAGAGTTTAAACAAAGGCCCTGAAAAATCTGCCAAAATCACCACATAATCCACACGCTATGTCTATTCCTGAAAAAAAAAATGGAATCAGGGTTTTACTGTAAATGAAACAATGATCTGCAGAGTCTGGCCAAAATCCTATATCGCAGTTTGCTGCTTCAACAAATGCTGCTCTGGATGGTTTAATAAAGCAAAAACATATTGGATGGGGTTGTTGGTATCTAAGAAAAAGCAAATCCATTGCAGATCATCATCTCTTCCCAGATTCCTTCAAAAAATCTCTGTATTAGCTTCATTTTATAGGGACACAAATCTTACTACACAGAGGGAAGATAGTTGTGCAGTGGTGTTTCATTAACTGGTGCAGCAGGGAAATTCCCCCAGTTGTCCTCAGAGGTTCCAACACAAACCAACCAGCACACAAGAATTTGGGCCAGATTTCCCTTTGCAGTGGGAGAAGATCCTAGTTTTGCCTAAGTTTTTAATTTCAGCCAGGCTGGTGGTTCCCCTCCTGCCCTTGGAGGCTACATCCCTACCAGAGCCATGCTGGAATACCTCTGCATCCCCTCTTGGCTGCTCTCAGAGATGGCCAACCCAGCTCCAGCTGGATTTTTTCCTTCTCTTTTCGATGTCGAATCCTTGACTGGACAAATCCAATGAGTGATATGAGTATAAAAATCAACCCAAAAGTTCCCCCAAGATAAGGAAGTTTCAGGTCACAGTTTCTTCCATCCCTTTGCTGTGCTCACCAAGCAGTTGGTGACTATAGGAAAGGAAGTTCAACTCTTTGTCAACTCACATTACTCTTATTCTGAGGTGATTTTTCAGTTATTAGTGCCTAATGCCAAGATCTGGAGAGGGGATTAACAACTTTTTCAAGACATTTCATAATTTTAGTAACAATGGGAAAAGCAAAACTGTTTAGTGACCACAAAAAACCCAGAAAAGCAATAAAAATAATTACCCAAATGAGACAAAATACAAAGTGTCAAATGTTTTAACCAGTATTTTAGGTCTCTGGCTGAGGAGAATTCATTACACTTAATGTGAAGAGTTGTAAGTAGCCAACTACTGAATAAAGAGTAGTGGCTGCTCTTTGTAACGATGTTACATCTGTTTGAACCCTTTGGCTCTCCCTTTGGGTCAAACCGGAATAAGCAGCAACATCTGTTGAGGTCTGCAAAGAGAAACATGGCATTTGAGAAAGGGAAATCAAGTCTGAAAATGAGATCGTTGGCTTTATTTCAGCTGATTTCAGTGGGTCTATTGAAAGGTTTACACTTGGAGGCAGCAAATATTTCCAGTTCCATGGATCAATTATCACCTAAATGCAACTTAAGGGACAAACACCGCCACTTACCCAAACCCAGTGATGTATTTAATCAGATCCCACCTCAGTGCAAGATGCATTGCCCTGATCTAATTAACAAGCATTTCATCTTCTAGATGGTCATGTAACTTGCAAAAGAATTACCAAGATGAACAGAAATCTACCACTTTGCTCAGCTACATCAGATCCTAGTGGTTTGGGGAAAAACGGGGAAAAAGAAATATATTTATTTGTTCTTACATCTTGTTGACACTACCTGGGAGTGCTGTTACAGCCCACGGCATTGAGGCACCACTGGATTGACATGGCTCAGCTAATGCCTCATTTCACATAATCATGCGTAAAAACCACCCCGCGACCTCCCCACGTGCAGATGTTGCAGCAGGGTTTGTTTGCAAAGGCAAAGACCCAAAGCCTGGAACTTTTTCAGATCTTTAAGTCGCTCTCTTACTCGAAACTTTTTTAAAAAACAATTACTTAACTGACTTGGCCACATTGAACAGGGTAAAATCAACAACATTCTCCTCCCAACTCATATCTTCCTTCTGTTTATTTCTGCACTCTCCAAGGCCAAGATGCAAAGAGCATCCAGCTGCTCAGACCGTATTTTACAGAAGCTTTCCCCTCCCTAAATTCAAAGCATTTAATGAAGTGCTATGAAAGTCCCTGAGAGCCAGTTTCCAAGTGCTTTAGGTAGGGAGACAACACAACTGTTATTTAACGGAATTAATGGGAAGAGCACCACCTGTACACAAAAGGACAAGTCACCGCCTGATTCCACCACAAAATCAGCACAAATTCACCTTCCAGAACGTCCAGGGAGTACAAAAAGGTAAAGATAATTGTTGCTATAACCAACTATAAGAAGAACATTTCAGCTGCAAGAGGTTTAGAGCATTTCAAGTGAAATGAGACAGCAAGGGCAGCTTCTGGCCACCGCAATCCATGTGAGGTGTTTGAGCTCAGCTCTGGAAGGTTGAAGGCCAGCAGGACAAGTTGGCTCATTCAAGACTTTTCTCATGAAAAGAAGTGCCACATCGTCATAACCTGCTTGGGCTGGCAGAGCAGATCTCCTAAGAACTTTTTTAATGCTTTTGCACTGATTTACAGAGCTGGACACAGCCTGGGCCAGCCGGGCTGAGACCTACAAATCCCTCCCAAGGGACACCAGCACAGCGGTGGCTCACAGTGGCCAAGGTGTCAGGTCCTAAACAGTAGATAACCAACAGATGCACCAAAGAACTCCACAACAGGCCCATCAATAGAGACTAGAGGGATGAGATGGACCTCCAGCATTTCAAACCCAACCCTTGTAGATGCTGGCAGATGGTAACAGACAAAAAACACAGTGAGGAAGCTCAGCACCTCCTACAGCCAGCACAGAACCACAATATGGGACTGTGGTCATACAACTGCTTGAGCTCCTCAGACAGACTTTGGAACAGGTTTGAGGAGCACCAGCTGAGGGTGAGGGAGCTGAAGACTGGCAACTGAGGACACTTCCGTGCCGGGCAGCAGGTTTGCTTTGCATCTAGACCTGTTCTGCAACCTTTCCTGTTCAGTCACAGAAATAGGATTTTCAGTCAATGAAACCTGAAGCTGAAGAGTAGGGGGAAAAACCCTACATGAAAAACCTCATTAAAAAAGTTCCTGTACCGTTTCTCTGGCAAACATGAACAGCCCATAGGAATGGAAACGCACAAGAACTTACTCTTTGGTGAAATCGGAAATAAATTGCGCATGTTTTGTGTCCTAAACCAGAGGTGGCTTGTTTGGTGTGAAAGTTTCAGGAGGGAAAGCAGAGCCTTACCTCCAGCAGCTCCGACACGACAGGAAGTACTTCAGGGGTGCAGATGTCGATGGAGTCATCCCGGTAGGTCTTCTTTTTGTACCGGATGTTCCCCAGGTGCAGGATTGCTGACAGCAGAGAGAAAATCCTAAATAGAGAGAGTTCATTTTCACTCGGATGGTTTTTCATAAAGCGAGTGAAGAAGCAAATTTCACTCCCAAGGGCCATCTCCCTCTTTGGCTCATCCCACTAATTTTCAATCCAAAGCATCTACTTTGCCTCATGTCAAAAAGATTTTCACTTAGTCAAGTACCAAACTTGCACCCGTACGGTTTCCTTGAAAATTCTTTAACACATCAAACCCACGGTTACAAAACGACAGCCCATGTTGTAAGAAAAATAGAAATCCTCCAGTAATCTTGATATCCAGATTAAATATTTATCATGCAATTGCCTAACTTAAGAGGGAGAGTGGGCTCGGCCATGCAGGTGATCCCTCTTAGTCCCGTGGCACACGGTTTTTTGTCACCTTTTTGGATCTAGTCCCAGCCAGGAACTATACAAAAGACTGTACAAAACAGCATAAATGCTTTGATAATATAAAAGCAACTGAGACAAAGAAAAGATGCTACACTTCAAGTAAATTTATCCAACCAATTTCTCTGTTTTGGAGAGAATTTGGTCATTTTTAGGTTATCTCCCCTCTAAAAAAAATAGGATCAGACACTCAGAGAATATCCTGAGTTGGAAGGGACCCACAAGGTTCATCAAGCCCAACTCCTGAGCCATGGTTGACTTCAGCCATAAACCCTGTTTGTCCCTATTTCTACACTCCCTTGGGAGCTAAAAAGGAATAAACCCAAATGTGATTCCTAGCTATGCCAACAGCTTGTCTGGACAACACACCTTCACCTCTCCAAGCCCTCCCTTAGCTCCAAAACAGGGATACTGACTCCTTATTGTGAATTTCAGGATGGAATCATAAAAATTTCTCTTCTCTGTTTCCACAAAGGTGAAATCCCAAGTTTTGCTATAAAGAAATTACTTTTAGAAGTATAGTAGTATTTAAAACATCCTTCCTATATCTCAGCTGAAGGTGGTTCCTTATTCGTGCTGCAGTTGTACAACGCCAAGCAAAATAAATCTGCTCGTGTAGTGAAGAATCCACTTTATTTTTGACAAGCAAAATTCACCAGAAGCAACTTGTGTGCCAAGAAAAATCATTGCACAGTAAATCAGAAGTGTGAATTTACTGCATCACCCAACTCTGCTCAGTCCTGACACTTCCTGATTGCTTTGCTCAGGCAATTAAACCCCTCAACAGGCTTTAGACAAACCTCGTTCTGAAACCTGATAAAGCGGCCTCTGACACAGAACACATTTACACAAGTCTGGATCCTTGGGTTTATCCATGTGTGTGGGAAAGATAGAGAAGAAGCAGTTTTAATTTCATAATTGATTTGTTACAAGTGAGGGATAAAGGACAAGCTTCCAAAAATTCTCACTCGGGGGAAAAGGTCTTTGAGGTAATTTTTTTCATCAAGTTCTTCCCAACCTACTCAAGCCTTTCAAGCCAAAAATCAACACAGGAGGGATTATTTTGTGATTTTGTTTGGAGATGACCCTTTATGAACCCTCTAATTCCATGGTGTCAGTGGTGTTGCAACCCAGCTAAAGTCCAGTTTTTGAACCAGCACATCCAGTGAATTAGTGAAAAAGTAGGAAATGAGCCTACAGACCTAGAACTGCATGCAAAGGGTTAAGTTTGATGAGGGATAATGAGGATTTCTGATTAAACCAGGCTCTGGATTTATAACATGCAGAGTGAGGTGTGATTATTCATGAACACTTGAGAAATACTTCAAGATGTCAACTTCTGCCAACGCTCCATTTGCATGAAGAGAATGGTTAAGTACAGCAATGATCATGGAATCACTGAATGGTTTGGGTTGGAAGGGACCTTAAACTCATCTGGCTCCATCCTGCCATGGGCAGGGACACCTTCCATTATCCCAGATTGCTCCAAGACCTGTCCAGCCTGGCCTGGGACAGCTCCAGGGAGAGGGCAGCCACAGCCTCTCTGGACAATGTCCTGCCAATGGAGGTGACATTAACCAGGATAATCTCCAAGCTATTAATATGGAAAATAAACTCACTGTCTGCGTGTCTTGGGCAGAAACCCCACCATCTCCATGGCAAGCTGCAGCCGCTCAAAGTCGTGCTTCAGGTCTTCCCCTTCCACGGAGAAACAATCCTGGTGGATCAAACACACAGAGGAAGCACCGACACAAATCAACACCACATCAGGGCCAGATGGCCAAGCCAGTGCTCTGCAAATATCACTGAGTGATCTCCAGGTCCTTTATCAGCAACATTTCCAACCTGGCACTGGAAAAACCACATTTTTGGCTAATATGTTCTGGAGATACATCCTTGTTTCCCAGGTTTAACCTCTAAGGAAAGAGCTGAGTCACCCTATTCCAACAGTATGGTGAGAGGTGGTCAGTGTGGGACAACTCACACACAAAAAGGATGGGAAATAACAACAGGATGAAATCTGTTCCATATTTACAGCCAGTTTATTCCACGTTCTGTCCTATAACTAAAGATTCAGTTTTTAAATAGAATTCAGATAGCTTCATGTAAATGATCACTGCATTAAATCCTGTGTGGGAAAAGCAAAGCTTTAAATATATTGTTCAGTACCTTTATTTGAACAACCAAGAAGTTATTTCAAAATTGGGAGAATTTGAAATCCAGGATATTTTACACTCCTTGGAGGCTCACGTGCCTGAACAGTTTAGTTCCTCCTTGATATCAGTCACTGACTTTTTCAGAAAAATCCAGTGACATTCCAGACACAACAAAAGTTGTCCTGCACCAGTATTTAGGGAACAGAAATAAATGAATTTAAATGAATGAATAATGAATGAATTATAATGAATATACAGACCATTAAATGAATACACAGACCATCAATGCCAAATTCCTTCTGCTTTGGCTCACTGTAGGCCTCCCATGGATTATTCAGTCTTCTCTCTGCCTTCGTAGCCTATATTTAATATTTTACTCATTGCTGCCTATAAAAATCACCCATCTATGAATCAAAATTAGTTTGTGTATCACACAATATAGTGTTATTTTAAACCTCAGAATATTTTGCTAACATTTAAATCGAGACTTTCTACAAGTAGAGACTTTCAACAAGTTAATCCGAGTGTAAGTAAATATAAATTAAAATTCTGTAAAATTCTAGAAAAAGTCTGTTAAAAGAATACAAATAAAAATTGTAGCTGCAGTTGGAATTAATTAAGCAGCTGAATGCACATGGTTTATTTTGATAATTTCCTGTAAATCATATTTATCACACAAGCAAACGTGCAAAAAACTTTGCACAAATAATTAAGAAAGTCTGGATTAAACAGGGTTATGTAAATCATTGAAAAGCTACTTGTACTCACTGATAGTACAGAAAATTAATCATAAATACAGAATATACAGAATGAAGTTATTTTATGGTATCAGCTTTGTGTTTTACAGCATTTAAAGCCTCCCAACCATATCAACGAAGTTCTTCATCCCACTCCAGAGCATCATTACAGCCATAGTTATTATTAGAGTGGAAAATCCTTATTTAGGATATTTATTTATATTATTTATGTATTTAAATGTTACTGTTATTATTTATTATATTGCTTACATATTTAAAATATTTACTGCAATATAGGAGACTCCCACACAACTGCACTGAAAGCCAGAGAAGTGCAATTGGACAAGAAAATCGAAATTTTTTTATCAATTGTCCTCAGGGACAAGTTAATGCTCCATGGGCAAAGTGAATTTGGAGCTGTTGAACAGTAAAACCATTTAAAACCACGCACAACATCGATGAAGGCGGGGATTGAAATTCCAAGAGAAAATATCAGCCTGTTTTAGGAAACAGTTACTAGAAAAGGGCATTTTTACCTTCCATTAGGAGGTGACTGGAAACAACCCTGTTCCAGAGCTGTCCAGAGGAACAACGTCAACATCTCCACCAGGAGCAGAGGCACCACAGGCACCAGCACTGATTATTTACACCATAAAACCTCGGGATAAGACCTTGTCCCTCCTAAACTTCAACCTTGGCTTCCTCGGCCACTGCGCTCACACTGAGAACTCAGCAGAATCTCCCACCCTCGTTCCGGCAGGACCTGGATCGGCAGGACAACAACACACTCACAGATCCTGCAAATTAGGCTGGTTTAAAGCTTTTTTTAAAGACACCAAGTGGTGCTTTTAGTGGCACTCCACATTCCAGGAGACATTTTCATTTTCTGGCATCATTCTGCCAAAATTTAGTCACGAGTCAACAGCAAAATACCCCGGACAGCTCCGAAGTAGCACAATCTACACCGAAGGCAATTTAATTAACAATTTACATAACAATTGCCCGACTCATTAATCCGCATGGAAAGGCTTTTAGCAAATTCTCTACTCAAAAGCGGATGCTCTCTGCAGTGTTCCAGCACGGGACCGCTTCCTAATGGATGATAAATGCAGGATAATTATAAAATACAGGAGTGTCCTTGATATTAGAGCAGACAAGCATCACAAAGTCCATCCCCACAGACCTAACTTGCTGTTAATATCCTGCCAGAGCAATTAGTTTCCCAGCAAAAGTGAGTCCCCTGCTTCCTACAGTCACATCAAAGCGATCCATGGATTTCCATGGAAAATTTAGAAGATAAAACAGAGTTTCTTTATAAACTTGGTGTCTGCAGCAGGTTGAGTCCATGGGTATGGGGAGAAGTCCAGGGTAAGCTCAGGAGTGAATCATCAACTGAAGCCAAGATGTGATTTACCAGGAGTATCACAGAAAATGATCCCAAACAAAATCATCCTAAGTAAATTAACAAATAAACAGCTATGTGGTAATGACACGTGGTTTTGTTGTGCAGAATAAGGACACAGACACGGCAGCCCCCAGGCTGGCAGGGTGTTCTTGGTCGCATGAGGAGAAGGTACCATATTTCGGGGTTGTTTTAATTTTAATTCCTTCAAATTGTCCCAACTCATTCCTAAAGCAATTAAGGGCTTTCCAACTTATAAAGGGTATTAAGGTCTAGAACAGCATCTGCTCATCACTCCCTGCTCCTGAAGGACCCCTAAGGATGCTGATGGATTAAGGATGCCAATCCAATGTTCAATATTTTCAACCTTGTGAGGGAAATTCCTTCCTCCCCTCCTAAGGATTTGCATGGAAATGTTGCTGTTAAGACACTTGTTTAGCTGAATCCCAGCTCCTTCCCAGATCACCTCTTACTCTTCCAGATGCATCAGCAAGACTTTGGCAACCATCAAGCACATGGGAGAAGTAGCAGGAAGGACATGCAGCAGCTGCCAAACATGCTTCCACATGCAGGACACACCCACGGGGAGCGTCACGGGACACACAGACACCCAGAGCACGTCGGTGGCACAGGAGGAGCCTGGCAATGGAGAGAAGCTTCACCATTCCCTTTTTTGGGGCCATCCATTTGGAAAGGATGATCATGTCAGCAGAAGTATTTTAGGAGAAGGAATTGTTTCTGCACTCTGAACAATATCAAGATTTGATTTTCTCCCAGATGGCATGGGGGGATGTTCTTGGATTTGTCTGTTTTTTCCTGGAAGCTGGAGAGCAGATACACCACTACAACCAGCATGAACTAATGCATCTCTTGGGGCTTCAAGACACTGATTTGCTGTTTTATTGGAATGGAATTTCAATTTTCACGTTGCTGCCACATCACAATTTCCATAAATCATCACATATTCCACCAGGAAAGAATGAAAACCCCTTTAGTTTTCTAAAACTGAGATGACTGTAGAGAGCTGACCATCTCCAACTGCTGAAGAAGCTTTCCAAAGGGAAGGAACCAAAAAAGGGCAAGGGGAAAAAACCATCTGTACTGTCACAAGCAACACCACTGCAGGGCAAAGGGTGGTTAATGGGTTAAACTTCGTTGGATTTGGCTTTCCCTGTGTCTCTAAAACACTCAAGTGAGAGCAGCCCTGCACCAGCAACACGGAAGAGGCGGGTTCTTGTACTGACCGGCTCTGAATCATAGCAATAATCATCCCAGCTCTGTCTGAGGGGTTTCTTTGTCATCTGAAAGCAAGGCAGAGCGGGTTAAGTGGTGTTCCCGTGTTCACCCCCACGACCTGCTCCCTAACCAGGAAAATGATTGCTGTTATTCTGCAGAGTCATTCCCTAGTTTTATTTGTTTGAAGGGAAGATTTATGATGCTTTTGCATTCCTGGTGCTGCTTCCTGCTCACAGTGTATCAGCGAGGCCCTCTCATCAATAATCCTAATGGATACTAAAACCTTCTCTTCTTCTCCAGAGTTGGGGAAACCCTTGGTTCACCTGAACCTGAAGAGCCACTGATGCCAAAATCCCACTGAAGAGCAGATTTGGTTTGTTTCTACTCTCAACCTCTGCTCCAGACACACACAAGTGCAGCAAAAGTGGGATTCTCCCAAGCAACATTCCAAATTTTTAGGAATTTCTGTCTTTTTCCAATCAGACAGAGATGGAGTTGAGAGAAGTCAAAACATGCGTCAGTGACCAGTCCCAAGAGGGAGAGAGATGGCACTGGAGCTCCTGAGGAGCTGAAAATAAGGATCTAAACCTGCAAATGAGTGATTTCAAAATGGGTAAAAGTTAACAACCAGCACAGAAAATATTCAGCGAGTTGCAGAGTGTGCAGGGGTGGGTGCACCTGCCACTGGGGGAGAGATGGAAAAGACCCCCATACTCAGGGGACTCTTTGAGTAAATTTGCTTTTAAAAATAAATGGAAATCTTTATTTTCAATCTGCTGCCTGCATTTACAGAGCAGATTTTGGTGAAGTATCTGAATAGATTATTTCTCATCTGCAAAGCAAACTCCCCATTTGTTTTGCATAACACAAGGAGAGCCAAGGAACCTGGGAGGAGGAAAGTAAAGCCTGAGTCAGGACTGAGTCACTCCTTCACTTCAGGGGCCTGGTTCAATATTTTATGGCTTCTCTATATGAATATTTAATTTTCAGTAAAACACTTCGGTTCATTTCTGAGCTGGTTCTTTTTCCTTTTAAAAATGCAGGGTCTTCCCCAGGTCACACTTAAGAAGAGACTGCAAATGTTCAAGGGTAATTTCATAATTTTTCCCTTAAATGTCTCCCAAGTTTCTTTTCCCATTTCTCCACTACCTCATTTTTCCTTTTTCTCCTTATTTTCCTTTTCCTTTCTCCTACAGGGCAGGGAAAAGCTGCTACTGCACTGTCAGATGGTCTTCACGTGAAACCATGCCCTGACCACATCTAAAGGTGCTGTTTTCCCATAGCTGTCGGTGTTAACTTTAATCCTAATTATTAAAAAATTATTTAAAAACTTCCCACAAACTCAAGAGTGTCACTACTGTCCATACACTGTGTTCAGGGAAGTCCAGAGTCTGCATCCCTGATCCACTGGACTGATCTCAGCAGCCTTCTCCAGTTTACTTGCCCCACAGCACCTTAATTTTGATTAAAATAAACATTTCACCCTAAGTGATAACATTCCTACTGGTTCCCCACACTACGTGCCATTAGATTTTAAATTTTCCTTTAAATATAAATGCTCTTAAACTGCTATGTAAAAAAAAGAACTGTAATTAAAAGTAATATTTTCAACTAACAGAAAGCGATCGGATGGCCCAACAAAACCTGGGAATCTGACAAAACATTCCATCTTGGCACCTTCCCGCTGCAAAACTGCAGAACAGATGGTGCTGGAGATCACACCACGTTCCCCAACCAACGCCTGAGGCACGAAGACTCCAGCAAAGAGTCCCCAGCCCTCCGAGTGTTCCTCACTTGGGAATATTTCCCAATCCTGCAATGGGTGGGTGGGAGCTGTTAACATACAATGGATTTTGGTGTTGATTGCCAGCTTTAAAAACATCCTTAAAAAGTCCCTGGTGATTGAGAGCTATTCCTGAGTGAAGTTATATTTCTAAAAAGACTAAAGGCTATTTGAGTTGGGCTGTGGGTCCAAGTTTCTATGCAGTTTAGGGGCTAAATCACTCTTTATTGCTCCTCATGTTTCAGCACCATGAAAACTGCAATTAATTAAAATCTACATGTAACTTAACTCCTCTTCCACATATTCCTCCTATTTTTGGTCTTTGTGAAGTCCCTATTCGCAAGAGTCACTGCATAACTGCTTAAATACCTGAAGTAAATCAGTTTATTATAAAATTATCATCATGTAAACTGTGTTTATTTGGCTGTTGCTAACGCCTCATCCATCATTAATTCCCAGGTTTTCAATGGTTGCTGTGGTTTTAGTTATATTAGACTTGTTCTATTGTTATATTCAAAGGGTCGTGCTAAAAGCCAGCCAGAAGCTACAGAATTAGGACTTCCTCATGCAAGATGTTATATCCCAGTGTGCCACATTTTCCCCTTTTCTCCTGCTCAGGAGACAGATGTTAATGAGTAAATGACATTCACACAGAGAGCAGAGAAATTCTGACTGTTTCTCCCTCCAGCAATCAAAAACTCAATATATTTAACATGTTCCAGGTACAGAAAAAACTGATTATTCTTCCCTGAAACACTACCAGGTGTTCAGATTGCTAATGCAGAATTATTCCAATGACGGAAGAGTTCCTATAAACCATTACAACCCACTTTTACTACTCCACACCTTTAAAAACCCCCACTTTTACTACTCCACACCTTGTCTTTATTAGCATTAAGTATCAGCAGAAGAAAAGGCAAGACCATGGATCGTATTCCTGTATAGTATTCCCACCTGGTTGAGGTAATGATATTCCTCCGGCTGTTTCAGGTGAAATGCTGATCTCTCCTCCTCGCTTGCTCCTGCCAGGAGGTAATAAAATACATGGTAGTTCCTGGTGACAAATGAAAAAAAAAAGCTGTTAGACTCGAAAATGAGCAGCAGCAGTGAGCAGAGGCACATGGAAACCTCCCAGCCTGATTTTCCAGCTCCCAAGCTCAGGCCTGACACCATTTAGAGCTGGTCCGTACCTGCTGTGCAGGGATGGAACAGATTCAATTATGTCATGGAGCATGAGATCCCTCTTCTCCATCCAAGGACAGCCACTGGCCTAGAATCTACTTGAAGAATTTCTAGCTGGGATGATCAGGTTTTCCTTCAGAACCATGTGCAATGCCTACCTATTTCACAGAATCCCACAACCATTTAGGTGGGAAAAGGCCTCCCAGACCATCGAGTTTGATCTGCACCCAAAGCCCGCCTTGTCCCTAGCCCAGAGCACTGAGTGCCACATCCAGGAATTCCTGGAACACCTCCAGGGATGGGGACTCCAAACATCCCAGGGCAGCCCCTTCAACACCTGACCATCCTGTCCAGGACGAAATTCCTCCTGATGTCCAACCTGAGCCTCCCCTGGCACAGCTTGAGGCTGTTTCCCCTTGTCCTGTCCCTTGTTCCCTGGGAGCAGAGCCCGACCCTCCCCATGGCTGCACCTCCTTTATTAGAATCACAACGTATTTCCTTGAAAGGCAGAAATTATAATTTTTAATACCTTATTACCATTAAAAAGGCAACGACTTTGCAGTTGCAGTTCCATGAGACATGACTGAAAAATCTTCAAGTATTCAAAAACTCAAATATTCAAAATACCTGAATATCACTAATGCTAAACCCACCCCAAGGGACACTCATCTGTGCTGCTTCCAGACAACTCTAAAACAGATTAACACCATTTCTTGCTAATATTAAAACTCTGCTTTTATGTTGGATGTTTTCCAAGAGGATACAAGTTTAATCATCTTGCAACACCCAGGAGGACATTTGTCAAGGCTGTAGATGCTCTTTAACTCCAGGAACAGCCCTGGAGCATTCCAGAAAACTCACACATCTGTCTCCAAAGGGAAACACAGCCAGAAGTGCCAAGAGTTGAAAGACAACTAAAGGCAACAAAATTATTTAACAGTGGAATAATAATTACTGAGAGAGGAGAGGAATATGCAACAAATGCTGCAATTAGGAAAGAACACTTCACATAAGTTCCTTCTCTATATAATTTTGGCTCTTTCTGGAGGCCCCTCCGAAGGCTTCAGTGAACTGCAAAGAAGAATGAAAATAGCACGTTTCTCTCCTAAAATGACACATTAAATAGTTCCCAAGTTGCACAAGAATGAAGTGGGACATAATAATCCATAAGCTGTAAAGACTATGAAAATTAAATGAAATGTTACAACATTGCAGTGGAAAGTCCCCTGCTCATGGCAGGGGTTGGAACAAGATGGTCTTTAAGGGTCCCTTCCAACCCAACCCGTTCTACGATTCCATGGTAAGTCACAGTCTGTTGACAAAACAATGGAGTTTATTCCCTCCATTAGCACATTTCTCCCTAAACAACAAAATAATCAAATATACATCACATCATTAATCTTTGCAGCACAGGGTTAGGAGTGTGAAAATTCTGATCCCCCGTGCCAGCTCCACCAGGGATTTAACTTATCTGTGCCATGCATAGGAGTTAAACCCAAGCCTTGGGCAAGACAGAGGCACCCACCGCTCATTGTGCTCCTGATAGACCAGTCGGGACTTCTCCAGGAGGTATTTTTCAACATAAGCTCTGCAAGGAAAAAATCAAAGCATCATTCATTGACCTGATACTCAGCTTTGACGAACGCAGCTTTACCAGGGGCTTCAGCCTTGGTACCCACACAAAGCAGTTTCAGCCTTGTTTCACTTAGTTATATAAATTTCTTCCTCGGCAGAACAAGCCCAATGTTATGTTTGGCTTCTGAGGTTTTTTTGGTATGATACCAAGCCAACACTAACTTGGATCTGAAAAACGTGATCTCGGACGCGTCAGCTTATGGGCAGGAGAAATGTTGACAGCAAGGAAGGAGCTTGGATCCCTATTTCATCCACAGCCAGCAAAATCCCATTGCCTGCAGCCCAGGAGCCGTGCACACGGAAATACATCTGCATGCAGAAGTGTGCAAGATGCCATTTAGCAGCAGAATTGGTCCCCAAATCACCATTCCCTCTTCCAGAAGAGCCACTTCTCACCAAAAATTTGGGTTATTAACTTGTGGCTCCAGTCAAAAAAACCAAACAATTGCGAAAGCTCCTCATTGCAGTTTACATTTTCTCCTAAGAGCCTCCACAACAAACACGCTCAATCTACATATTAAAGACTTTTTTCAAGTTTGTCGAGTTAAACAAAGCTTCCACAGGTTTTTTTCTTCCAAACAAACCTAACCAGTAATGACAGGGATTTAGAAGCTGGAGTTGTAAGTGGCAGTTTGGATGACGGAGCTGTGCTCTTCTGGTAACAGCTGCCCGGTGATGTGGCACTGACAGTCGGAGCTACGTAGGAATGGGGAAACCCAACGGACCTCGGGCATGGTGGGTCAAGGAGGTGCTTCCACACTCGCTCCTCCACCATAGATGGGAAAGCCAGATCTAATTATTACGTCCAGCACAACTTTCTCTCTTCCTTCCATAAAAAATAAAATATAAATCATTTGGACATGCTGTAGAGGTTTTGCAAAAATTCTTATGGCAAGTCTTGGGAGAGGCTACTGGAAATGGCAAACCCAACTCCCCATGGGATGATCTTGCTGGGCAGGAGGAGTAAAGGAAGACAGACAGCAAAGCTGTATTCCTGTTATTCCCTGGGAGAAAGCTGGAAAGAGTCTATGGATAGTCCTCACTGACAGGTTGATGGGGTTTTTATGTTCCCTTTCTAACCTGAACCCAATTTTTCCTTCCCAAGCCATGAATTCACTGCAGGGTCTGGGAACACATGAATGAGAGCGTCCCAGATCCCACTGATGGGCTCTCACTGGATAATGGCTCAGCCACGGCTGTACAACAGCCTGTACCACGTCTACGCCCTTGGCATTCATCCCCACCCGTCATTTCTGCTCTTATTATAAACCACCCCAAAAATCATTCTTAAGCAATAATTTAGATTGAAAAGGTCTTCTGGAGGTCATTTGGTCCCAACCACTATTTAAATCGGGGGAATTTATTTATTTTTTTATTTTAAAATTTTAGTCTCACTTTTAAAATTTTATTTTAGAAAGTTTCTATTTTTTAAATTTTATTTTATATTTAATTTTTAAATTTTTTTTAATAGATGCAACTACAATGCTATTTTGGTAAAATGCTCCCAGTTTAGTGCAAAGGTCACAATGAATCCATGTCCCAAGAACAACATCTGTCCCCTCTTGTAACAGGATAGTGAATAGGAAAACCAACTTAGGTCTTAAAAAGTTGATGTCTTCAAATTTCTTTTTCTTTACTGTTGTCAACTGTGTCAGTTCTACCTTTGAGAGCAAAGAAAAGAAACTCTAGGGGGATGATTTTGTGTAAAACACTGATTTGAGCACAGAGAGACTGTATTTCACAGGGCTTTGATTTAAAACTGTCCTCTCTGGCTCCTCTGCCATTTCATGGAGCGTGTCAGGTGTCATGCCTTTGACCATCCCATGGGGACTGAGCAGATTCCTCCAGGCCTGGCTTATCACGGAGCAGGACATCTGAAATCCAGGAGGCCCCCTGTGAATGCCCTGAACTGCAGCACTGCTCCTGTTCTATCAGCCTGAGAGACCTTCCAAGACTTCATCTCACAGGGTGGGGCTGGGTCCTGCTCGACCTCCTGCCTGCTCCTTCTGGGAGGAAGTTCTGGGTCATTACACTCAGAGGGGTTGTAAGCAAATATCCAACTGCTATTTTCAACCTCTGAAGAGAAGAAAACTCTGATTTGGGGCTGCAAATTATAGTTCCATTACCAAAGCTACTGATATGCAGAACACAGGGTGATAACCGACTTGAGTTGTGCTAAAAAAATCTAGGCTAAGTTTTTACAAAAATCTTCTTTCACTGGAAAAAAAAAAGTGGGCTTCTATGCCACATATGCTTTTTGTTTTTAAGATGCTTATATTTTTCCTTAAACATCTTTTATTTTCACTGGGGGAGCACTGCAAGCTCATAGCAGAGTACAGTCACATCACACTGTGCAACCAAAGACCAAGAAAGCTCATTTTTTAAAAAGGAAAGAAAATTCCTCCTATTTTATGAACTAAAATAAATATAATGTTATTTTCACATCTCTGCCAAGTAAAAATAGAGGCCACAATCACAGCACTGACACATCATGCCAAGATAATACATAGTTAAGGCATTTGCTGGATTCTTGTTACCCAGCAGGTATTAAAAAAATGAGGTTTATCCTTTTAAGAGAACAGTGCACCAGAATTAAGTAAGGGGAAAAAAAGAACATCAGGTTTGCCATAGGATGCAAAACGAGCGGGAAGGGACGCAGAGTACCCGAGCTCATTGAAAAATTAATGGCAGCTCTTTGTGTGATATTGTTCTGCTGGAAAGTAAGAAAGCAAAAAAAAAATTTAAAAGCAATTTTCTAAAATAACAACAAAGTCCCAGCAGGAGGTCTCTTAGCCAGCTGCAGAAATTATACAGGCCCTGGAATGCTGCTTCTACTCCTCATTTTTCCAACCGACTCAGTTAACCCGGACAAGAAGGGGCGTTAACGAAGCCCTGCTCATTTACAGCTCCTTGCTGATGATCTGATACCACGGAAATTATCTAAAGCCAGAGAGAAATCGGTTTAGGCAGCAGTGTGCACACCTTCCACTAGGCCAGGGTGCTCCAAGCTCCATCCAACCTGGCCTGGAACCCTTCCAGGGATGGGGCAGCCACAGCTGCTCTGGAAAACCTGTGCCAGGGCCTCACCACCCTCACAGGGAACAATTCCTTCCCAATATCCCATCTAACCCTGCCCTCTGGCAGTTTGAAGCCATTCCCTGTGTCCTGTCCCTCCATCCCTTGTCCCCAGTCCCTCTCCAGCTCTCCTGGAGCCCCTTTAGGCCCTGGAAGGGGCTCTGAGCTCTCCCTGGAGCCTTCTCTTCTCCAGGTGAGCACCCCCAGCTCTCCCAGCCTGGCTCCAGAGCAGAGGGGCTCCAGCCCTGGGAGCATCTCTGTGGCCTCCTCTGGACTCTCTCCAGCAGCTCCAGGTCCTTCCTGTGCTGGGCCCCAGGGCTGGGGCAGCTCTGCAGGTGGGGTCTCACGAGAGCAGGGCAGAGGGGCAGAATTCCCCCCTTTCCTGCTGCCCATGCTGAGGGATCAGCCCAGGCCAGGTGGTTTCTGGGTTCCCAGTGCACATGTCCACGAGCTTCTCATCAACCACCACCCCAAAATTCTTCTCCTCACGGCTGCTCTCAAATTTCCAATGCTGAAATAAACTGAGCAGAACCACAGTGGAAACAAGGATCTCCTTGCAATGGCCTGGGAGGAAAAAGAGGCCTTCACTGGTCAAGGCCTGGGTTAAGGAGAGACTTGCAGGGAGAGCCTGGGGGGAATCAGGCAGTGAGCAAGAAGAGTGTGGCTCAACGGCCTCCAGAACTCCCAGCCAGAGATGGAATCCTCCCCTTAGCTTTCTCTTCCTGAGCCAAACCTTTCACTCCATGTCTACTGCGCCAGCCTCCACCCCATCCCAGCTAAAACGTCCCCCTTTCCTGCCTTAACTCCTGTCTCAGGAGGAGAAGTTGCTTTTCACGTTCATTATAAATTTGACATCAGGATTAAGGAGAGCTCAACTGGCTTGAAGCCAGCTCAGGTGTGTCCACACCTCAGCATCCACATTGGATGCACCAGTATTTCCGTACCAGCAGATTTTAATATGCTAAAACCTATGTATTTTTCTTTTCCTATCTCCATTTTGGGAAAGATATTGGCCAAAGCAATTCACCCCCTACTGCAGCCTGTTCAGGTTTGGGTACCCCCAGCTGCCTCCCCCTGTTCCCGCTTACCCTCGAACGGTGCCCGTCTCCTGGTAATTCACTTGGATGAATTTGCCAAAGCGACTGGAGTTGTTGTTATGGGCTGTTTTTGCGTTTCCAAACGCCTGTGAAAAGAGGGAGATGCCATCGTTATGCTGGAAAAGCTACCGCCTTGCCTCATTTCCATGGGCATCACTCACACCTGAACTTGGGGGATTTTCCTACCATTTCACCTCAAAAGAAAGGGGATGGGGAAAGTTTGTCGAGTGGTTCACAAGATAATCCAACGAGCTGCTGGGGACCACGTTCCTTTGCAAGCTGGTGTTCACGAAGAGAAGCTAAACACCAGTTAAAAACTAAGTGTGAGCTGCACAGAAGAGATTTAATGTTTGAAGTTATTATAATCTGCACTAAAGCTGTGCTTTATTCACTTAAATAAATATACAAGTACACCGCTCCAAGAGGACTCTACATTTTAATGAGCTAGAGGAAGCTGCTTTTTAATTATAAGTGGAATTAGGGGGAAAAATGCTTTGAAGGCTACTCAGATGTTAGACAACGTCATACACAGCACCGGCGTAACCCAGAGTATTTTCAGCACTTCAGACACCCTCATTTCCATTTGCTGCTTTTGCTTTTCCAGAATCAAAATGCTTTTAAGTCTTTATTATGCAAAGCTTTTATTTGGACCCTGCCTTACCAAAGCACAGACTGGAGAGAGTAATTTATTGCCATTTAAAAGAAATCTCTAAAGTGAAACTGCTGTTTTCAGTTGTGCCTAAATCACTTTAATAATCACCTGGACCACGGTGACAGAATCGGCCAAGCCACCAGGTCCAATTAATGTTTCATTTATTAAACCAGTTTTCGTAATCACACACCTTTTCTTCTAGGTCAAATTTATTTAAGGTCATTATAATTTCTGAGATAATTTCCAAGTGTTGCTCATGTATGGACATTTTGTGCTGAGGTTTAACATCAGAGCTCAGCTCCCAATAGATTTATTCCCTGCTCAGCTATTTATTAGAAAAGATTAAAAGGGCTTTCCATCTATAATCTGAAGCTTTTCAAATGACCTCTGTGGATTTAACTTCCCAACTAAAAGCAGAATATAAAGGCCAAATGAAATGAGACCTTGGAGAAAGGGTATCGGACACGTCCTGTCCGTGCATGATCTGGTTCCCTTCCCAGGCTGATTTATTTTCCAATCTCCTCAGATTTAATGATTTAAGAACCCATGGAGGTTTGCCACGGAACAACAATGTGATTTTCCCCGTTATTTGAATAAAGGGATTTGTTTAAACTCAAACTATTGCATATGAATTGCAATTTAGTTGACTAAAGCAGGTTCTGGGAGAGCTGAAACCTGCCAAGCAAACAGGTTATTCTGGAGGGATGATTCCGGAGCTGCAGCTCAGGAACCCTGCAGAGGATTCACATCTTTTCAGGCCGTTCACACTATTTTCTTGCTCATTCATCCCAAAAATCCTCTCTGTACCCAGTATCCCCCCCTCAACCCACCCTCCAGAGGACATTGAAGGCGCCCATGCCTCCCCTGGAGCCCCAAACCTCTCGTGGAGATGAAAATCCAGGCATCCTCTCCCCAAATCAGGAATTTTGGTATTAAAAGAGAGGATGGTGTTTAAGATTTCCAAAGGATTTACCTCCAGGTATTTCAGCGAGCAGAGACACAGCAAGAAGCTTTTAAGCAGAATATTCAAGACATGCAAGTGCATCACCTTATATTTAGGCATTAGTTTTAAATTGTATTTATTAGGTTACGAGCACTTCTCTGCCAGAGGATCACTCATGTTCTAAGAAACCATCTTAAGGCAATGAGATAAATCTTCTATACACCTAATTAACATTGCTTGTTAGAGAAGCAGCAAGATGAACCTGAACAGACCAAAGAGGAGAAGGCACAGTTTTATATCATCTCATACAATAAATTTTCATAAAATCTACTAAAGAATTTAAGCAAAGAACAATATTAAGATGATTTTCTACTTCGATTCCCTGTATTTATACCCTAAGTAATGACTCACAGAGACAAACAAGGTCTATTTATTAGGATTTCTTTGGGAAGAGCCTTGCTCAGGAATCAATCTTTCTTATTCTGTAGCAAGGAAATTTAGGAGAAAACACTTCAAATATAGGAGTGGGGAAGAGTGAGATTCCTCTTTTTTTATGAGCTTTTCTGGGGATGAATGTGCCAGACCACAGGATATGTTATAACCCAAATGCCTCCAGAAATCACAGCCCATAATGTCTCTCTTTCATGCATTTCTCTTCCATGCTGATATAAATGAGAAAGGTCTTCGGATCCCTTCTTGTGCAAACTTCGGGTGACTCTCCAGGCCCAGCACGCTGGGAATGGGCCAACAAGTAGCTGGAGAAACGTCTGGTGTTTGATTTGAGACACCTTAATACATTTTTGTTTGCTTTACTCACAGGGCTTCTTTAGCAGGACTGTTGGGCTATAAAAAAGTGCTATTAATTCAATTTATACGTGTCTAATCCATACAGACCTGAGCGGGACACCCCGTCCACTGCAAGTGGGGCAGAATATAATAGCTCAGCCTCAGAAAGCGAGTTATAACTTCTCTAAAACAAATTATCTTCTGTTCATATGATTGCCCTTTACTCATTGATTCGAGGCTGCTGAGCAGCTCAACGGACAGAACTCCGTAACAGCATTCCGAGGATTCTTGGGGAGACCAAAGCTTTTACTGGCCAGGGCTCAACATTTGGAAGGAAACAAAATTCAATACGTTCCTCTGTAGCAGCTGGGCCTCCCTCTGGACCTGGAGGGTGATCCAGCCGTTTGGAGAAGGCAGGAGCGAGCAGCTCCATTCCTCCTCCTCCAGCCCTCCTGCACAAAGAAATGCCTATCGGGATGAGGGAAAAAAGGGATTAACAGTTTCCTGGCTCAATGCTCCATGTTCCTCCTGATGCCAGAGGCTTGTAGCCTCCTCATTCTCTCCTGAATATTGATGAAATCTGGATTAATTCCAGATTACAGTCAGAATAAGGATTATTTTAATGTCTTTCCTGAAAAAACACTGTTTTCCAAACCTCTGCATCTGGGAAAACACTGTGGTGACTTGTTCTTATTTGACTTGTTCTTACTTGTTCTCTTTGTTCTTATTTGTAATAAAAACATGTTCTATAGATAATCCAAACTGAACGTTATTCCTCCACAGAATAACAGCAGTATTCTCCTATAGAATAAGAGCTGCATTCCCCTATGGAATAACAGCTTCTGTGGTGAAAGAACAAGTGGAAATACAGGCCTTTGCCAGCATATTTTAGGTCCCCGGCCCTCAGGGGAGCCTTTAGCCCTCACCCTTTGAGGGAAAAATAAAAACATCATCTTCTCTTTGCTGTATAGAATAAGAAATATATTAATAGACAAGAGTTTTTAAATGGTTCCTCATTAACCTGAAATGTAAACTGAATTTTTTAGAAAGCCATACCATGAATATACCAGGAGAAAAGCAAGACAACTGCTTAAACCTCCACTATGTCATTGTGGAATACTTATATTAATAGTTATATTCCATGGAGGAGCACAGAAGGGACTGGGAGCAAGATTCCATCAAGCTCATTAATGCCAGGGAGAAGAAGTAGGTTAATATCAGAGAAGACAGTGCTGGAAGATTCCTATTCCCTGATTTCCTGTGAAATTTGGAGTTCATTAATCAAATGTATTCATGAAGTACGAATGACTTGTAACTGTGTGAGCACATTCGGAACAGTTTTGCTAAAATCTATTTCCCACCAAATAACATAAATGCAGAAGGGGCTGGAGCACCAGGAGCAGCAGAGGGAGCTGGGAAAGGGGCTCAGCCTGGAGCAAAGGAAGCTCAGGGGGGACCTTGTGGCTCTGCACAACTCCCTGACAGGAGGGGGCAGCTGGGGAGGGTCGGGCTCTGCTCCCAGGGAACAGGGACAGGAGGAGAGGAAACGGCCTCAAGCTGTGCCAGGGAAGGTTTAGGTTGGATATCAAGGAAAAAATTTCCACATAAGGGGTTGTCAAGCATTGGGACAGGCTACCCAGGGATATGGTAGAGTCCTCATCCCTGGAAGTGCTCAAAAAAAGACTGGATGGGGCACTCGAGGACATGGTTTGGTGACAAACATGGTGGTGCTGCTGGGTCATGGTTGTATTGAAGATGTTAAAGGCCTTTTCCCACTTTAAGCCCACCATAATTCCATGATGCACATCAGATGTGCATTCCCATGCTTCATCTACAGCTTCTGTTGGAGAAATCCAGTGTGTGCATCCACAAACAGTGGTGGTTTCAAACATCCCCTGTGATTTACTTCCAGATCTGAGGGTTGTTTAGCCCAATATTCTCTACGTTATGTGTGAAAAAATAAAATCCATAAATACCTTCATTCCAAACAAAAAAACCACACAGGGAAGAAAAATAGCACATTGGAATTTTTGAAATGTAGTGTCTTTTTTATGTGTCCAGGGCATTCACAAATTCCTTCCTCCTCCTGAAACATAAACAGTAGGACGATAAAGATCATTTTCCCTAGCTTTCATTCTACCTGCAACCAAGCTCTCGGCACTCTTCTTGCCCTGTTGTATTGCTTTTTAACAGAAATACATCGAATCATGGCCAAAACATAAACTGCATGTACACTACTCAAGTTAGAGCTGTGCTAAATCCATTCCCATTATTGCTCCTACCCAGGGAAGAGCTTTTAAACCTGCAGCTCCCACCTTGTGATAAAACCCTCCAGCCCAAATTGCTCTGCTAAAACAATCCCATTTTGATGCATCTCTCCAACTTTCAGTTCCCATAAGGAGCCACCTCAAGGCAGAGAGACCATGACCCCTAAGGAAGCACCTAAGTCCAAAGGTATGAGCTGCAACTTGAATTCCTGCGAAGAAAAATGGCTTTAATGGGAACCCTCAAGCCGTGGTTCAACAGTAACACTGAAAATCTAATTTACAGCAGCTAAATACGACCTGAAGCGCCAACACCTCGGGGTTTTGCTCTCTTGGTTGTGGCTCCCTGTCCCACGCTGCCGGATGAACCCAGCGGTGCTTTTGTGGTCAAAAGCACAAATCACAGATTATTTATAGTGCTCGTTCTGCGATGCCTGAGCAGGACCCGAGCCTGCCCTGCAGCCCTGAACTGCCACATATTGACCTTTAAAGACCTGCAAATGTTCCTATCTCGCTGTTCTTTTCTTCAAGGGGCCATTGCAGCGCCTTGCATTTTCCATTTCCATTTTCCATGGGTTTTCCATTTCACAGAATCACAGAACCACAGAGTGGTTGGGGTTGGAAAGGACCTGGAACATCATGCAGAGCCACCCCCTGCCATCGGCAGGGACACTTTCCACTGGACCGGGTTGCTTCAAGCTCCATCCAACCTGGCCTGGAACCCTTCCAGGGATCCATGGGCAGGCACAGCTGCTCTGGGCACCCTGTGCCAGGGCCTCCCCACCCTCACAGGAAAGAACTTCTTCCTAACATCCAATCTAAATCTCTCTTTAGTTTAAAACTGTTCCCCTCTTGTCCTGTCCCTCCATCCCTTGTCCCCAGTCCCTCTCCAGCTCTCCTGGAGCCCCTTTAGGCCCTGGAAGGGGCTCTGAGCTCTCCCTGAAGTCTTCTCTTCTCCGGGTGAGCACCCCCAGCTCTCCCAGCCTGGCTCCAGAGCAGAGGGGCTCCAGCCCTTGGAGCATGTCTGCGGCCTCCTCTGAACCCTTGAACCACAACATGACAAAGCAGCTTAAATTCAAGGTCTATAATGACAAAATACCCTTTTTTTGTTTAAAAATTGGTGATATTTGTCTCCAGCATTTTAGAGAAAGCTTGTCCTGGCTGTGGACATGAACAGAATCTAATCCTACACCAGACTTTGACAGCAAACACAGCAGAACATCTCCTTGGTGGTGTTTGCTTCCTGTGATAGCTCCCATTACCTTTCTTTTTTGCTTATGAGGTTCTCAAACCCCTGGAGTTTCCTGTTTCTTCCCATAAAACCAATACTCAATTTTTAAGCAGGTGAAGCAACCAAAAGGTGCACCCCTGTCCTGTCCCTGCTCTTTGCTACCCACAAAAGAACCTTTCAAATGCATGACCTACAAATACTTCAGATGAGGAAAGTCCAGAGGATAAAGACACCTGGGAAGTCCTGATGAGACCCTTCCTCTTCCTCCTGCCCCTCTGGAGCACATGGAGAACAGGTCCATACGGACAGGCTTGCAAAGACTGCCCAAAGGGCCAAGACCTTATCTAAGGGGCCTCCCCACACCAACCAAATGTACCATTTGCTGCATTTATGAAGTTAAAAATGCTCTTCATCCCTTCACTGACACTTCACTGTCAACGACAGCGCAGCCACCACTACATGGAATTAAACTCGGCGGGATTCTTCCAATAAAAAGCACAGCAAATCCTTCATTCCATAATTACACTTACTGAACAGCAGCCAAGTGAGTTCTATCCATTAACAGACAAACCCTCTTGTAATTAAACTGATGTGTAAAATACGACTCTCATGATACAAACTATAAAACATCTTTTAAAATCCTTTTTTTTTCTCATTATAGATAGTTTATGCCAACTAAAAATGTCTTGTCATGGTAAGACACTTGCACTGACCCTACCTGGGGTGAGAACTGAGATTATTCAAGCACAGCACCTTCCCCCTCTGGGGAATCATGTTGACATCCTGGAATGGAAAATCACAGAATCATGGAAGACCCTGAGTTGGAAGGGACCCACAGGGACTATCGAGTCCAGCTCCTGGCCCTGCCCAGACACCCCAACAATCCCATGTCCCTGAGAGCGTTGTCCAAACACTCCCTGAGCTGTGGCAACCTTGGGGCCGTGACCGTTCCCTGGGGAGCCTGCTCAGTGTCTGACCATCCTCTGGGGGAAGAACCTTTCCCTGAGATCCAACCTAACCCTCCCCGACACAGCTCCAGCCATTCCCTCAGGTCCTGTCCCTGGTCACCACAGAGGAGCTCAGTGCCTGGAGAAATTAAACAACAAAAATTTTTGGCAACAACTTGTCTTAAAATACAGGCTCAGTTATGACCACGTGTCTTTGTGCACATCAAGTTCGCACTCCCCAATACTAATATGGAAGAGAAGGACCTTTAATGGGAGAGAGGCAACTTGGAGAAGGTTTAGGAGTCAATTTAATTGACGTGCCACGTAATGGAAATATCCAGAGCACCATTATGGGGCAAAATACCCGAGATAAACTCTGTAAGCGTCACTACAGCACACCCTTGTTTGGGAAATACAAAGCTCTGCTGATGCAGAGGCTCTATCAACTATGTAAGAAATAGGATTTAGTGTCTGCGTTCCTGGCAAACACTTCAGTGTTGGCAGAATATTCCTCCTTTTCCCATACTTAAGCACAGGATCAGACCACTGCAGCTTCTTCCTTTCAAGGGATGCTCAGGAAAAAAACGAATTGCCACAAAACCACAATGCAAGAAAACAAAACCCCAAAACCCAACCAAAGCCTCTGACCTAAGTCCTCTTCCCGAACAGGGACAGTTTTCCTATGCAAGTGCAGCAATGGGAAAAAAGCCCCGGCTGAGCTGGCAGTCACCAGCGAATGCCGTACGACGGATCCTGGAGGCAGAGGCTGCCAAATCCCCATGGTCTGGCCGACATTCCCGCTCCTCTGCTCAGACATTCATGTTTTTGGGAGCAGGGTGGACAACCCTGGGAAGAACAGCCAAAGGCTCATGTTTTCCAGCAAACTCGCACACATTGGCCAGCAAATGTTTGGGTGGAAAAAATCTTCATCCCAGGTTGAATTTTGGATTTACAGAAGCATCCCAAAATGAAGTTGGGAAGCTTGGTGTTATTACAGTGTCTCTCCAACTCCCAACAATCATATTCTGCAGCCAAAGAAAAAACTTTACTCTGTCAAATGCAGGCAGCCAAGTATCCAACAGGTGCCAGGATTGAGCAAAATCTCCTTAATTTGTGCTTCAAAATATTTTTTCATAGGATAAAGATATAAAATAGTCACAATAAAACAGCAACAGTAATAAAGTGACCAGTTGGAAACAAGTCATGCCTAAAGGAGGAGGTTTTACACTCCCCCAGTCAGCAATACAAGTACAGTAAACAAGCACTGCAGTGGGAACAAAGCAGCACTGACAGAATGATGACAGATAAAAACCCATTAATGTACATATTTCAAGTGATGACTGAGGAGGGTATAACCTATATAACAGGTTATATTATGTACTGTAACAGCAAGCCATATCATGATTTCCTCCTCACCTTTCATAATCCCCTCATGCAGAGCTGGATGCAGTGCAGTGATGCAGCACAAACTGCAGCTGCTGCAAATGAAACTTGTCTGCCATTGCTAGAAACAGCCTCACACAGTGCCAGGAGCACTGCTGGCTTCCTTTACTTTAAATAAAGTCATACTGCACATAACGGAGTGAGAGCAGCCCCGGGGAGAACTTTGGGATGTTGGTGGAGGAGAAGAAAGACCTGCCCCAGCAGCCTCAAACCCCCCCTGCCCTGCGCTGAACCCACAGCATAGGCAGCAGGAAAGGGGGGGGGGTTTCTGCCTTGCTGCCTCACTCAGGTGAGACCCCACCTGCAGAGCTGCCTCCAGCCCTGGGTCCAACATCAGCAGGACGTGGAGCTGCTGGAGAGAGTCCAGAGGTGGCCACAGAGATGCTCCCAGGGCTGGAGCCCCTCTGCTCTGGAGCCAGGCTGGGAGAGCTGGGGGTGCTCACCCGGAGAAGAGAAGACTGCAGGGAGAGCTCAGAGCCCCTGCCAGGGCCTAAAGGGGCTCCAGGAGAGCTGGAGAGGGACTGGGGACAAGGGATGGAGGGACAGGACACAGGGAATGGCTTCAAACTGACAGAGGGCAGGGTTAGATGGGATATTGGGAAGGAGTTCTTCTTTGTGAGGCTGGTGAGGCCCCGGCACAGGGTGCCCAGAGAAGCGGTGGCTGTCCCTGGAAGTGTCCAAGGCCAGGTTGGATGGAGCTTGGAGCACCCTGGCCTAGTGGAAAGTGTCCCTGCCGATGGCTGGTGTTGGAACAAGATGGGCTTTAAGGTCATTTCAACCCAAACCATGCTGTAATTCCATGATGATACATCCTTTGGAGCTGAACAGGTAACAACACTCTCAGCACCACATTTGTGTTTTTCTTCTCAAGGTTGAGGCTTTTGAGCCTCCAGAGCTCTTGACCACTTGTATTTCATCTGCCCTGAAGCCCCTGATAAAGCAAATATTACTTTTCCATTTTCAAACACCCAATCACCCACATATTTCAAGCCTCTGCAGAAAACGGGGGTAAATCCCTGTCTCCAAAGCATCTCCCAGTTTTTAGGGCACGGAGCATTACATCCAGCTGTAGAAAGCCACCCCCCACCCGTGGCTTCACATCCTTCCCAGAGTAACATGGTTTGGCTCTTTTTGGCCTGTTGTCTTGGAAACATTGATGTTCCAAAGGACACCATACACAAACCAAGTGCTACTTTTAAAGACATGATTTCATTACGCAGAAACATCCACACGGGAAACTGCATCCTGAGAACGCTGTAGGACAATGTTTTGCCGAGCTCTTGTCGCCACTGTCACCTGCTGACAGCTCTCGTAGCACTCAGGCACTTGCTGAAGCTGTGACTCACTGATTTTAGGAGCTCGTGATGACAGGTCAGCATTGCCCGAGCCCGGCTGCAGCTCCCAATGCCACACCACTCGCTTCAGGTGGAGGAGCTGTGGGCCCTCAGCCTGAGGGCAAGTCTGGAAACAGTCCATCGAAGTCCTGGGAGGTCGTCTTGAAGAAGACACAATGCCAACCCCAGGTGAAGCCACATCCCCTGCCCAGCACAGAAATGAAAGCCCATTGGAAAGAGGCTCATCTCTTGCAGAGGCATCTTCACCAGCTTCCATCCCCTCCTTCCCAGGCATCAGCCTCAAATTTAGGGAGAGGGATGTGGTCTGGTGGACAAGCCTTGGACACCCTCCAGCCCCTGGAGGAAGCCTCTCAAAGTCCCTTCAAAACCCTAGTTTCTTCCCTTTTTTTTGAATATAATGATTCAACGTGGGGCCATAAATGTTTGGAAATGAAGTTTCAACTTCCTATTGCATACTTGGATAGCCAAAAAAAACGCTCAAAAGAAAGAAAAAAGAAGAAGCATTCACTGTACACTCTGGGCTTGATATAAGCTTTCCTGCAGTTTGTCACCAAAATTAATGCCACAAAGCAAAAGGCAAGAGAAAGTGTCCCTATCATAACGCTCCCCATCTGGAACCTCTTAGCAGAGGCACAGAGCCCTGATGTATATTTGACACACACAGTTTTTCCTGCTTTTCCCAGGAGAAATATGTGTAATGAAGAAAAACAAAAACACTTTAGGCAGCAACCAAAACATACCAGGGTAACCCGAGCCTCGGCTTGGCTCCCGCCCCTGCTGTCCTTCCTCTCAGACCTCAGCCACTTTCTGCTTCTTACCGACAAAAAATCATCCACACCCTCCCCTCCAACAGACAAAAACCAACCAAATCAGAGCTTTGCCATTAAATCAACACAATAAAAAACACATTTGTTTTCTGCCACGTAAAAAATCTCTTGAGCAAGGAGAAGGCTAAATGTGAATCCACACATCTCCAGCCCTTCTCTGCTTTTCTATGGGATTATATAAATAATCTACAACTCTTCTTGACGCAATTCCAAAATTTCAAGCGCCGTTGAGCAGCAGCATCAAATTTCCGTGCCTCGTACACAGCTTGGATGAGTCGCTTCCACCATGGCAGCGCTGCCAGGCTTGTGTTTTCCAGCTTTTGTAATGTCTCAGTAGCCATAGACAGCTTTGGATGTCTGACTGATCCATAAATACACCTTTTCCCTTATTTCCACAGTTCAAACAGTGAAATAAGAGCTTAAAAATACTCATTAGTAAGTGTTGGGATGGACCACAACACCTGCAGGAGTCAGACTGAGGCATAGCACTGAAAAAATTATTATCTCATTGGATCAATGGGAAGCACTGAAAAATAATTGTCTTATCAGGGACCAGAATATTCCATAAGGGCCAGGAAAAACAACAGCTGGCACTGGTTATTTTTAGGGAGCAAAAGAGAAGTCTCAAAAATCAATGTGCTCCTATCGGATATTTGTGTTAGGAGAGGGTGTCTATTTTCAGCTGTTAGGTAAAGCAAACCAGGACAATTCAACACGTACCGCCTGTCACCTTCCCAGAGGAATTAACTGGGGGTTTCCTTGAGGCCACCATGGAGAGGTTTCCTATGAACTGAATCAGGTTCCTGAGCTGGGGGTAAATCTGACACCGCTCCATCCGTTCCCTGCAGAGGAGGAACAGCTGCGAGGAGAGTGCGGAGCAGCCGATGCCCCGTGGCACGAGATGGGCACGGTGCTGCAATTCCGTTTGACACGGGAGAGGTCTCCAGGCAGGGAAGGAGCTTTCACTTCCAAGGTTATCCTGCCAAAACCATCTATTTAGCTTTGCGCAATGTTCCTCAACGCTGCCAAGGCTGGTATTTCTGAGAACAGCGCTTCAGGGTTTAAAGGATAAGAAAATCCAACCAAAAAAAAGAAAGCCCTCAATTAATGAAATTAAGGGAAACGTGGTGAGATTTTATACTCCAACTTTCCACATCACAGAAAACATTTCAAAACCAACACGGATGTTTTTTTCTGCTGTCAAACTCTTCCTCGCCTGGCTCTACAAAATGCCAAGTGGTTGGGATGGATGTTGGGAGCGTGTTTTCCTTTTCCTCTTTCGAAAAGGCAGGAGTCAAACTGAGCCCAGGACTGGTGTGCCAGGGCAGATGAGATGCCAGCATGCCAAGGATGCAGAGCCCTCACTGCTCCTTCTTTCTGCACCAAGATGAGCAGCAGCTCTTCATCATCCACCTTGGCCAAGCAGCAGAGATCATGAAGTGGGGACTGAAAAGCACCTTCCTTCAATTCCATGCTTTCATATATGGATTAAGAAATGTAGTTTGAGGTTGTATATTCCATGGAGGGGCAGGATTTTTAACAACACTTCAAGTATTAATTTTTACAGCAGCCACACACATCCAATCTCGCTGCAAGACTTCCAGGAGCAAAGAGCCGGCCCAAATCACCCATTTTGCATTGATTTGACCCAAAATGGAGCAAACCAGAGGAAGGAACGCAGTCCCAATTTCCACAGCGGCATCCAAGTGCCACTGAAGCTCCTTCTGGGATCTCCCCCCACCAGCTGCTGAGATCTTTCCAGATGTGAGGAGGGCAGGGAAGGGAAGCGGGAGGAGGATGCCATGTCACTGAGAATGTCTTAGAACAAATTAAGTCTCCAAAGGCATTTAATAGCATTTAATTTTGCCATCTTCTTAGTCTTTGTGCATAATACTTTGGGGAACATCAGCTTTTCAAACCTTCCTGCCCTCCAGAAGAACACAGGATAACGTGTACGCACAATAATGCATCAAAAGTACAAATGTTCCAAAGAAAGGTATGTTGGATGAAGTGTCTTCGACCTGCTGTGTTGGGAGCTGTGCATGAGTGTTTCCCACTACAGCTGCCAGCAGGAGAAACTCAGCAGATGCACTTGGAAAATCCACAGAGGCATTGCCTGCCGGAGCAAACAGCAAACCAGACTTCATTATCCAACTAATTTCATGTGAATACGCAAGGCTTCGTTAGAGCACACGCTCATTAACTTCCCTCTCCTCTGATTTCCTGCAGCGCTGGTTTCCAGTACACAGGTATTGTACATCTCATTCCTTTTAACACCTTTTCTGTTTCCTTGCCAACACACAGCCTGACAAACCCTCCCTGACGGTTCCCTACTCTGACGATACTCAGTCCCTCTCCATCATGGTGTAATTAAGCAAAAGGTTTACAACTCCCCTTGTAGAAATTTGCAGCCTTTACAACAGTAAAATTCAGAACAGAATTTCTTCGTTCAACCTTTGAAGAATCACTACAGTGTGTTTAAGCCTTTTAGTAAACCTTCCGTAATTAAATACATAGCGAATAAACTAAAATCACAACCTGATGTTGGTATCAAAGTAGCTGTGATAGGACACAGAAAGAGGTGGGAAATTTTGTAGACAGATTTAAGAGTATCTTTAGCCAGCCTGACTGGAATAGCTGGAAACCTCAACCAGGATTTGAGTACTCGCCTTCTGCCAGGCTGAGACAAACTGCAAAGCTCAAGTACAAATTCAGAGTATTTTTTCCCAATTTAGCAAGAGATTCATTGGTTGAACTTAATGGGAGAAAAGGATCCTTAACCAGAGGAGCCCAGGGATGTGAAAAGGCAGAGGAAAAACAAGCACTCCCTGTGCTGAGCAGCAACACATAATTTATAGCCCAAATAAAACCACACTTCCATCTATTATTAGGAAGTGAGTGGTGACCTAACACACAGCAGCAGAGCAGAATGGAGAGTGGGCCATTACTAACTACACTTGGTTTGTAAAAATGAAATGGTTTGAAGAGAACTAGAGTTTATTTGCAAGCAAAGGAGCTGTTGGCACTCTGGCACTTGCTCCAGGAGCAAGGCTAGAATGCTGGAGCAGCCCTCCCTGCAGGGCCAAGGGCAGAACAACGCCCAGAGGCACAACCCCAGCTCCCACTCAGGACAAATATCACCCTAACATGACAGAGTGTCTCCAGAGGATCAGTCTCTGGGATCACAATGACTGATCCAAGACATAATTCTGTGTTCTCAATAAAAAACATAAGAACACGTCCAAACCCATTGTTTCGATGTCCTGGATGTCCCTTCATGTAGCAGAACAATGGAGGTGATGGTTTACAGGATTTTAGTCAAGCTCGGTCGAGTGTATGCGGAGGAACCAGACCTGCCAATGACAAACAGACTGAAGGGTGTCTTAGACCCAGATCTCACTTTTTCCAGCACCTATTATCCACTTCCAAAACCTTTAATCCACACATAGAGCTATAAAGTCACTGCTGAGAGGCAACAACCTCCTCATACACCACCCAGTTCTCAAGATGATGAAAACAAGGACATGATCACTCAAGTGGTCCAAATATCTCCCAAAATATCTCCTGGAGGGATTTGGAAAGATCCCTCCCTTAAATAACAACGTACACATCACCCTGAAAGTGGGATTAAAGCAAGGAGCTCAACCACTTGGGCTGCATTTGGGATGACGTGAATTTATTATTATTTAGACCTGTTTATTATTCTTTCCTTTTTGCATTAAAAAAATGCATGCAGGATGTAGCAGGAATCACTGGATTGCATCTGTTTATCCCAGATGGGGAAGACGGGGATTCTGCTCCTGCTGGCTCACTCAAAGCAGCTTTATAAACTCCAACAAAAACACCATCAAAGCTAACTAAGGAGGGGTTTGTTTGCATCTTTCAAGAGAATATTAAATGTATTTCTTTATTGACCTTAATCAGCAAGTAGAATACTACATTTAAAAATTAAACTCATGTGAAAACAGCATTTCTTCTCTAAATAGATCTGCCTGCAGTTCAGGAGGAGGGTGGAAAAGGAAACTAAAACACTGACAGAAAGGAAAACCACAGAAAGAAACCTTTCTTTCTCTTGCTGAGCCTCATCCTCTTGTTTATAACTCCCAAGGAGAACAGCAGCATGATTGTCCTACCTCGTGCTGGCCAGATTTCAGCAGGAAGGGTTCGCTCACCCGGCCTCCGGCATCCAATAGCGAGGCCTTTCCGTGGCCATCCCTCCTTTTTACTGCTCTTTCTTCCCCGTCTCCCCCCACAGACGGCGTCCAGGATAGGGGAAATACTGATAATCCACCAGCTGCCCAGGCTAAAGTCACTATAGTAATTAAAACCCAGGTAGGAATTGAAGCAAGGCATGGAAAAATAATCCCACAGTATCAGGGAATGGACAAAAAAAAGGGGGGAAAAAGGAGGGAATTGGTGCTGAGGAGATCCAAAATCTAAGTTTGATGATAAGTGATGCTGAGAATCAACATCACCTTCAGAGGTTCTCACCTGTACTCTGCTGTTCCCTAAGACATATGACACAAATACATGGGGGACCCTATTCCCAATCGTATCAAGATCCTGATTCAGCCTACAAATATATGTTTTGGGGGTTGCATTTGCAATCCTTCCACTGCCACTTTAGAAAACAAATGCATCAAAGATAACTCATGTAAGAGGTAGAAAGAGGGAAGGAAACATCCACGTTGAATTATCCACACATTTAAGTCCTGACTCACTGAACTGTTCACCTTCTGCATCATCTTCTGCATAACCCCATCTCTGGCACCAGCCCCAGCAAGATGCACAAAATTAAACTGAGCGGATTCCACGGCAAGGAATGGGATGGGAGAAAAAAATAAAAGACCATGATTTTTCCTGAAAACACTCTGAGCAATTGCAGGTTCCCTGCTCCAGCTACCTCCTTGTCCAGAGAAATTTGGCTCCTAAGAAAATGAAGTGTGGATCTGGCGACCAGGAGTGAAGTTGAATTAACTGTGGTTTGAATCAAGCGAAATAAATGGAAGTCCTTCCATCCCAGCCTATTCCATGGTTCTATTAAATGCAGTGACTTTTCTCAAAGCAAGAAACTTAATAGTAAGCTCAAACCTAATTTCTATTTCAAATTTCCAGTTGAAAGCTTGAAATTTAATTAAACTCTTTGGAAAAATTAGTGGTTAAGATCTTACGACATGATAACCATAAAGCAATTTAAAAATTACAACCATTAAATCAAAATATAGACTTATGGCTCCTTCAGTATTTGCTCTCACAGATCCTCGTGCCTTAAGCCAGGAGCTGAGACATCCTACTTATTCCAAACACTTCTCCCAGCTCTATTTCTCTTGCTGAACAGACACGATTAACACAGAAAACCAGAAATATTTTGCTTATTCATAATTCTATCTTAATGAAGCTTTCCCATCACCAAAAACCTACTGAGGGGAGACGATACAACAACCCACAAGAGTTTTGCAGCCTAAATGGAAAAAAAAGCCTGCCTATTCCTCGAGTATCCCCTGTCCAACAGGGTCAATCTGGGCAGAGCAGGACAAATGCTCCATTTGCTGAGAGCTCAGGGACATCTTTAAAAGCCCGGCGATCAATAAATGCAGTCAAAAAGCTTAATCCAGGGGGGCTCTAATGTGATGGGGATTAAGCAGACGCTGACCCACGCTGGTCTAAACTTAGAAATGGACCTAAATGACAATCTTATTCTGATATAGAGGGACAGACAGAAAGAAAATAATGCATTTTTATTTTGTATTTCTACATCTCATGTATCTATTATACCTATTTTATATTTTTATATCCCATATGTTGTATTTTTATTAATGTATCTTGCACACCTGTTGTATATTTATTTTCTCTCAATATATCTAATATTTGACAATTTAGGAAATGCATTTTTGTTGTCGGCTAACACGATGTAGGTATTCCCATATCCTTAATCCTAGAGCAACCATGGCTGGTCCCACTGAATCAAGGCTGTTCCCATCAGTAAAATCCTCTATGTGCCCCAGTGCTCTGCTGACACGTCACCTGGGGGATGCACCAAAAATCAGAGTAATCTCAACTCACGTTATTTATCATTTCAGGCTCTTCCAAGAAAAAACGTGGTGCTTGGCCCTCGTTAATCACATTGCCCATTGTATGATGCATTAACTCAAGCATCCAAGTGAGTGTCCACTCTGTCGATAAACCCAGCTGATAAATCTAATTAACACCAGCTGAAAACCAGGCTAACATCAATACATTGTCTTTTTTTTTTAAGCATTATGTTTTCTCCCAGTTTCATTGAAATTATTTGGCTTCCCTGCAGCAGATGAAAACCAGATGTTGCAGAGTGGAAAGGGCTGCACGAGCCAGCATGAAAACCCAGGACGGCAAGAGGCAGGTCGCACCCATTCATTACCCACATATTTCCCTTCTGCCAGGAGGTTATTTCTATTGCATCTCTGTGATTAAAAATATTATAATTGTGATGTAACTCTAGAAAGCCCCGGGTTGTCCCTCTCAGCCCAGGGCCGCACACAAGCCGAAAGGCGCCGGCAGAGTTTCTTTGTGCTGCGTAAGCACTTTGGAAAGTCCTGCTCCCATCTCCCAGCCTTAATGCCAATATTATGCTTTGTAATCCCTCCTGGAGCAGCCCAAACCCAGGATTAATCCAGGCTTAACAGTTCTTGGATGCCCACTCATTACACTGAGAATACTCAAGAAGGCAAGGAGTTTGTGTGCATGGACACAAGGCAATTTAGGAAGTTTCACTGGGCAAAATTGAAGGGGCATCCCCATTCCCCTGATTTGCAGCACAAGTGGAGGAGCAGGAGTTGGGTTATTTACCATTTTTAGCTGCTACCTGATGCAAAAATGGGGAGCATTAGTGAATTACGGGTGAATTTAGACTGACCAGCTATATGCACTGGCAATGGAAACGGCAGGTGACCCTGGCTGAATTTTTAGACATATTTCCCAAGCCAGTAAGGACTTTGAAGGGCTTTCTCTCTCCACAATATTGTTTTTTAACCATTTAATGTTAATGTAACATGTCTAGCAATAGAATATTCTGATTTAAAGCAAACATTCGGTGGCAATCTGGCCAGGACTCAGGAGCAGGTCTTTCTGTGCTTCAGTTTGCAGGAAAAAAAAGAGAAGGAAGGGGGAAAATGAGCCTTGTGCTGGATTTGCTACACAAAAATCACTGCCCAGCAACACTGACAGCACTGCTGGGAATTACACATCATCAGCCTCCCAGTGCTGAGCAGCTCCTCTTCCAAGGAATTCACTGAAATTCCTTTAAGACTGGCTTAATTCGTATGACTTCCACCTCCCAGTGATGTAGCCATGTACTGGAGCAGCATCTCCACTCGTACCCAAGGTGCAACAAACACACCTCACCTTTCATTAACCGATGCAATAATTAACATATTGGACACATTTCCATTGCTAAATACCCTCCAAAATATTTTAACTGTCCATCACAGCTCTGCTTTTCCATACCATAAAGGGTTTACTTCTGTTACAGCTTGAGAGTTAAGCTAAAATAAAGCTTTTTACATTCACATTAAGCCATGACCTAGAGAAGGCAGTGGGGTTTTACCGGAGTAATTGTTTGGGGATTCTATATGACACCTGAGATTTAATAGTAGTAATAGTAATAACAACAACAATAACAACAACAATAATTTGTTGTTATATGTAATTATGAACATCTGTGACACCAGCAATGCAGATCTGGTTTTGAATATAAGTATACAGATATATTGCTATTACATAGATTATTACAGGACATATTAATATATATAAATCCAGACTTCTTTGTGTCACCTGAAATGCAGATTTTTCTTTGTGTGTATGTATTATTATATTATTATTACATGACATATATTAATATAACAAATATTATTATAGATGTTATTTTGAACTTCTTTGGCACCCGCAATGCAGGTTGGGGTGTGTGTATATATGTAATTACATTACTATTACATACATTATTATGGCAGATATTATAATATATATATATTATTTTGGACTTGTATGTGACACCTGCAATGCAGATTTGCGTGTGTATTCATATAACTAATATTATATTACATATATTAGCACTATAGGAGATACTAACATTTTATTATTATTACTATAGGAGATATTAACATATATTATTACACGAGTTGTTGTTGTTGTTAGTTATTTATTGATTTGATTTTGATGTGACACCTGCAATGCAGATTTCTACCTGCTTGTGTATGAAGTGTCCCAAAACTTCCAAAATCCCATGTCAGGTTTTCCTCTAGCTCTCATTTGGAGAAACTAAAATGAACTGCTCATTATAATTTTCCCTGGACAGCACATCCTGGCGCTGGCCATCGCCCACAACGAGCGGCGAGGCTTTTGCAGGCTGATTGTGTGCGTTCATCCACTCCTGATTAACAGCTCTGGGGAAAAGTGCGGAGCAGGGGAAATCGAGCGATCCGGAACGCGACGGACAAAACAAAGAGACAGCAACGAAATGCCAGAAAACAACTCCCAGGTCGGGTTTGGCAGTGGGCTGGGATTAGATCACTGCGAATCCTGGCTTAAGGAAAGCTCCAGCATGAATTTCCTGACTAAGGTAAAAAAGCCTGGCTCAAATTTATGACCTGCTGGCAAGGTTACCTCTATCCCAGAGGCCTCCAAATACCAGGAACACTCTGGCCCAGAAATGCAGAGTTCAGCCTAATAATTCAAACACATTCCTCCGAGCATCGCCAGCTCCGCGGCCGTAGCCTTGGAGATAAAGACAAACTCCAATGCTTCCAACTCCGCATTTTTCAGAGCCTTAAACTAAACCAGAAGAGTGTATTTCCAAAGATTGCTAAGCTCCCTTTTGGTGAAGAAGTGGATATGAGCCTTGTAGAGAAGGTTGTTTGAAGGAGACAACACCAAATCTTCCCCATCTCCATCAGATGGAAACCACTCTACCTGTATTTGCTGAATAACAAAAAAAATTGAATTTTCTGCTCTTCAGGACTATTTTCCGAATCTCCTTAATTAAAGGATAATTCAATTTGTAATTATAAGAAGAAAACTCTCAACTGAACCTCACAGTTTCCCACAGGAGAGACTCAGAACTACTCCTCATATCTACCAGCCTATATGCAGAGTATCTGGAATCCTGAGAAAGCACTAATTCTTAAAAAAAAGGATTTTGTGTTGTAAAATCTGCTTTGTCTCTTTTTCTTTTGTTTCTTCATTTATTTATTTTCTATTTCTTCTCCAAGCACGTCAGATGCTTTGCTGAAGTCTGAATCTACTCTGCTTTGGAAAGCACTCAAGCAACAAATACTTGGGAGACAGCTCCCACCGAACCCACCACACCAAAACTTTGCTCTCCAAACCTGTTGTTTCTCAAAAAAAAAAAATCTGATTTCGCAGATGATAAAGCAAATTAAGTATAAACATTTTATCCTTATGTTGGATGTGAGCATTTTTACCCAGATGCTTTCATTCTCCTTTTGTATCCTTCGCAGAGATCCTCAGCCAAGATTTTTCTCCCAATTAAAAACCTTAAGTAAATCTGCCTGTTTTGGGACAATCAGTAAATCTTTGGTCTCTACCACAAAGTCACTGCACAGCAATCACGTTTTTTGTTCTTATTTCCTCCTTTCAAATGAGAATAGTGTGGATCTGGACAACACTGGCAAAAAAAAAATTTGATTTTTAAAATTACATTATGGGCAGAAATTGCTCAACTTTTCCTTTTTTCCTTTTAATATATATACATATATATGTTCTATAACCATAAATAATGTTTTTCATAACAGCCAACAATTATTATTGACTCTTAATCAATATTGTAACATCTTTTCCTCTATTCAGGCTTTCCTTATGGCTGCTGGTAGTCAAGCTGACCCCAAAAACACCCATCCAGACTTCTCAGATGAAGATTGTGCCAGTTGAAGAGATCCCTGAGCTACAGTTGCCCACAAGTGGTGGGACTAGCATGTAAGTCTCATCCTGCCCTGCCCCATGTCCTCCCAGGGCTGCAATGAGGGTGAGCTGAAGCCTTTGTCTGTTGCAGCGCAGAGATCCTTGTGGGACAGGAGGAAGACCTCGCTCTCCAAGGCTCTTCACTACAAACAGGAGGTGCTTCCCTTCAGCACAAGGCTTCAGGGGAGCAGGGAGTGATGGTGGGACCCCAATCGCTCAGGGACGGAAAGCTTTGTTAACTCGCTGATGCAACACGGACATAATTTGGGTTTTATACCTCATATGTTAAAATAAGTGATCTGCAAAAGGTCTCCACTGTTTTAAACTCTTCAGATTTTGCTTGTCCTTTCATCTTCCCTATCCCAGCCTCTGCCCAGAGAAGTCTAAATCCTCAATCACAGTGACAAAGCAAAAGGCTCAACTGTCTGGCACGACGTTTATCCCTCATCCATCTTAATTAAGGGAATAGAAGGGAGCTGCAATCTGCTGCTGCCGTTAAGGCAGATCCCTTCCGCAAACACGGCAAACAATGATTTTATTTGCCTACCCTGAATTGCTGCCATGAGCTCCTGCGAGACTTGTGCAACGTGGGATTGGGAGAGGATTGTTCCACCGCCCTCCGCTGAGCTTTAACTTAACCTCTACGTAATATTTAACCTTAAACAGCAAACAAATCGGAGCAGCTCCCTGCCTCTGCCTCCCTGAAGTGCATTACTTCTTTTAACTGATTCCTCTTGGATTTGGAAAAGCCACTGGGGCAAATCAGGAGGCACTTGGCTAAACTTCTTCCTTGAAACAACAAAATGCAATCCACACGCTGTAGAAGAGGTGGACAACAACGCCCATCCCGGCAATTCCTGGGTTGAGGCATTTTCAGTGACACGACCCTCAACGATGACCATCCTTGTACTCCTCAGTGAATGCACTGACTTCTCTCTTCCCACAGGAATCATATGGGGAAAGAAGATGTACACATTGCGTCACTGCAGAGCTGCAGTTATCACAGAATCATGGAATCACTGAGGTTGGAAAAGACCTCTGAGATCATCAAATCCAACCTGTGACCAATCACCACCTTGTCAACCAGACCACCGTACTGAGTGCCATGTCCAGTCATTCCTTAAATACCTCCAGGGATGGGGACTCCCCCACCTCCCTGGGCAACCCATTCCAATGCCTAATCACCCATTCTGCGAAGAAATTCTTCCTGATGTGCAACCTAAACCTCTCCTGGTGCAGCTTAAGGCAGCTTCCTCTTGTCCTGTCCCTTGTTCCCTGGGAGCACAGCCCAACCCCCACCCAGCTCCACCCTCCTGACAGGGAGTTGTGGAGAGTGGAGCAGGTCCAGCAGAGGCTGCAGAGCCAAGGAAGGACCCAGAGCACCTCCGTGCCCAGGAAAGGCTGAGGGAGCTGGGGCTGCTCAGCCTCGAGAGGAGCTCCAGCTGAGAGGGGCCCTCAGCCCTGTCTGTCCCTGGCTGCAGGGAGGGCTCCGAGCAGGGACTGGGCTCTGCTCCGGGGGCCCAGCAATGGCACAGAGCAATGGGCAGGGCTTGAGCCCAGAAAGTTCCACCTGAACATGAGGAAGAATTTTTTCACTGTGCAGTGATCGAGCACCGGAACAGATTGTCCAGAGAGGGTGCGGAGCCTCCCTCACTGGAGATATTCCAGAGGTGGCTGGACACAATCCTGTGCCTTGTGCTCTGGGATGGTCCTGCCTGAGCAGGGAGGTGGCACCAGGTGACCACTGTGGTCCCTTCCACAACCAACCACACTTTCTCTGTCTCCCCACTGTATAAAATAAGTGACAATAACAATTTCTTGTTACAAATAGTAATTCCTGCCCTATAAATAAGAAGGCAGAACCTCTCTCCCTTGAAGACATGGAGGACAGAGAAAATTGTATCTGCTCTCTTGGGATAGGATTTCTGAGCTCAGTAGGACACCTTGTCATTGAGCAGTCAGGAGAGGGATTTGCTTCTGGGGCAGCAAACCCAAATGCTCTCCCAGAGGTGTTTAGGGGACAGCACTCACATTCTGGGCCTGGAAAAGCCACGGGGACGGTAGAAACCGTTAAAAAGCCCAAATTTGCCAACCGTTACCTCCGGAGCTGGGTGTAGTCCCTGTCCTACAAAGGCTCCTTGTTCCCAGGTTCTTCTGTTCCCCACCAAGGGCTGCAGCACAGCACCCACCTGGCACCCACCCAGCATCCAGCCCAGTGTGTTGAATTTGATACAGGCTCCCCAGCCACGAGAAAAGTCAAAAGGGTCTCAGTAAATGCTCCTGAAAACCAAAAAAATCTGTATTTTGACTGGGAGAAGGGGAGAGGGGGGAAAGAAACAAAATCCCTACTAAGGCATTAACTTCTCACTCCATGACTAGAAAAACACGGTGCTGTATTAACTATGCACATTAGGGATAAAAAGTCCTTGTCTTGGTTATTAAGTCTTCATGGAAGCCTTACAGAACAGTAGCAACATAATTTTGGATTGCAAACATTATTTATGAAAGTGCCACATTATAATTACAGCATTTGATAAATGGAGAGAAAAAGGAAAAAATAAGGTGTCAGAAAATGGGCCCTTCCTTCATGTTTTGTTAAACGTGCACCTTGATATTCAAGTTTTACCAAAAAAGCTGAATACAAACCCAAATAACAGACACACTGGTGGAATAAGACAGAGAAAGATATTTTAAAAATGGTATTAAGAAAGTAAATTGTTCTCTAATACCATATAATGCTGAGCATCATCTGGGTTTGCATGAACATTGGGTCCCTGCCAGGGTCAGACTCAGGGTTATATTGTATAGACACATAAATATTTATAGGATCTGGATAGCCAGAGATCCTGAAACTTAGGGGTCCATAAAGTCTGGCTATCTAGGGGTCCATAAAGTCAGGATATCTTGCAAGGTGAGCACTCCACCCAGCAAGGGCAGGGTTTATTTGGCATTTCCCTCCTGGAAACAAAATAGCTCCTAATTCTTAAGGGTGGATAAAAAGCAGCTTCATGTCAACCTTCTTTAATAACAAATCCATCTCCCCGCTGTCCTCTCAGGGCAGAAACACCAATTTTTGTCATTCAAGTGCAATAATCTGGACTTTGGAGTAATGAAATACTTGCTGAAGATAGCAAGTAATGAAAAATAATATGTTAGACCCAGGCACTGATACAGCCCATCTGGATATGGCAGGAAGACTCTACAGTGAAAATATTGAATAATTCAGCATCAGAGAAAGGGATGAACAAGACGCTATTTTGATACAGAGCCTGAAACTGTAAAACCTCCCCAGCTGAAGAATCCCAGCATTTTGCAAGTGCTGGTGAAAAGCAGTTGGTGCCTGAGCCTTGCTGTGGGAGTCCTTTGTGTCAGGCCTGCATGAATTCTTCCCACATTAGGCATCAGCTGGATAATCTCTGTGTGCTGCTCCCTCTCCAACCTTTCCAGGCACTGGGGAGGCAAGAATGCAAAGGGAAAAAATCTTGGCTGCTGCGTTCACACCTACCCCAAACTCAAATGGCAGAGTGGTGATAATTGCGCATATCATAGGTTAAAAAGGATCAAAAGTGAGTAATGAATAAATATTGCTGCTCCCCTTCACACAGATCCATTTTTTTTGATATAAAACTTCTAGAGCCACAAAATACAACCCAATTACTTAAAAATCAGTGTACTGGAAACTGAACATTGTGAACTGAATCAGAGGATCTATTTCTTTTGTAAAGTCTATTTTAATGGAATTTGGTTACCTCCCATTAATACTGTCCCAAGCAGGGGGTGAAAATGTAAATATACTTAAATTTTATCCCCCATTAATACTGTTTCAAGCAGGAATAGGGAAAAAAGGGGAATACAGTCAAAGTTTACATCCCATTAGCACTGTTCCAGGTAAAAATATGAATATGGTCTGTTTGCAAATGTAGTTTCACAGGCAAATAATGGCACCCTAATTACTAGACGAATCAAGTATCCCCTTATCCTGGCTCCACAGTACAGGACTTAAGGGAGTGGGATCTGCCAGTGGAGCTGGGTCCTACCTGGGATAACTCCAGGTCTGGCACACGCAGAAGCAGTGGAGGCTGTGTGCACAGGGAGCTTTGGCCCCTCCGTGTTGTCCAATGCTACCCGAACCTACTGGAAGTTCAGGACACGCCTGATCATTCCAGTTAATTGATTTTTTAAACTCCACTCAATGGCTCTTTGTTTGGCTCTGGAAACATTCAGCAGCATCCACTGCAATTCCGGCAGTGTGGGGTCGTTCTGCTCACACTTTGCAGGGCTGCAGCTCCAGCTGCTGCTGCCAGGGCTGAATTCAGCTGGGAGGATGCTGGGCATTAGCATCTTCTAGATACTGCCTGCATTTCCCTCTAACAACCCCATAATCAGGATTAAAGAAATAAGAAAAAATAAAGCTTTTCAGCTTCCCAGACCTTCAGGTGGCAACTCTGACTTCCCCACACAAGCAAAACACACGCATTGTGCAATATTGCTCCAGAAACCAAAAAGCAACACCAGCTGCTGTTCCTAAGGGTCCTGTGCAAACCACCACCATTTGGAATGCAAACAGTGGGGCCATCTCTACAGAAAGCTCTCTGCGTTTCTTTCCAAAGCAATTCAAGCAATCAATTCCGGTTTTTGTTCCGGCAGAGGTGCTGCAGATGCACATTGGCCGTGAAGGGCAGCAGCAGCTCCCCTTGGCCACTGCCTGTGCTCTGAGGCCTCTCCCAGGAACACAGTTCTTGGCTTTCTTTTGTTTTTTAAAGCAACTGAGAGATCCCCACTGGGATGTTTGAAAAGGCAAATAAACAGCTGCTCAGACAACACATCTGCTGTGTGTAGCTGCCATGGCTGTACTCCTGTGACAAACTACGCTGAGAAAAGGACCGATGACAAAATAATCTGGTGCAGACTGCTTTAGACCAAGGCTCATCCAATACCTGTCTGAGGACCTTTGGGCATATCTGAGCCAGGGAGGAATTTCCTACTTTTTCAGTTTTATGGAGAATTGAAAAAGAAATTATCAAGATGTAATAAATTAACTTGCATTCAGAGCTCCCCAGAAAGCTGAAGCGTGGTTCAGGAGGATGGAGGAAGATGCTCACAGGCTGCACTATGCACCGGTACAGGGTGATAATCCCATCCACATCCCACTTCTAAGGGTTACAGTCCATGAAAACAAGCTGGGATTCCAACATAAAGTTCATCTGGATGTTTCTAGCTAATCTAATTAAAGAAAAAAGAGGGTTTTAAAACACCATTCCAAGTTGACATCAACAAGTTCCCTAGATCTGGGATAAAATATCCCTGCAGGGATAAAGCACAGTTCTCCAGGTAGAGCACGAATTGAATCATGGCATGATTTAGATGGGAAGGGAACTTCAAAGGTCGCGTAATCCAACCCCCTGCCCTGGGCAGGAACACCTTCCACTAGACTTGGTTGTGCAACCTCTCTAACCTAACCTTGAACGCTTCCAGGGATGGGGCAGCCATTATCTTTTCCAGTATGAAGAAATTTTTCCAATCTAAACCTTCCCTGGCACAGCTTGAGGCCATTTCCTCTCCTCCTGTCCCCGTTCCCTGGGAGCAGAGCCCGACCCTCCCCAGCTGCCCCCTCCTGTCAGGGAGTTGTGCAGAGCCACAAGGTCCCCCCTGAGCTTCCTTTGCTCCAGGCTGAGCCCCTTTCCCAGCTCCCTCTGCTGCTCCTGGTGCTCCAGCCCCTTCTCTGCACACGCTCCAGCCCCTCAATGTTTTGTTGAGGTGTGGCACTCTGGGTTCCCGAGGGAGCAGCAAGCTGAGCAGATGTTTTCACCTCAAATATTGCATGGAGTCAATCAGAACCAGAATGGAATTGCAGCACATGGAACTCTTCATCAATTAACTACACAAAATTATGGATTTTGAGAAGCTCAGTCTTGAAACTAAAGAGCCAGAGTGCAAAATTTTCGTGAGCTCAGGTCTTTTGAAGTTCTTACAGGGAAGAATGTGCTTTATAAGAAAATGGAGGGAAATAGAAGAAAAATATAAAGAAAATCACCTGTTTTTAAAACAACTAGAATCTTGTTATTGGAAAAATTAGTATGGTATTTAAGGAATATAATTTATGATAAATAATATATGAATATGCAAATATTTTTAAATATCATTTATCACCAAAAGAAGCATATTGCAACCATTCCAAGGAGCACCATTACAGCAAAATTTTCCTCTTAAATCCTAGTGGAGGAAAATCCACAGGATTTACATCAAATACACTTTAAGAGGACACGCCTGGTCTCAGTACATGTCTCAAACCATGTGCAACTAGTGGATGATGTCACCGTGTTTAGAGGGCAGTAACAGCTTGTCTTGACAGCCATCCCCGAAAGTCCAATTTGGACAAGACTCAGGAATCTCGTGCAACAAAAAAAAATTCCAAACAATAGCCTGAAGTTGTTCAAGAAAGGTAAATTAGGAAAACAGAGAAGCTGCAGGAAAAAAAAAAAAATCTTAATTTTGCTCGGCTTCCGCTCCTGCTGTGCGAGCATGACAGCAAAGGCATTCCCAGGAACAGGAGGTTCCATGCACTTGTCCTGCCAGAGACACTTTTCAAGCAGAGAAAGAGAACAACAGGTCCAAGCGAGCTGTTGGTTGCTCCGTTCCCTAAGTCAGAAGTGGCAGCACAAAGAGCTGTGTCGCTGCCTCTGAAAGACAAACCTGAGCTGAACACAATCTGATCTTAAATATGCAGAGGGAAAGCAAAGGGATTGCAAAAGGTGTCTGGAGGAGAGAAGAACAAAGGAAAAGACGAAGAAAAAAAAAAACCCAAAAGTTTGGCATCTAAACTTCCAGAGTTTATTCAGTTTATTTCAACCACAACCCAAAAGGTCAAATCTGCAAACAGTTTGCAGGGCAATGCAACCCAAAGCTCTGCTCTGAAGATCCCTTTCTTGGGAAGCTCTAGGAAGAGAAAGAAAAGCAGAAATATGGCCACTTTGTCTTTCAGGCTGCCTGATTTGTGACTATTTGGGACCGGTGCTGGCAGAGCAGAAGAAATTCTGGATTACCCCCACTTTCTCCAAGAGGCCTGGAAGCAGACAAAGCACAACAGCAGCTGTCCAGCTGCCGGAGAGAAGGAATGCAAACTTCTGTTCCAACAGCAAAAAAAAATATAACAGATATGATTCAGGATTTTTTTTCCCCCAAAAACAGCTGCAGATCTTGCGAAAGGAAAACAAAAGGCTGGAGTGCATCCCTGCCCTCCACTTCATCCCAACACACACAATTCGCCAGGACACTGGGGCTTTAAGCAACCTCATCTAGTGGAAAGGGAACCAAGGAAAGAAACTACAAAGGTGCTTTTTAGAGGAAGATTAAAATTTAGGAAGGAATTGTATCCTGTGATGGTGGAGAGGCCCTGGCACAGGGTGCCCAGAGAAGCTGTGGCTGCCCCTGGATCCCTGGAAGGGTTCCAGGCCAGGTTGGACAGGGCTTGGAGCAGCCTGGGATAGAGGAAGGTGTCCCTGCCCATGGCAGGGGGTGGGATGGGATGGTCCCTCCCAACCCAAACCATTCTGTGAATGGTCCCCAGAAGAAGTGAGTGGCCACCACCAGATCAGGATTCCCAGTAAACCATTTGTGCTGCCTCTCTCCATTCAAGAGCCAAGCAAGGAGACAACCTGTTCCTGAGAAAAGTAGAATCTAAGGGGAAAAAAAATTCCCCATACTTCCTTCTACCTTCCCTTTCATGGAGATCTCTCTTCTCCACCTCTGGAAATCTAACCTAGACAGAGATGCTCCCTCTGACACTGCTGAAGAGAACTATAAAATGACCTTGGTCCAAGATGACACATCAAGCAACGTACCAAAAACTAAACAGCATGGAGATGTTTCAAATAAATAACAGGACTGCAGGTGGAATAACAGGATTGGAGGTGGGATGCAATAGTTTTCATACCAGTTTTCTGAAATTAATGTGGTCACCAATGTGGGTCACCGCAGAAACCACCATTAATTGCAGACTACAGGAGCCTGGTCTGATGTTTTCTCAACCTCAGCAAGAAACAGGTCCATAATTTCTTGGATAACAACAGGAGAAACAGTGGTGAGTCTAAGGACAGGGAGTCCACTTGCCGGTGTGCTTTAAGAAAATTAACAGTTTCCTGCACACTGTCCCAAATAAAAAGACCTTTCAATTTCTTTACCTTCGGTTTGTCTCACAGCTTTGCTGCTTCTCAGGGCAAAGCCCATCCCAAAGTACTATAATCATTGGCTAACTCCAGACTAAATTAGCTCAGCCCATTCCACCCGACGTGAAAACACAAATAAAAACCTTTTGGCTTTGCAAAACGAAGCTGTTTGCTCATCCTTTGTTCATCCACAAGCACTAGTCCTTCCTGTGATTCCCAGTTTTCTGCTCGCAGCTGAAGCTGACCCAAGTCCTCAGACTCGTTAATGGAATATAGGCACAGAGAGTAGGTACCTTTGCCTACAGCTGCCAAAAAATCCCTTACAATATATAAAAACAGATAATCAAGAATACATGAGTTTTATAATGGGGAGGGGAGGGGAG
>VZRV01005956.1:74357-107493 GCA_013398115.1 Falcunculus frontatus
GGGAGGGGAGGGGAGGGGAGGGGCCACCAAACCACCTCTGTGCATCACGGCTTCCAAGGACAATGGCATGGCTGAAGCTACACATCACCCATGTGCAGATGGGCTTTAACCAAAAAATTTCTAACCAGCAAAGCTGGCAATTCCAAAGAAAACCATCTCAAAGACTATGGGGCAAACTCAAGACAAATTAATTCATGAATGCTGGTATCCCACTTCAGAGTTTCATACCTGAAAATTGATGGCCCAGTTCATCTAATCGCTAATACGCAGGAAGAGTCCTCATAAAATAAGCAAGATGAGGCCAAATCAAGCAGTCATGGTTAGAAAACACAATTTTGACCATGAAAGTTACCTTTGATTTCTTCCCCAGCTCAAAGAAGCTGAGTGCACAGAAACCCCATCAATACCACATTATCAATACACTGTATGCAATGAATTCTCTTTTCAATGTACTAGAAAATGGCTACTGATAATTCTCATTTCCATTTTCCCACTGAGAAACCACCGAGATAAACCAGCATTAAGAAATACTTGAGTGAAAACAAAGCATTAACAAATTTGGCAGCAAGCCATTTGTTGTACTTTTACTTTTACCCTCTTTTTTTTGGAAGCAGGTAGGATTCTATAGGTGGAAACACAACTCTCATTGCTAATGCTGTTGCCACTCTATTATCAGTATTTAGCAGATAACCCCAGTGTCATAATAAAACCCCAACTACTTGGGTTTGGTTTTTTTTCACCGTTAAAACATTTCCACACTACTATCATTTCCATCTTACCTCAAGCACTGGGCCAGCTCCAAGAATAATCTGTTCTACTCCGCTGGCAAATCCCTTCTGGCTGAGGGCAGTGAGGTGATGAATCAGAAAGTTGGTGCTCTGTGTCTTTCCCGAGCCGCTCTCTCCTGAAATCACGATGCACTGGTTCTTCTTCCTCTGGAGCATAGCATGGTAAGCCACGTCTGCCACAGCATAAATGTGGGGCTCCAGCTTCCCCAGCTGATGGTTATCGTACATCTTGACATACTTGGGGTTATAAATAGGTAGGAACTTGAAGGGATTAATAACAATGAGGATGCTGCCGACGTAGGTGTAGATTTTTTCCTGCTTGAAGCGGTTTCTGAGATTTTCCAGGAGTGTTTTCTCGTTCAGGTCCGGCAGACCACACAAGTCATCGTAGTCCTTCTGCTGGGGCTGGGGGAGGAAGCCCCGTTCCATCATCCTGCGCCGCTCCTCCGTCACCCGCAGCCAGGATTGGAGGCTCCCATAGTGGATGGAGCCATCCAGGTTCTTCTCCCGCAGCAGGAAGCGATAATCCTCGCCGCTGATGCGGTTCTCCAGCGCCATGCGCGGCCACAGCATCATGCGCTGCACCGGGCAGTCCGTGGGGTTGAGGATCCATTCCTCCCCTCCAAACTCCTTCACTTCGGCCAACACGTAACATTTTGTTTTCTCGAGCTGGAGTTTGTTGATGAGCGAATCAATCACCTCGGCGGCCGTGGACGTTTTCCTGGCGGTGATGGGGCAGTAGATTGTCCCCTCTGCAATGCTCCCAGGGTAGATGTGCAGCGTGTACTCACTATCCTCAAAGCGTCGTCTGCCTCCAACATCATTTACACTCATATTGGATCCCTTCCCATCAGTCCCTGTGCTGCATAGTCAGGACCGTGCTGTATCTTGTCAGGTCATCATGTTAGCAAGGCTGAAAAAAAACAGAATAAAACCAGGTTAGGGGTTATCCTCCAAATACCCCAAAGCTGTAGCAGATAAAGGTATTCAACACCCAAACACTACGCACACAACACAGGCTCCACCTACTCAGATGCAACTCCCCCAGCATCTCAAGCTTTTACTAATTTTGCCCCCAATCTGAGGTATCAGAAAGACCCTCAGATTTTCAGTGAAAATTTTGTGAGCAACACACCAGACGACCTCCTGAATCAATCTCATGGGTGTGTGGTACTCAGTACCCACAAATTTTAGCGGCTAAAACAAAATAACCACCACCTTCCCCTGCACAGCTGGCCCTTGCCCCAGATACATTTTTCCACGGTCCTGTGCCAGTGAAGAGTAGATAAACTCCTTTCCTTCCTGTCCAGGAGATTTTGAACCCATGAAGATTTAATCAGCAGCACTTTTGCCCCTACCAAGTCACTCTTTTTCAGAGATGTCCCGATCTCACACTGGATATGAGTCATTGCAACCAACTCCCTTGTACATCAAACTTTTTATTTCTTTTGTACCACTTAAAACCAAACAAACACATATCTCTGGCACTGAAACATCAAATGTGCAGCTGATTTCTCAAACTTCACCACTACAAGAAGATAACACACCACCAGCAGCCCCAAATTAAAGCAAATGCAGAGTTCAAGGGCCCCAGTTCTCCGCCAGTTTTAACAAACTCCAAACTGCCCTGGAAGATGGTGGGAGTTATTCCAAAAGAAAGACGAAAGGGAATTAGGGAGAAAAGCAGAACCCTAAGAACCTGGATCTGGGCCATCAGGTGGCAGTGAAACGTTATACAGATTAAAGTTTACACGATGCACATCCTAAGGGTATGTGTAACGTTGAGCTTTCTGTTGAGCACTGACCCACTGAGGCAAGACCTCACAACTATGACAGTTCCCTTGTGGCATCAACAAAATGCTCAAGAAGGGTCAAAAAACATGATGTCAGAACCCACAACAGGTTTAGGGAACTTCAGATATTTGATGCTGGGAAGGATATTCAGAGAAAGCATTTCACTGGTCACCCTGTCCTTGCAGTCTCCTCCACGTTCCCAGATCCAGAACCTTCAGTCCGAGTACAGCCACTCTCATCTTCTACATCCACTCCAAGGCTGGGATTCAGAGAATTGTTTCATTTCTGAGGCCCTCAAATGAACAGCGCTATTTTACGCTGTATTGTTTCTCGCCCCAATATTTCATTAAGTATATTATCCCCAGCCACGTGCACTTCAAAGCACAGAAATTAATATGTCCCAGTGAAATACATCTGGCAGGGATTCACGGCACATTGCTTGGTAGCAGGACATACATTATACACTGGGAAGTGTTCCAGCTGCTTTCCTATGGCTTTACTACAGGCACAGATGCAACAGGGATGATGTCAGGGAAGTGCTGGGTCGAGCTTGCTTTGTGTAGCTCTGCAACTCCAGCATCAGCTTTTCATCAAGAAGGGGGAACAAACCCCCTACCACACTTAAGCTCAATAATTCCTCACCCAGATTTTACTTCAAAGCTCAGGCCAAGAGGGCTGGCTATTTTTATCGATGTTATCAGAGCGTATTCAAGATTGTTGACTCACGTGATAAGTGCAAACAGGACTTTAAGTTGGTTACCTTGAGCAAACTGACCTTGCCTCCTCCCTCCTGCACACTCAATCAATACACTATAAAGCATCAGGACACTCCACCCCATCCACCCAAACATCTCTAGAGATGTTTATTCTGCATGGAATTGGTGTAACAACAAACATCTGTGCCTTCTGTATCCAAACAACTTGAATCCAGCAGGATTGAGAGCCAAGCGTGAACCCCCCAGAGATGGTAAAAGCCTCGGCAACTCTGGGGATGCAGAAGAGCCAAGTTCCCCCCACAAAACCACTTGAAGACCAGAAGCTTCCAAGATCAGAAAGCAAAGGGGTGTTAATTCGAGCCTTGTAAATCCCAGGGGTGCCAGAGGGTTTACTGGTAACAACCCCAAACATGGCTCAGAGTGTTGTGGGAGGTCAAAGCAACGCTAATGAAGTGAATTGGTTGTGGTCTCCCATGCCCTGCCACACATGAGCCTGGCCCTGCTCAGCATCCAACACGCCTGGTGCATGCAGTCGGCTTTTCCAAAGCGTTTCAGAGAAAATAGTGTGATGAAACATCCATCCTGAGGTAATTACCACATGTCAGGGAGAAAGGCTCTCCTAACAACAGCCATTCCAGCAGGCTGTTGTATTAGCTATTACATGACTTAAAAAATTAGTAATATTTTTGCGTTCAGACATAAAAAATTAAATGGGAACATGAAAAGAATGACATAAAGTTTGTATTTTGCCGCCCATTAATACTTCTTCTATGCAGTATTCTAATTAAAGGCCTTTCAAGTCGCTACATGCTTACATTTACAGGTGAACATACAAAAATGATGCTACACTTCAGTCATTTATACATTTTGCCTATTGCAAACTCCTGGGAACACTCTGGTCAAAAATTCATGGACTCTGCATGCCTATGAAAGGAAACTTTTATAGCATTTTAAGTCAATATAGAATCATGGAATGGTGTGAGTTGGAAGCAGTTTTAGAGCTCATCGCATTCCACCCCCTGCCATGGGCAGGGACCCCTTCCACTGTCCCAGGGTGCTCCAAGCCCCGTCCAGCCTGGCCTTGGACACTGCCAGGGATCCAGGGACAGCCACAGCTTCTCTGGGAAACCTGTGCCAGGGCCTCACTGCCCTCACAGCCAAGAATTCCTTCCTAATATTCCATCTAACCCTGCCCTCTGGCAGTTTGAAGCCATTCTCTGTGTCCTGTCCCTCCATCCCTTGTCCCCAGTCCCTCTCCAGCTCTCCTAGAGCCCCTTTAGGCACTGGAAGGGGCTCTGAGCTCTCCCTGGAGCCTTCTCTTCTCCAGGTGAACACCCCCAGTTCTCCCAGCCTGGCTCCAGCCCTCTGACCATATACTTTCAGCCTAATATTTTCTATATGCTTTTCCATTTTCTATACTTTAATGAAGATTCTTCTCAAATTAACCCTGAATGCTGATTTTGCTCAATTTTACTACACTAACATAATTCTATTTCCAACATAAAAAAGCACAATCTCCAAACATGGTTACAAATTAATTAAATTACTTGGGTTCTCCTACATAACAAAATAAATTACTGTTTCCAAGGGGAAGGCTCAGAGGGTCCTGATAAAACTGACAATAGCTGATTATTAGCAGGTTGACAGAAAAAGACTAAAGCTTCGATTGCCAATTCGGCTTTGTACAGACACTAAGCATGTAAATACTGGCTGATTTTTACATTCTATGTGATCTTTTGCTATTTGACCGCAGTTTAATACACATTCAGAAAGACCAGCCTCAGTATGTTCATTTTCAGGGACAGCGTTAGCTACACGTGGCAAAAATCCAAAACAAACTGTCCACTGGAAGCATCTGAACCTGGCATAAATAATCTGTGACAGCTAAAGCCTGAAATCATGGGCAGAATTTGCCAAATACCAAATGATTTGGAAAAAACAGGGATCCGTGTCAGCGTTGAGGCTGCTAAAGGGGCAACTCTGGAAGCAAAGTTCATTGGGTTTATTATAACATCCCCTAACCTGGAAAGGGACTACAGAAACAAGGAAACTTTCTCCCCATTCCCAGTCCTCAGGGACCGGTTCTCAGGACAGCCAGGATTTATCCACCCACCAGTACAGCCCAACACACACTGTGCAGGGCAGTAATTCCTGGTACAGATAAACTTATAAAATCTGATAAAGAAGCTGCCAATCTAAACATATTTCACTGCTTAATCTGAATCTATGGGCACAAGAGCTCTCCGGATGTTTCTCCTGCAGCAGCCAACAACCTCATGCTGCTGGTACCCAAAATAACACTTTGGTGACATCAAAACTGATGCCAGACCAACACATCTGTGACAGCTACACACAGGAGGAACACCCAGGTGGAAGCTCAACATCTTGGTTATCATTGCACCACTTCACATGTCAGTTACTTTCAGAATCTGCATAACGCTTAACCCTCTCCTTTTGTCATCTTCCTTTTCCATGCTCACCATGTTTTTCTCTTCCCACTGTTTCCTGATGGGAGAGAAACATTATTATTGTCACTTAATCACCTACGTGGGCCCCTCTCAAAGAACCTCATGTGCAAATGCAGGAGGTAGTGGTACCCAAAACACAGATTTATGCACCCAGGTATTGGCGTGGGGAAGGTGTGAGGTGCAAAATTTCTCTAAAATTATTTTCATCCAAAAGAATCAAAGTTTTATCATAGGAAAAGTGAGATTTGGAAGTGTTACAGAGGTCTTGGAATGGTTTGTTTTGGAGGAGACCTTTCAAGGTCATCTAGTCCAACCCTCCTGCAATGAGCAGTGATGTCTTCAACTTGATCTGTAATCACAATTCAAATTTATTTCTTAAGGGATGATAAGCTTGGATGGGGGGAAAAAAATACCCATTAGCACTCCAGGGTTGTCCACAGACAGAAGAAAGGTCTTCTGGCTGAATTTCAGAGCAGTTTATTTGGACTGAGGCACCTAAGCAAGATGCCAAAGCAGTGAGACAACTTAAATTAGAACAGAAAATGAAAGCAGAAGTGGAGATACATTCCCAGAGCAACACAGGACCCTGCCGGACCCGGCACTGAGCCAAAACAAAGCCCTGCAGGCACCAACAGCGAGGACACGCAGGCGATGGCAGCAACATCCCAGCGACACATCTGACTGCTCCAGGGACTTCTTTCCTCTCCCCTTAAAATCTTCCATTTGGTCCCAATTCCTTTGAAAGAAAGAAATTCTTCTCCCTTGCTAAACCTGCTTTGTGTTGCTCAGAGTTCAAGGCAAATGTGGGTGAACCTAAAAATTTTGTGTCCTTTCACTTCCTGCAAACCCAAGTGATTTTGAGTTAAACCTTCTCCATGTCCCCAGTCTAAGTCAGATTCATAAAGTGGGGTTTGGCTGTTGCTATCAAGAGCCATAATGAAAGGAGTGTCAACCCTTGGTCAGTGTCAACCATCCTGCCTCAAGCAAAAGGGAGTATTTCTGGATATAAAGATGCCTGTACAGCCAGAGATGCCTACTCAGCCTCCGAAAGGGAATCCCAAAACATAACAGAAGCAGTGACACAGCTCACCCTATGTAAATCATTCCCAAAGACCTACAGTTGCTCACAATGGAACTAAAATAGGTTGCAAGTGTTCTCTGAGTTGTTCCTGAGCTCAACAGCTTCTTCCACGGCCTGAAAAATTTGAGACAAGTCGTATCAGGCTGGTTTTTCCCTGTGTCTTTCTGTTTTATTCAGCACTTCAAGCAACTCTGTCACCTCCTCGTCTGTTTTACTCCTATAGTGGAGGATGATACTTGAGTTTCAGTCTGGCACCTGGGAGCTCCTTGCTGGGCACTAGAGGTATTTCCTCCTCTGTTTCAGAGATGGGCTTGGTTCCCCCATACTTTAATCGGACACTGGTATTATGAAGTCAATGGATACACATAAAGCACCTCAGTGGACAATAATCCCTCCCAGAGCCTGGAATCACCTTGTCTTGAGGTTTTGGTATTTCCCTATGGTATCACAACCACTCAGTGGTTCCTCTTCCTCTAGAAACTGAGAGGTGGGTGAGGATGTTGCTATCCATCACATTGTTGCTGATGCATCTCCTGTGGAAATCTCTCAGCTTCTACCAAACCTTTTAGCTGAGACAAAATGAAAATGGGAAGAAAAAAAAACACAACTAAAAAAAAATTACAAGAAAAGCTCTTGTGAAACGAGTTACTCCTAAAATGTTACAAACGTTTCTGACGAAGGAGGAACTGCATTAGGATGCGAATAACAACACGATCACTCATGCTTTCTCTTGAGGTCAAAGCACTTTCTGTGCAGGGCATGAATCAGCATCCAAGGAATTAATCTGGGCTATGCAGTGAACGAAGCTCCTGCCTGCATGATTCCTGCCTCACCAGCTGGAGATTCTACCAAAGGCACAGACAGGTGCTGAAGAAACGAAAATTAAATAAAGGAGATACAAGAAGGCTTGGTGAGGTCTTGACTGAGGCAGCTGCACGGGAAAAGTGACCTCCATCTTTGCTTCCGTCACAGCATCTCTGCGTGATGCTGGGAAACCCAAAAAAACGGTGCAAAGAAATCCTGCCCGGGATCGTTCCTCTTTCTTGAGCTTCGGATTTGAGTCACTGAATCTTGACTTCTGGAAGCACTTCTGTTCCCCCAAAACATGCCCCTACACAGAGAATGGGATCCACCAGCTGCTCCCTTGGCTTTTTTTGCCAGAAACCAACAAAATAGAAGTATAAAACATAAAATTTAAAGAAACAAAAGGAATTGCTGGTTCCTCTCTCAGGCTGCAATGGATGCACCTGTTTAACTTAATTTGCTGCTCCCACATTCCCCATATGACTCATGAGAACTATCAGTGAATGGCAAGGATTAACAAAAAGGCAGAAACTAAGGAAGAGCCTGGTGTATCCCAAATGTTTTGAGTTCTCCAGGGGAACAAATCCTTGCTACGTGTTGTTTTGGTGCTTCTAATGACTAATGAAGTAGTCAATGGCCAGAGGTGGGACAACCCTGTTCCAAACACCAAGACAAATCTGTCATTTATAAAACTGATAGAATTACATTTATATCCCCTTCAGGTTTTCCTGGATTAACTCCAGGCTCCAGCATCATCATCAGACAGAGAATCCCTCACCAATACAGCAATTCTGTTCACATGAACAGCCAAAATAGCAGATTTTCCGACCTGACTGGTTGGATTTTCTCCTCACGGGTGGACACAGAGCAGTTCAGCCTCTGGAAATCCGACTGGAAACAAATCTGGAGTTGATATCCCGAAAACACAGATCACTGTCAAATCCCACACTGATGCATGCGCAGAGCAGAGCCACCAAGCACAGAGATGGCTGCAGAAACTGTAAATGGACTCAGGATCTCCCTTTTAGCTCTAAAAGCATGTGCCCAGCTATTTATATTTTAGTTTGCAGCTAAAATTTCACATACAGAGCCTGAAAACCAGCAGCACGTAAAACACAAACATTTTTGAAGCCGTTAAAAATGAAGGATATGAAGTGTAAGAGCAGAGCGACGCTGCCAAGGACTAAAGGAATTCACGCCGAGGAGCCCCAAAATAACAGAAAATACCTTTTGAGAGCTCAGGAACTACACCAGCGTTAAGGACAAGGTGCTTCTATCCTAGAGGAGCTCAAGAGCTTCAGAGAACAAAATCTGGGGAAATCAAGGGATCCTTCTCCTAATGCAGCGCTGCAGGTGCTGGGAGCAGCCTGAGGACTGTCGTGCTGAAAAGGGAGCTCGCTGAAGGATGTGGAGGCACTCCAGGACCACTTCCAGCTCCAACAAGCACCACACCTGAAATAACAGCTGAACAAAAGTCAGAAGCATTTCCAGAAGCACCAAGGATTGCACAGATACATTGTGCTGGCACCCAAATGCCACCAAATCGCAGCATTAGGAAGTTTCCAAAGATAACAGAAATAAAGGGCAGCTCATTAAAAAAAAAAAAGTATTTTTATATGTTTTCACCAGAAATTACTTCTCACCTTTATGATGAAATGGCAGAGTATTTTGAATATTGCCCTATAAATGTATATTGATTTATATCAACTCCATATATCAATATACTGGTAAATATCAACATATAGATCCATGCCAAAGGATTTTGCTGGGTTAAAGAATAATCTCCTCCCATAGATCCTCAACATGGATCCTTCCTCAACATTATGTGTCCTTGGGAAACTCAGCCCACTTCCAGCACAAGCCAAGACAAACACCGACACCTCCCAGCCTTGCTTATTGTGGAGCCCACGGACACAGGAAAATAAACATTAAATCATGATGGAAGTGACAATACCGGTGCTGTATTTCCCTAAAAATATAAAATTAGGGACAATTTACATAACTGAATGCCACTATGTTATTTTTGAAAACTGGGTCAAATAATAATTAATAATTTCAGATGCTTTTCCTGTAGTCTTAGGAGCTTTGAAGTTATTCTGAAGAAGATAATTCAGCTTAGGAGTAAAGTCAAATTTAAGAGCAATAGCGCCAGGAGAAGATGTAATCATGTGGTTACTGATGTTCTCCCTTTCCCCATTTTATGGAGAATTATGGACCATGACCGATAGCGAGGAAGGGATGCATTTAAAGCCTTCTCACAGAAAACTCTTTTTGGCAAACAGTCCATTTCAAATAAAATTTTCCAGTGTTCCCTACACAATTTTAATGCATTTCACAAGAATTATTACCTGCAACCCACCAACACAAACCCATGAGCTTTTTCTCTTTCGCCAAGACAATTCCAACTTTCTTCCTGATAGGACATTTACTGCTCAAGATCAGAATGAACGATAAAAATTAACTCTGGCTGGGCAGCAGCCAAATCCCAATTTTTCCCGTTTTAGGTAGAACACACTTGTTAATGAACAGGAGTTTAAAAGGCTGATTCTCCAATTTTTCAGCTCCATCTCCTACTTCTTAAGCAACACTACAGTCCATCTTTTCTCAAGCATCTGAATAGGAATAGTTATTTTTGGGAGTACATAACCTTACAGTGCCATGTGCCCCTGCAGCTGCTGGCTTCTTCTGCTACAAGTCTGATTTTCCAAACAGAATAACCAAAGCCTCCCCCCCAGCCCATCCTCATTCTTTTAAACCCTCCTTAAATGAAGGCAACCTTCAACTAACTTCACCCTTCGGCTGCCTCTCGTCCTTGCACCGCCTTCCCGTTTTCCATGGACGATGAAATCATTTCCCTACAGAGAATCATCTTCTCTGCACTCAATGAAGGTCAGCCCTCAGCAGCAGGAGCTGCAGCCTCGTCAGGAAATCAAGAGACTGCTCCTGACTGGATTTAGTTTCATATTAAGTAAGAGGTGATGCCGTTTGTTATCTGTCTCCTCTCCACATTTAGTGTCTCAAACAGCTGAGTGATACTTAATAACCTACAGATTTTAGCAGAATAATATAAGTAACTTATAAATAATTGATATATGTTAGGGATTTGATCTCTGTACCAGACCATACAGGTACCTTCCACTCCTTTAAACCACGCAGCTCAAAATCCTCCAAAGTTAGTGTTTCTTTTCAATGCAGAACTACTGAAAATCCTGTAGCACCAACATGAAAGCATCCTTCTGCTCCCTGGTCCATGCAGGAGCAGGCTTCTATTATCCAGAGACTGATTTAAGGCTGGTAGCAACCTATATATTCTCTGCACAGCCCATACAGCACAAGGAATAGATCTTACAGCACTCAGAATTGTGCTGTCAAAGATCAAAGGGAAAAGAATATTAAAACTGTACAGCCAGATCTTGCTTAGTTACCTTACAAAGGAAAAAAAAAAATTAAAAACCCCAAAACCAAAACAAACACCAAAGAGGATTAGTCATACTTTAAACAAGACTTTCAGCAACTAGTTCGTAGAAAAAAAAATAGTATTTTTCCTCTGAAGGTCATATTTATAAAAAATATTCAGCCCACAGATGATGATAATTTACAAGCAACAGGAGGAATAGGATGTTGGATTTAAATGGACCACAAACCAATATATTCCATCTGAAAATTAAACTGTCAGGCAAATGCCACAACACAAGAGTGGCTTTTAAACTTGAGGAACAGTGTTCTGAAAGCATCAGGACATGAAACTAAAAACAAAAGCCTTCTCACAATGCAAGAAGTACTGAAAAATCCCTTGAATTAGAGCTGACAGCTCCACTAAAAATAGTTCTTGGCAGCTACCTGAAACACAGGCTTTGCAGTTCTTTGAAAACATTGATATCAGACAGAGAAGAAAAAAAAAAACAAACCAAAAAAGCAGGCACTAATGAAGTATTTAATTGAAATATTCCCCTTGTCCCAAGTCCCTCTCCTGGAGCCCCTTTAGGCCCTGGAAGGGGCTCTGAGCTCTCCCTGGTGCCTTCTCTTCTCCAGGTGAGCACCCCCAGCTCTCCCAGCCTGACTCCAGAGCAAAGGGGCTCCAGCCCTTGGGGCATCTCCACGGCCTCCTCTGGACTCTCTCCAGCAGCTCCAGGTCCTGCTGATGCTGGAGGCAGCTCTGCAGGTGGGGTCTCACCTGAGCAGAACTTGAAGCCCTGGACAAGCAAAATTCAGCTCCTCCTTAAGGTCCTCAGGTTATTGCTTTTCCTGATGGATCAGATACACTGACTGGAAGCTGCAGAAATTCAGAGATGTTTGATGACCAGCATCAGGGAACCAATGCATCCACTAGGAATGTCATAATTCACTTTTTAAAAATGAAATAAGCAGTAAATTATCAAGGATCTACAGCAGATGCTCTGATGCAGCATTCTGCTGTAATAAACATGTATTTTATGGTGCCTCTGGGTTATTTAGAGCTGTTTATGGGGGTTCCCACACCTCTTGCTAATTGCATATCACTGATAGGATTAGGAGGAAGGCATCCCTGATTGCCAAACCTAGGAAATAGGTACATCCCTACAGCCACCCAACACAAAGAAGGACAGACAGAACCTACAAGCAAGGACTAAGATGACACTGAGGAACAAAGGCATACGCAGACCTTGCATTTCATTTGAATCTTCCCAGTTTGGGGCAAAAGCTGGAACAACATCACAGCTGGGATCAGGATTTCATTCTGCACTTGGGTAGGAGCTTCCACCCCTCCCAGCCAAGCTACAGCTCAACACAAACTTGGGGAGCAGATAAATGTGGCTGTGGAGAAAATAAAATTCAAAAGCACATTCTGGAAAATAAAATTATTTTATAAATCACTGTATTTATCCACTAAGGTAGCAATTAAGTTGATTGAGATAACAGTCTGTATCTCATTATACTCTCCAGAAAAAAACCAGCCCATCTCATCTGGAAGCTGAAGATCTGGTTTCTTGGGAGATCAAGTAGCAAAAATCGAAATATTCACTGGACTGGCAGTGGAATGATTTCAAAGCTTCAGTGAGCACAAGTTAAACCTGAGCATATTCAAACGAGCACAGTAGATTTGCTTTTTCTCAATACTTTCATGTGTTCTCCCACGTCTTTAGGACTATTTTTCCATCCAGAGTATGATGTAGGGGGTGAACTTCTCAATTTTTTTCCATTGACAGGCATGATTTTTCATTAGGATAGAGCACTGTTATGAAAAAGAAATTCTGACCTGATCCTTCCTCAAAAAGGGAAGATTAAAACAAAGGGAAGACAAACAGCCCCAGAGAACAGAGAGGTCAGGCATCCTCAGATGGCTGAAGAAATTAGATGACAGATTGCAGCAGCCCAGTATTAAACATCTCCAAGATAATTCCCCATCCCAAGCTGAACCATCTCAGGGAGAAAGAGAAGCTCCTCTAAGCCGGGTCTGCCAGAGTGCTTCTCCAACATCTGCTCCTGCATTTTCCGCCGGCCGCTCCCAAAGCGGCTCCGGTGACGGATTTGCCCTAATTGCAGGTGGCGGATAATCGCCCTTATCCCGAAACGGAGTGCCCAGTGCAATGTGAAAACATCTCCTTTCTGACTCCTATGCTCATTTCCTATAAAACCTGCTCTAAATCTAAAGTCTCCCGCAGGATACCTTGGCTTTGAACGTGTCTGAGGTGATTCTATAATTATTGAAGGAGTATAAGCTTTGGTTGCTGGGTTATTCACAGAGAAGGTCATTGGGCCCTCTCATCTTTTACTTTCCACCGTGTGCCAACCTGTCCATCCCAATTTTTCTCTTCCATGTTCAAGTGAAAGCAGAGGCACCTCCTTCCCACAAAACACGCAGAGAGGTCCCTATCGCAGTGCAGAAAACCATCGATTACACCTAACACAGGAGGTGAGACACAAACATCTCTCTAAAAACTGCAGCACACTTGGGTTTTAAGCCTCCTCCTTAACAAAAAATATTAAGTATGTTTTAGATACTTTCTGTGCCATCAGTACAGAAAAAGACAATTCTGCACTGAGCAAACTCACAGTGAAGAATTGGTTATAAACATAATCCTTAAGTTTCTTGAAGCTCTTTAAAAATTATTACGAGCAACCAATTAGCTTCCACAAGCTTGAAACAATTCCTAAACCTGGCATCGCCACCCTTGGGAAGGGACAGGACACAGCCAAGGTCAGCCATGCGTTATCTGGAGAAACTGAAACGCGATGCTGACCCTGGTGGAACAGGCTCAGGTGACACAACTGGATTCATTTCCACCTTTTATTTACATGAAGGACAACTGAGATGGGAATGGCAGTGCCTCCAGATATCCAGATCTCGGTGGTTTTCCACAAGCACATCTTCACTTAGAAAATATATGGATTTCTCCAATACATTTAGGAGAATCCAACATCAATCATAAAAGAGAACCCATACTTTCTGCCACACTAAAGTATGATATTACATCACAAACCTCTCCCTGAAGTTCACGAGCACCTTCCAAAATCCTGCCTAAAATTATTACTCAATTTACTTTTCTCAAGCTATCCTGTGCATGTGTCCTATCTTTTTCATACCCAAAGGATTTATTTCAAAACATTCATCTCCCCAACTACCAACACACCCCAAAGTTCCCCAGGAATCGTTTTCTGTAAAGCAGAAGTTTGGGGAGGGGGACAGTAAATCCTTTTAACCAAACGCTTTCAGATTACGACAAATGATTCCACTGGCACAAAGCCAGCACAACTCCCCACAGCAGAAAAAGAGGTCGGGCAAATCCAATAACGAGTATTTAAAAAGACAAGTCAACAAAATTAGTTCAATTTTCTCGCTACAGGCAAAGTAAGGTCATTATGGAACAGGGAGGGGTGGGGGACAAAAAAGAGATTCAGCAATAAAGTAATAAAAAACCCCCAGAATATTCAACCTATTGGGTTTTGGAATTACTTCCACTCCATTTCACCAGCAGAATTAGAAACATTAGGACAGCAGCGCTGCCACAACAGGCAGGTGCCCGGGGCCATGACATCCAACAATCCATCCCCTCTCCCTTCGCCCCGCAGCCATCGCAGTGTCCGGAGCAGATGCCACCTCTCAGCTCTCATCAGCCACGGGAAGACACGGTGTGGGTCCGACGTGCCCAGAGCTCCCGGGATTAGCCGCCGGCACAAGCACGGTGGGAAGAATGTGCAGGTGTGTCACCCCTGCAAACTTCAAAATACACTAAGGAAAAATTCAAAGTGCCCTAAAAAGGGATTTATGACACAGGGATCTCAGCAGAAGGGTTTGGAGGACTTGTGTTGGTTTGTTGGATGAATGCCAGGTTACTGCTCGTTGTTCAGCCAGGACCAAAACAGACCTGATTTCTTTACCATCCCTGATATTTTCACAGTGTCTGTATTAGTTTGGGGTTTTTTTGAGACATAAAATGATAGGAAATGTTCTTTCTGTTCACAACAGGCCTATCCTCGTGTACCTCCCTATAAAATTCTGTCCCCAATATACCAAGTCCACCTATGTTGTGAGCACAGGAATCACAGACCACAAATCAGACCAGAAACCTGAGATTTAGTAGACTTTTCAGGACAAAAAACTTGTTTTCTACCCTATCCTATCTTTCATCCTCAGTCAAAAGTCCCTTTCTGCAGAAAACCAGCCTAGGATTGTTAACCTTGTCTATACCCTGGCTGCAGGCAGAAAGCAATCCAAATCTTCCCAGGCATTTAAAGGCATAAATGTGTTTGTGCTGTCAGTGTTCGGGGTCTGACAGACACAGAGGAACCTATTCGTTCTGCTCCTGCTTGTCCTTGCTGACTTTACATCTGAGCCTCATGGATTTTCCACTTTCCTTGAGCCTTTCAAATGAAGTCTGTGGTAAAACCCATCAGCAATTTGACTTCAACAAACATCCTTAACCCTGACCTTTAAAGGATGATCAAGTTTGAAGGGTAATTTTTTAATGGATGAAGGCTTTTAGTTGTTGCCCTTTTTAAAACATGTTTCCTCACATTCCATAACCTGCTGGTTTGGGATTCCCCCCATCAAAAGTCACCGCAGGCTCTCATGCTGCCATGAGGAAAGTACATTCTGCATCTCCATCTTCCAAACTGCTATCACTGAAGGGATTTGCTGATTTATCATCTATCCATTTACATCCCTCCTTGCAAGTCTCCCTCACCACCTCTATTCCTGCTGACTTAGATCCCAGCCACAGTCCTGAAATCAACTGGGTAGATGTTTCAGCCTCAATAGAATAAAAATACAGCAATAGATTTGATGCAATAAAGCTGTTCCCAGTGATCAGAGAATCCCAGAATTGTTTGGGTTGGAAGGGACCTTAGAGATCATCTCGTTCCAACCCCATCATGGGCAGGGACACCATCCATTGCACACCATCCCTTTTTAATTGTTCAATCTCTTTTATAATGCCAATTATCAGCAGACATATTTTCAAAAAATTTCTTCTCTACTAAGACCCTGAATTCATAATTTATATTAAAGGACTTTGATTTCTACAAAAGCAGTAAAAATAAGTCCTATGTGGGAAATAAGTGTTCTCGGGGCACTGTTTTCTCAAGTTAAAAAATATACTGGCATTCTGGTTTGCACTCATTCTGGCTCCATTCATCAGTAAAAAAATCAAATTTTAGTTAAAAAAACCCCAAACCCTATGGAAGGGTGTGCGAGGAACAGATTTCCTAGCCTAAATTACCAAATAATCCAACTAAGTATTTTTTCCTCCAAATTTCAGTCACATCTTCAGTCCAAGGACAAACTGTTCACCTCTAACACAAACCAATAGAAACAAACTTTGCTCAAAGACAGTTGTAAAACAGATTTGTTTAAAGAACGAAGGTTTCAACTTTTTTAGTACCATCCAGATGCTGCTAAATTTGTCACCTTCAGTGCATTGCTCCAGTAATTTGGGTAAATTAGTGGAGCCTTGGCAGCCGTTCACAATTGCATCTGAGTTAGTTCTTCAAGATTTGTTAGATAAGAAAAATTTGTTAGATAGGAAAAAACCCAAAAGGGGATTGGGCTTTCTCCGAGAACATAATTCAGTTTTATAATTTACATTAACACTTAGCTAGGGGGATTTGAGCAGGGAAGATCCTCAATCCCTTAAATTCACCACAATATTTACATTCCTACCTTTCCCAATAATTAATGTTATGGAAATGATAGTTGCTCTTTAAGGAAAACATCCCACTAGCAGGATGGGGGGTTAAGTAAGTCTAATAAACATTCCAGAGTGAGTACATGATCTCCTTGTCCCTGTGTTTGTCCTTCCTGACTCCTCTAAAAGACAACAGGAGACAGAACCTTCAGAAAGTCATCAAGACTTCAACAACTTCCCAAGTCACCTCAGAGCTTCTCAGAGGACACATGTGCCTCCCCCTGTACCTGAAAAGCAGAGCACATCTTGGCATCACACAGAAAAGCAAATTATATCCACATAATTATCCCTCCAGAACACCTTGAACAACATATGGTATGGAAATGAAACTGCCTGAAATGGATTAACTCAGCTATGTGATGAGATCCACAGAAGGGAGCGTGAAAAAAAAACGTTTCAAAATGTATTCAGTGTAGGATCCCACAACCAGGCACATTCATCATCCGGATAAGGTAATGACACCAGGAAATGAGCTAAGTAAATCCAAGACTGAAGTTTCATTTTCTGAAGTGCATCTGTTTGGCTCGTATTCCCCCAAACCTCATCATTCAGCCACGCTGGGTCTCATCTCGGAAGCAAAAGATGCAAGAACATAAATCAAAACAGCTCCTCCGACGAGCAGCCGTGGCAAACGTGCTTTTAATTTGATTTTACAAATAAATTAACTGCCTCCCAGCAGGTCCTTGCTACAGCCCTCCATGACATCTCCTTTCAGGTTGTCCTTTACTGCCGGGTTCGGGGTTTTTTTGGGTGGTGTCACTAAGGGAAGTTAAACCAGCTGGTTTTTCAGAAGAAAATGAGAAGCACTGGATTGAGCCAAAAAAAGTAACAGGGACGGCACATTCCTAAGAGGAGGTCATATCCTCCAACACTCCTTCCCTGTGATCATCTGGTCACTGCTTTCTATGTTTGGGAATGAGGAAAGCCAAAACTGAGGTGGGCTTACCATGGAGACAACCAATCAACTCAAAACCTTTCTAGGGATGGCGAGTATTTTTCACACTTCATGTACCAAGAGCAGGAGCAGCTGGCCAAAACTCTGGCTGAACATGTCCATGGTGGGACTCTGACTTTGGACCAGGCTGGTAGAAAAGTTGTTAACTTGTCAGAATGAGTCAAGTGGAGGCCCATCATACCAACCACCAGAAATCCTGTCAGGCTAAGACACCTACAAAGCATTCAACATCAAAATTTGGGGAAATTTCCAAAGGAGAGCATTTATATTCTCCATGCCTAAGGACTCCGCTCACCAGTTCAGGTTTAAGGTGAACAACCCAGGCAGATGATTACTGGACCAAGACCAACCAGATGTTAGGAAGTTTCAGTCCCATGAGTTCTGCTGGCAAACGTTCACAGGAGCACGAATAAGAGGAAAAACCAAGCAAGACCTAGACACACAGAAGCTTTCAAAATTAACATATGGATACTTTACGATCTGTTCAATTTGAATTTTGAATTGTCTCCACCAAAATTACACAAGTTTATGACTACTTTGTATGTCCCACTTGACTGCAAATGCTGATCAGGTCTGATTTTGTTCAACCCCAGCCTCCTACATCCCCCTCCCCTCTCTCTCAACACCCCGTTATGTCCCTGAGGCTTCCCTTCACTCCACAACCACAACCAGAGCAAATGGAAGCACCGTTACAAACCAACACAAAGAAGGATTCAATCAAATGAGCATCGAAGCCACCAAATGGCCCATTAGGGCATTGAAAATATGAATTAGGAGAAATATAAAGCAGAGAAGGTCAGTTAACAAGTTTATATAGAAATAGGATGAAGTGAGAATAGATACTTCATCTCCAGTAACATGATGAAGAACCTCAAAGGGTTTTTTCAGATTCATCTTGAGCATGGCCATGTCATAGGCTGGCTTTGCAAGAGGTGAAAAAAGGGGAGCTCTCCAAGGGGTGTCCTGGTGTTATTTTGCAAAGAATTCCCCCTTAACACAATGCTTCAACAGGAATTCCGTAAAAGGACAGGGAGAAACCTCCTCCATCTATTAACTCTACTGCCATCTCTATTCTAGTGCTCCCTGCTGTCAGCTGGAAGACCACCTCTGGAAGCAGTTTTACCTCCACTTTTTTCACCCAGAAAGCCAAAAAATCCGCATCATAATGACCAACACTCTGGGAAGGCATAAAGACACTTCCAAAGTACTCAAAATAATTTTTATCCTCCCTCTTTCCAACACCAGCCACCTTCCGACTATGTCACTGAAGCTTTGAGGCTTGGGGCAGTTCAACTCACTCGTTCCATTCCAAGGCAGAAAGTGCTGGACCTCGAGGATTCCCTCCAGGGTTGCAGGATGGACGAGAGGTTTTATTTGCAAGGATAACGATTTGCTTCTGACCCTCGCCATCCCCCTCCTCCTCCTTGCCAGGTCGCCAGATCATGTAGGCGCCGAGGGAACAGGCTGCACTTATTTCAGCCACGGGGCTGGAAGGCCCGGCCTGACGTGGGATCTGCCCACAGACACCGGATTCTTTACACATTTTCTGCGTGCACGAAATAGGCAGCACCAGAAATACCGGCCACGTGGGAAAACAGGAAAATATTTTATTCCTGGGCTAGGGAAGAAGCCATCGAGCTAAATGCGGCTTTGTTTAGGGGCAGGAGTGCCCGGTCTCTGCAGCAGGGGCAATTCAGGAATGCTGATAAGTCTGTTTGCTGTGCATAAATAACCTACATTCGAGCCCAACTGCTTTATCTCAGGGAAGGATAAAGCCCTCGGTGGCAAGGCCCCAATATTTGTCTACTCACTTATCAAGCAGGGGCCTTATTACAAAGGCTAATTCAAGTGAAGATTAGATTTCCCGTATGAAGGAACGGACAATAACATCAGATATTCTTCAAACACCAGTAAATAAGATTAATGAAGTGCCGCTGCCATGGGCTTTCACCTCGACAATGCCTTAAAAAACCAAAAAAACCTCATCCTGGTAGCTCCAAACAAATCTTTCCAGGGGTTTCATCATATTTCAGTGCGTAGACATCACCTCACTTCAGTCGGCCAGCAGCAACTACAAATAGCCTGCAGGAAGCCACCGATTTCCTGAAAAGAGGGTTAACCGAGAATCATAGAAAATTGAGAAAATTAAAGCCGGGCCTAACATCTTGATTAGGCTGAGGAGGGAAAAAATACAGCAGCAGCAGCAGCACTGAGCATGTTCAGACACCTGAATCCACACAGAATTAAATACGACTCTTAAAAATCAGAGACATAACAAAGAATTACCTCCTTCAGCACATTGTACCCAGGCAGTGGCTTTCTCTAGGCAGTTTTCACATAAAACCACCTACAGGTGACCATCTAAAATCTTAATTAGAAATAAACCCAACTCAGCGTTGAGATCCACCAAGCGCATCACAAATTGCAATACTTTGCATTTAAGTGCTCTCAGCTAAAGGACTAACTCAAAAACCGAACAGCAAAACAGAACTCGGCAATCACTGAAGCTTTGCGTGCTCAACAGTTGTGCTGACTGATCAGACACAGGCAAAAAATCAACTCAGGGCTCTGCGGGAAACAATCTGAAATAAAAATGTCAATTTGATGACTTTACCAAATAAAGTAGGAAGCTTGGTTTTAAAATGTCCCAAATTGTGGCAAAATATTTCACAACACAAAGGAGGGAAAGCACAGACTGACGCGTAGACAGCAGACGAAAAAATCAGAAAAATTGCTGAAATATAAGTATTGTAGCAGCCCTCCAAAACTCCAGGGATTGCAGGAGATAGATGCAGAACAAGAAGGTGATATGAAAACCATAACCTCACCCGTGTGAGGCAGACACTGTCACACATGGAATAACCACAAGGACAGGAATGTATACGTGAAACTGAAGCAAAAGAGGAATCAGAGCAATCTGATATTTAGAATGTCACTGTATAAATTAAAAATTGAGGGGGCTAAATCCCTCCTATTAAAAAAAAAAAGAGTTAAAGCTCCCTTTCCAGGCACTTATCCCAGCTGGCAGAGCAGCTTCCCTCTGATCTGAGAAAGACAATCTTGCCCTGCCCTGACCTGCCAGGACATTGCAGCAAAAGTCATTGTTTTATATGACTTTGTTGCCTTTCTCTTGCGTCCCAATAGATCATCACTGCATTAACTTTGCGTTTTTAATCTGTGCTCTGAGGCTCTTCCTCATGTGGAACTCTAGATCGCTATCAAGAGGTTGACTCCTCTGCCAGCTCAGGATGCTGATCTCCAGTTCTAACCCACTCAGGAATAAAAAAAAAAATAGGAAAACCACCACTTTTCATGATATTCCAAGACTCTCCTGCCACACATTTGAAAGAAACAGCCTCTAAATATTTATACATCCCTTGCATATTCTCTGCAGTTTTTCTCTCCCTTACATGACGCCTACAAATGAGGAATATCCCACAGCCAAGGCTGTAGGTGTCCCATGACCTATGTCTCCTTGATAGACCCTACAGATCCATCTCAAACAATAAAAGTGTTCACAACTTCACAAGAGACCCGGGACGGTAATTTGGGCACATGGCGATACAATAAAAAGGTAGAAAAAGCCTAAAAATACTATTTAACACTGTAAATAATTTATAAAAAATAATATTAGAAACCCACAAAACATTTGACAATGCACTTAAGTTGGAAAAAAAAATCCCTAAAAATAAGAGTACAGCTTATAAGAACGTTCTCACATCAAACCACCAGTGACATCCTCCAGGCTCTCCTAGGTCCTGGTGGCACAATCCTAAACTCCTGGTGGAGCTGCTCACACTCTTTGCTCCAAATGAAAAAAAAATTAGTCTTTCAAAGATTTAGAGCTAAGTTGGTTGAACCAAAGCCAAGGGAGAAGAACTTATATTGTCAGTTTTACCAAGAGAAGAAAGGAGAGGAGGGCAGGAGTCTCTGCTGCACCACAGCCCTGAGCAAGGAGCACCTCTACTTATGCCCTCAGGAAAAATAAAACTAAAAATTTCCTTCCTAGCTGAAGAATTTCCTAACTGCCACACTAAACCCTTGCATATCAGCTCTACCCGAGAAACCAGAAGTGAAGAAACTGTTCTGGTTGTGTCATTGACCTCAAAGGGCCTTTCCCAGCCCATCCCCAGTTGGGCAGGACCCTCTGGACAGGCACGTGCCTCGCTCAAAGCAGCAAGAAGAAACCCTTCTCACCCTCAGGATGAATTAATCAAATTTATCACCAGTTCCCTTGAGATCTGGGAGCATCTCACCACCTTCTGTACTTCGAGAGATCCCAGGACCAGAAAAATAGCCCTTGCTCCAGGAAGGTCCTTGTTCAGCTCCGGTCTGGAAGTGCGAGCTGCTCCTTTCATGCTCTGCCAGAAGTGGCCTCCAGTGAGGAAGCCTGGGATGAGTCACGCCACTGGCAGAAGGAACTTGCCAATCTGGATTGAAACGTTCAGATGAAACTATGAGATTTTTCTCCCTGCTCTGTCATCTCCCTTTGTGCACAGCAATTCCTGGTAATTGCACACTGCCAGGCAGGCAGTCTGGCAGAGGGGAAGCAAAAATACCCGGCAAACATGGCGAGGGTCTGCCAACCATGGCTTTGTCCTAAAAACTGAGGCAGGAGGGTATTAAGGGACTGAGAGGATCATTTGGGAAGAGCACCATAAAAACTCTTCTGGTTTTTCACTGACTTGCACAAATTCCAGTTGGCATTGGGGTTTATTGCCTTCCACACCTGCAGAGCTCTGAGCCCAGAGCTCGTACCATGTCTGCAGCATATCTTCAAATACTGTGTTCTCTAATCCGAGTTAGCTTATACATAAATCCAGGGAAAAAACTTTTAAACCCACAAGACAGATCCAGGAAAAAGAAGTTTAGCCCTAGTGGCCTCTCCAACAAGGGATAAAACACGTATTAAACTGATCCATGTTACATGTCCAAAGATGCAGGTAGTCTTTTTACGAAAATATAACATACTGAGCATTAAAGACTTACAATTAATTCCTTTTTCCCACAAAATCCATTTTACTCAACGATGGGGACAAGATATTTCTTTGCTTCATTCACTATCTCAACCTACTGCAAGCCAAACGCATATTAAAGAATAAAAGCAGTAGCAATATCTCCTCTGTCTTTTGAGCTTGATTTGGCAATTCTGGCAACAAAACTCCTAATTCAACATGTTCTTTACTTAAAATTGAAACTGCAGGACATCTGCTGTTGCTGCCAAGCTCACTGTGCACCAGAGCATTTCAAGTCTCACTCTGCCTCTTTAACGTTGGGGTTTGGTTTTTTTATCTCTCCAGCTCAACCTCTAATTTAAAGGAAACTGTGCTGGATGCTCTAATTGACCCCGTTCTCTTCCTTCCCCAGTCTGTCTCTATAATTAGCCCTTCCCAGCGAAGGGAATCAGCAACAAGACCTTTCTGAGCCCCACCCTGCAGACCACAGTAACTGCCTCGTATTGTTTTTGCCCAAAAATCAACAGCTTCTGGACAACAAAAGGTTTAAAAATTGAAAAAAAAAAAGTAAGATCAAACGTGTATTGATAATTTTTCAGCACATTATGCTGAGTGAAGCAGGCAACCAAAAATTTCCCCTGCAACATGAATCCCTCAGCAGTACTTTGTAACATGAGCAAAATACTTGTTTTCCTCAAAATACCACACAGTTGCACAGCTGCCCACCCCAAATTCACCCATCCAAGACTTCCCTGTGGATCTCAGCACATGCACCAAGCACAAAGGATTCCAATCTCCACTAAGGCACCAGAAGGGCCCACACCTTGTTTCTTGAGGAATTAAATGGCATGTTGAGAATGAGGAAAGGAAATGCATTTAAAAAATACTCTTATCGGCGAGCAAATGCCACTACAGAGATTTTACTTCCCTACTTGCCTCTACAATAGGTGGAGATTCCTACCAGGTGACCGGAGCTGGGGGTATTTTTAGGCATTTAGGGGAAAAAAAAGCAAGCAAACAAAAAAACCCACCACAACAGCAGCAAAAAACCAAAACAACCCCCCAAAACCCAGTTCAGGTCCAGATTTCAGAGCTGCTGAGCACCAGGAAGTGCAGGATGAAGCAGAAGATCCCAGCAACACTGGCAAAAACACACGGGATGATCTCAGGTCTAATATGACCTAATCCAGGTCCTCAGTGCCACCACAGCACCTCCCATCTCAGCCTTCCCAAAGGATGATACTCCAGCTAGCACAGTCCAAAACTAAACCAGGAATTTCCCTGGTTAGTTTTAAGGTTTGTTTTCTTCCATCCACTCTTGCTTCTCCCATCCCCAAGGTTACAAGGACACCCATCTCAACAGGCTGCTCCTGAAGAAGATGCCCACCAGGAGAAGCCTCTCAACATCTGGTGTGCAGCAGGTTCCTAACTCACTATTTTCCACTCAATTTTCTCATTTGACTTTGCAGCTTTACAATCATTTTGCACCCCACATTACATGGAGCCCCATTACATTCGAAACCAAACAGGCTGAATTTTTTTATGATTTTGGTGATTAATTTCCCAGACTGACATTCTCTTCAAATCCATCAATGCCATTAGCTAAGAATCATCCCAGCAGTCCAGAGTTCCAGCCTCCCAAAGCACACCAACACACATACTTGTGTAACAATCTGGAATTTCAACGTTTAGACATTCAGAAAATTAAACTGCATCTGGCAGGAGTCTCGCTAATAACAGCAGCACCTGAACCTGTAATGATCCTTCACCCAAGGAAAATTGTTCAAGTTTTTTGAATACCTGTCCCCTCACAGCCCCTGAAGAGCATACCTGAAAGGAAAGTATGTAGATTAATGCTCTCAAAACAGAAAAGAAAGTTGATCCAGTCCTACAAGAAGAGAAAAAAACCCCAACACCTTTCTCGGTGCAGAGGATAGTCCGTGCTCTGGGAAAAGACCTTCAAAATACACAGAAAAACTGCACCCAAAGCATTGTAAATCCAGGTCTGCAGGTTTTAATTTCCAATTATTTTTCTGAGATATTCTCTCAAGGATTCCACTTTTATTAAAAATAGACTCAACACAAGACAGAAGATCACAATGTCCCCACCACGCCGTCTGAACCATGAATATCAGACTGAGCTACTTTCAGACTGAGTTTTCAAACAAGTTTTGTGTGCAATTGAAAAAGTTTCACGCAGGGCCACTCCTTAGACTGCAACAACTACAAAAAACGTCTCATTTAGCTTTTGCTCCTCAGGTTTCACATCTTCACCGACAAAACAAAAATGAAAGCAGCCTTCAAGCAGCTAAGCTGCAGAGAAAAAAAACGGGGAGGAAACCCCTAATGTTGCTAAAACCCAGCCAGCAAACGCTGGGTGAGATTCACACCTTCCCTCCGTGGGAACAGGAAAATACTCAGGCAGGGATTTTTTTCCCCTTGTTTCAGCAAAGACTTTTAGGTGGGAGAATGAATTCTCAGTCCCTCACACATGGACCTTTGTGCTCATTTTTCCTCCTTACTCCATTTGCTGGAAGTGCTCTTTTTTTTTTAAAATATATTTTTCTCCTCATATTTATTGTATTGTTCAGCCCAGCTGAATAACAATGGCTCTAAAGGGGTATTTCAATCACAGCATAGGACAGCCGAACTCAGAAATCAAACGTTGGAAGGCGGCAGCTCCCACCTGGAATTACAAAGAGATTGGAGCCTGGAACAATGCACATGAGTCCATGTCTTTTCCACAAAATCGGTGGGACAAGGAACAGGCAACAGCAGCCAAGTCATCTTTCTTGGAAAGTTTTTTCTTAAAGATATAAGAAGAAGAAATACTGCTGCTAATGTTTATCAATGCTAATAAATTCCTTAATCAAATCCCTGTGGATTGCAGTGAGATCAGAGATGCATTTGGACGAGGAACTACGCTTTGAAACAAGTGCTCTGACAAGTCAAGGTGCACTTGGCCACCCCTGGAGTTGAGCGAGGTTAAGCAGCAAGCAGCAAAAGGATTTGTGGGTTTATCCAATCCTCCCTGCAGACTCCTCGGTTGCTTTTGGTAAAGTTCATTCTCTTCATAGCTGAGGAAAACTCTTAAGATTCCTCGTTATCTGCTGCAGGCACCTCAAACCTGACCTCTGCTCTGTATTGTCCTCCTATCTCCTTGCCTACCTGCCAGGCACGGTGAAGCGCCTCCGGATAAGATTATCCGTGGCGCTAGCCGCCCCAGCTCTCCTGACAGGAACGCTGGCGCCTGCCTGTGCAGGTTATTTGTGCCACGGCCTGGCCGGGAAGGAGGAAACCCAGAGCATGCCCTCGTTGCTCAGCCAGACGTTTCACTGAGCTCCGCAAACGCCTGAATCCCAAGGGAGGCGCCTGGGCTGCCGCATCCCTTGTCAGCAGGGCTGGATCTTTATTTTCGGATGAAAAGAAGCAAAAGAAACAATGGCTCTGCTTTTAAATATCTCTCCAAATCCCTTTGTTGAGCTGGAGTGGTTCAGCCATCCTTGCCACCACCAGCAGCAACAAATTCCACATAATGATGCCCCGTTTACAAAGCAATTGGTGAATTAAGGAGCAGAGATCGGCTCTTCTGCACTCAAAGAAACCCCCAGAAGGGTTATTTACCCACACAACCTCCCTCTTCCAAAAATCCCATTTATTTCAAAAAATCATTACAAATTGCTCAGAACTGTTTTCATCAAGCACAACGTTTCTAACAATCCACTGCGGTCTTTTTTTTTTTTTTGCCTAATGGGACCACATTCCTCAACAATTAAATCATTTACTAATTCCTCCCCGGGGAGGCTGTCCTGTGCACCCAACAAGCACAAACCAACCTAACAGTTCATAGACAAGTGCCATAGAAGTTTAAATGGCAACATTTAGGAGAATTTTTATTTTGGTCTATGTATTTACGTGAAGTATGAAAAGACAGTAGAGTTACGGAAGTCTACTAAAGTAAATATTTTCAGTTAACTTGTTTTAAGTTCATCCCTCAAAACCAACCATGTAGATGCTGAATACAATGAAAGAATTCTTGGCGGTCTATCAAAAACATTCGTAGTCTGGGCTGGTTTTAAAGCTCAGGTTTTCCAAAGATGGATCTATCTGGATTAAACACTCCTCTTCCATCAATGCTCAGCCATGAGACACCATATCCAGGATTCTCTACCTTTTTAAAGGTCATGCTTTGCAAGAAGCAGAAGACAAAGAATTTTGATTAAAAAACAGCACAGAGGCTGTCAGATTATCTGTGCCTGATGGATAAAAGCCAAGACCTGGAACGAGCATCCAAGGAGTCACTCTAGGATTCAGGGTCATCTGGGGGATGCCAGAAGTGATTCAATGTGAAGAGACCAGCAAATAAGACTCAAAAATTATATTGAAACACACATATTTTGTCTATTTTTACATTTAAAGGGGGTAACCAAGGTATTTGTTTATTTTGAACTATATTTTTCCTTTGCTACTTCACGCAGCATCCAAGCGGGACAGTCCCCTGCTCTGCTCCCCGCTGCTCCTAACAGGGATTTGCAGTACCTCCTACAAGTCACAGGGATGGAAACCAAGATGATTTTTCCAAGAGAAGCTGAGCAGACAGCTGGAACCATCAAAACTACCAGGGTTGAAAGAGTCCAGTCCAGCCCTCCCCTCAAAGGGGATCACCTACACAGAGCCAGCCTATCCCTAGGGGCCTTAACAACAAAAGGGATTTCATAAACTTCCTCCATGACCTGGAAGAGATCCTTAAAGGCACACTAGAACCCAACAGAGAGATGACAGGAGACCACAGCAGAGCTATGCCTGCATCTTGTTTTAAGTCAGGCATGTAGCAGCAAAAAAAGCAACATAACTCTGTAAGTGTGTGAGACGAGAGCTTGGATGAGACACAGCTGGCTGAGCTCCCCACGTGATGATCTCACATCAACAGAGAGAGGATCCAACTAAGGAGTATCAATATTCCTTGGGAGGATGGAGAGACGGATCTCAAAGGGTCCAAGCAAACTTCAAGCTTGTATCTGGGTGCTTAATGCAGAGATAGCACAAGTATCTACACCAAACCTAGACACACTGTTTATCTGCCCAGGATAATTGGCTGCCTCACCAGCTCCTGTAGCTCCTATCTTCTTTGTTTTCCCTGATGGCATTGACCCAGCCTCACTGCCCTCCTATGCCGAGCATCCTCAGTGCACCACAGCCTTTCCACTTCTGAGCCCCACTGGCAAAAAATCTGCCTGGCTGAAGACCTCGCTCTGTCTCTTCATAAGGCTCTTAGCAAAACTCTAAAGAAGGGCTGACAAAAAACACCAACAGAGCCCCAAACATGGCTTTGTCTCACCATGGTTTGGCACAGCGTGAACAGCCAAAGGCGTATGAGAACCCCACACAAAGAGACATCTCATCCCTCTCCAAAGGGATGCCCATCCGTGTCTAATGAGAAACTGCAATGCAAGACTTAACAGCAGAAAGTAATCAGAAGAGTAACAATAATCCTTAAATCACAGGTATTTATTTATTTCACTTTGCCTTGAAAAACCCTGAGGAGTTTCCACAAAACACTGTGGAACCACTTGCCAGCTTCATGCTGATTATCAGCAAATGGACCTAGACTATCCTTGTTCCCGTCCCAAGATTAACTTCAGCCAGGCCAGATCCTCTTTCAACTGGAGCCTGTGACTAGACCAGCTTAATGAACTCATGGAAAGGCAGAGGGAAGCAGCAGTTGAACAGGCTGCAAGTGGAAGGCTGCTCTCTGCAAGCAGTGGATCACAGATAATCTCATTCTCCTTGGACACTTCCCACCCAACGCAGCTCAAACCACGTCCTTTCCCTTCTCCTCCTGCAGCCCACAAACCGCAGGTGGAAGACAACCAACGTGAGACACCTAAAGCCACAAGAAACCCAATCTGACTTTGCAGATGACCCTGCTGGGAGCAGGATTTTGGACCAAGAGACCTCTTGAGTTCCCTTCTGACCCAGGCGAGCCTACACTCCTCCATCAGAGGCAGCATTAAGATCATGGGGGTTTTGTTAGGAATAAAAAGTATTTGTGGCAAAGACATGGAACTCTCACCTCACCTGTAAAATTTTTCCACAGGTACCTGTGAAAAAGGGATCCATAGATTCCTCCCCATAGACAGAATAACGCTACCACAAGGTCTAACAAAACTGCAACTCTTGATAATATTTTAAAAACAGACACAAAAATTAGTTCAACTCTAAAAATCCCTGTTCAATAGCCTTCCCTCCTGAATTTTCATATTTTCTGAGATCAAGTGGTTTGTTGAGTTCCACTTTTAAAAGTTTAATTCCAAGACACAGAGGTTAAGACATCAACACAATCACAGGTGTCATGTCACCATGGTGTTCGACCTGTCAAACACAGCACAAGATTTAATATTAAAGAGTCACTCAGAGAAAACAAACACTATTCCTATTTCTTGTTTTTGTCCATTATCTGGCAAGAGTTTCACGTGTTTGGTTTCTATAGTCTCAACTCTGAACACCTGTGCCTTCACACGTATACCCAAAACCTACGGAAAAAATTTGGCCTGTGTGAAAGAAAAATAAAATTCCACAAAAACAATCTCAATTCCAATGATCCATAGACATCCCATCAGCAGCATTTTGTCCCCAAAACTCCACAAGAAACCCAAGCTTTGTGATAATCCCAGCCATCTAACCTGAACACAAGGCAGAGTATTTTTGCAGCATGAAGGCCAAAGAACTACCAAGCTTCTCGCCAGAGCAGGGAAGCACCCAGACACATCCCAGATCTCCGTTAATGCTTTTGTCCAAAGGAATGCTAGAGAAAGTCTCCAATTTGCAAACTTGAGCCGTGATCCTTTAAATATTTATGCTCATGTTTACTTTGTCGAGAGGGGAGAAATCCCTCTCACTCGAGAGGAAGTGAAGCAAACATCGGCACGCAGGACAAAGCCTGAGAAATTCAGATGCTCTTTTAAACCTCGACACAAAAAAATCCCCATGTTCCAAAGCTGAAACCTGCACCCAGGCTGGCCCAGGGAGCCAGAGTCCAGGACCAGGCTGGGAGCTTCAACGACACGACGACATCAACGACACAACAAACATGCCTTCAACCCCGGTGTTCCGCGTGCAAGCGGAACGCAAATTCCCTTTTATTTACAAACCAAGGGGACGCAGGAATTTCTGAAATCAAGTTTGACCAGCTAAGATGCTTCCCGTGGTTCAACGACCTTGTTTGCTCCCTCATAAATGTATTTTTAAAGGAATTGAGTTCAAAAGTTGCACGGTTTAGAGCAAGAACTAGAACTGGGCAGAAAATGGCCAAAACAATACGCTCACCAAAACCAAGCACCCTGAACAACTTTAGAAACTCTCCGGTCACGCTTGAATGACAGAATCCCAGGATGGTTTGGGCTAGAAGGGACCTTAAAAGCTGATCTTGTTCCACCCCCTGCCATGGGCAGGGACCCCTTCCACTAGACCAGGGTGCTCCAAGCCCCATCCAACCTGGCCTTGGACACTGCCAGGGATCCAGGGGCAGCCACAGCTTCTCTGGGCACCCTGTGCCAGGGCCTCATCCCCCTCACAGGGAGGAATTTCTTCCCAATATCCCATCTAACCCTGCTCTCTGGCAGTGGGAAACCATTCCCCCTAGTCCTGGCACTACAGTTCCTGATGAAGAGTCCCTCTCCAGCTTCCTTGTACACCCCCCTCAGATACTGAAAGTTTGCTCCGGGTTTCCCCAGACTCAAAGTATTTAAGCTCCAGGACTACAGGACATGTGTGGTCCCAAGGCTGTTATGGAGAACCCTGGTCTTCCTTGCCAGCTTGGTGGTGCCAAGCTGCAAAACCAGTGGAGGGACCAGCACCGTCCCTGTGCTCCCAGTACTCCCCCTGTTGACTTGCAGGCATGTGAAGGAGCGATCCGATCCGTTCTTCCATCCAGAGCACAATACCGTTCTCCCAGAAACCAAGCAGGGGATGAGGATTTCAAGTCCAGCCGTACCTTGACACGAGCTAAATTAAGGTTGCACAGGTAAGTTGGGTTTCATGTTTCCCAAGTGCCCAACCTCGGGTGCTTCACATCCCCAGGGGTTTTCCTGCAAACCTGATCAATGCTCACAAAATTCATCATAAACATCCCAGATAAAAATAATTTAGGCATAAAGCGTTCAGATTTGCCTAGCAAAGGATCCCGAAGGTTTGACTGTCTGAGTGGTTTAGTACCGGCGCTCGTGAAAGATGCTGTAACAGCAGACATCATCTCAGGAATTTGATACCTCGAATCTTAAAATGCAGCTTCCCCACCAAAATAAGAAGGAAAAAAAAGGTTAAAATGTGGAGTTTATAAATCATAACAGGAGCAACAGATGCACAGAACAAATAACTTCACAAAACAGATCTAAATTTTAAATGCATGATGAATTCAAATAAAGCTTTTTCCAAGTGCTGCTGATAGACACCAGGCCTTTCAACACAGAGAAAAAAATCTCTAAAGCCACCCTGATTTATGCATCGATTGCAATAAATAAATAAATAAATAAATAAGAAGCTGCATCATCATCGATAGCCCGGGAAACAAAAGCTTATTAGTTGTGTGCCAGGGCTGCTGAATTACCTTCCCTGCCATCAGCAGCCTGACTGACAGCTTCCAAAACGGTCTTGGGGATCAAAAATCACAGCCAGGAGGGAGGGCAAAGGCTGGGAGAGCCTTCATGAGGGAAAAAGGCATAGAAAACCCTCTTACTTTAATTAAATAAAACGTAAAAATGAGAAAAGCCATTGAAATGGGCGAGTTTACTCAAGGACGTAGGGGAAATCGTGTGACTGCAGGGCGAGGGGCTGAAAAGATGATGCTCTTCAGGGATAACGCAGGCTCTGACCCAGCCGGAGTTTATGGATAAGCTCAGATTTGTAAGGTCGTGCTTAAGGATTCACATCCCATCACCGCAGCATCCATACACCTCTCCAAGGGAACACAACGCTCCCCTGTCATTTCCTAGCAGTCTCATGGGAAAAGAGTCAGGAAAGCATTTGAGCCGGCCAGAAACCCAATTCTCCACCTAGCAATCTATTTACAGAGCGATTTATTACAGCTCTTGGTTATCGACCGAGTGAGAAACCGCGCCGGTTTTCCTCCCGTAGCAGCAAATCTCCTTCCTCTGCCACTACGTGATTATTTTTTTGATCCGCCGATAGGCAGGGACCGCGCTGCAACGAGGGATGGGAAAGCCATGATTTCTGCTGAGCTCACGCTCCCCACTTTATCAACCTCGGCTTGATTTGGGAATAGGAAAACATAAATGGAGGAGGAGGAAGCCGATCGAGAAGCAGAAGGGCGGCAAAACGCCCGGCTCCGAACTCACGGCAGGTCCTAGCGCAGGTCACGTCGCAGGGGATTTTTTTTTTTGGATAAAGCAAAGGCCGTTTTGGCTACATTTAGGAAAATTCCAGAAAGAAATATCGACTGTTTTAACCTTCAGAGGAGCAGTGCTCCCACAGGGGTCCGGCGTGCCAGGGTGGGAACTGCCGTGAAGTCCAACACTGAGCTAAGCAGACCCAGGTATACCTCATTCCGACGGGTGGGAATATTCGGCTGATGGGTACTCGGGAATGGCTCTGCGTGGCGCACCGGGCTGCCGGAGCCACGGGGCGACCGCGGGTGATCGCGACCTGCTTCCGTCGCGATGCCCATCGCCGTGGCCTCAGGGCTACTGCCACACTCAGGGATACAGCCCACGGCCCCACTGGTGACACTGGGGACACCACTGAGGTACATCTCCCCCCAGGCTGTTTTTTCCGTGTTCTGCGTGTCCAACCCACCCGCGACAGGGGTGAGCGGCACCGGGCGGTGAAACCCCGTGCACGAGGGGGAGCGCGGGGCCGCCCCGCACCGCGCGCCCACTGGGGGCGGCTCAGGCGGGGAGGATCCCACGCCACCGGGGAGACTCCGCGACACCGGGGAGACCCCACGACGCCGGGGAGACTCGCCCTCCTCCGCCGAACAAAGACTCCCGCCGGCCCCGCGATGCTCCGGCAGGGTTTGCCCCACGACCCCCGCCCCGCCGCTCCCACCTCACGCGCGCACCGGAGGCCCCCGCCCCGCTCCGCTCCCCGCTGCCGCCGCCACCGCTCACCTGGGTGTCGGGGCGCGGCGCATCCCTCGCCCGCAGCCGCCGCCGCCGCCGCTGAGGGGGGTCCCGAGGATCGTTGGCTGAGGGAGGTCGGTTCTGAAAAGAGGTCCCGGGGGTCTGTGCTGCGGAGGGTCGGTGCTGAGGAGTGTCCCGAGGGTCGGTGCTGAGAGGGGTCCCGGGGGCCGGCGCTGAGGGGGATCGGTGCTAAAGGAGGTCCGGGGGTCCCGGGGATCGGTGTTGAGAGGGGTCCCAGGGAGGGGAGGTGCGGACGGGCGCTCCCGCCGCCTCCG
>VZRV01005956.1:107601-127204 GCA_013398115.1 Falcunculus frontatus
GCAGCGCACGGCAACCGGGCGGCGGCGGGCGATGAGGCGGCGGGTGAGAGCCGGGGGGGACACGGGAGGGGACACGGGGGGACAGCGGCGGGACGCGGTGCCGGTGAGGCCCCGGCGCTGGGCGCCATGCCCGGGGGTCGCGCCGGCCGCAGCCGTCGGGGGTCGGTGCTGGTCGGCCCCAGGCCCGGAAGCTTCAGCCCGCATTTTAAGGGGAAAAAAGGGTAAAATGGCTAAAGGAGGAGTGGAGGTGTGTTACGGTGCTGGGGGTGGTCCTTGCAACCAGCCCAGCCAGGCCCTGACCCTGCGCCCGGCCCGGGTGGGCCCTCTCCTGGCCCCGTAATTCCCGTTTATTCCCACGGAAGCAGCGTTGGGATGAGCGAGCCCTTCCCGGGGCTGCTGGCGTGCTCTGATCCCGGCACCTGAGCGCCGGGAGATGCTCGGGGTCAGGCTTGGGGTCATGCTCGGGGTCAGCACATCGCTCCTCCTCCCGGGGGGCGTGGGACACCCCGAATCGCTTCCTCTGACCGAATTCCCGCACCTGACCGAATTCCTGTGACCTCCGGGTCTTTCAGACAGGTTATATTCCCTCCCTGTGCTTCCTGCTGCTCCCTGGATTAGACCTTTTCTGCGGGAGGTGAGAGGTGAGTGCATCGGCGTTCGGGTTAAGGATCTGAGCTGGGATCCCATCGGTACCAATCCCACCGATACCTCTGGAACATTCCCGGTGCCATCGCTCATCCTCAGCCGTTCTGGTCGCTGAGGGGTTTTTTCCTGTTAAACTCCATGCTTTGCTCCATCCTGGGGAGCAAAAACCATTGGGTGTTGTTCCTGTGGCTCTTGGTTTCGTGCCCTGGGAGATGCTGTGACACCAAGAGAGGTTCTGAGTTTGGTTGCAGAGTCTCTGGTTTGGGAAATTTGTCCAGAACAGAGAAGTTTGGGCATAGTGAGAGTATTTTCCTCTGATTTCTGCACTCATGGCCTGTTGAACCTGCAGAAGTGGGATGTTCTTGTATCATACAGGAGTTATAACCTACACCTACAGAGAGATTATTTGTATTTAAGAGAAAAGGAGACAACTACGCTTCCGTTCTGGTTGAGTTGTTTAATTTTCCTTGAGTTTCTCCTCTGGCTCTGTCAGGAAACACAGAAGTCCAGAAATTCAGGAGTCGCCCAGTCCAGCTCCTGCTGGTAAATAGAAATTAATGGTCCTTGTCTGATCTTGCTCCATTAACAACTATCCAGACATGGTATCTAAACCCTATATTTCCAGGAAAAGTGAATAGTCTGGGGGTTAAACTGTAGGGTCTTTTACTCTTGATCTTTAAAAGACAAAACCTTCTCTGTCCCTCCTCCTGTTCCCTGGTAAAGTCTGGATTTTTTGCCTTCCAGGTGACCATTTTCCTATTTACCTCCATGTTCTTTAAATTAGGAACAGGACTCTAGTGATGTGTCACCTTAAACTATTCACTCCGGAGGTTCTTAGTACCTTTAATTTATTAAAATAGACTTTAGGAATCTGATTCATCCTTAGTTCACACTCCCTTTGCTCTGTCACTGCCTTTTTTACACTCAGTTACTGACGAGTCTCGTTCCTTGGCTCTCAAGTGCCTTCAACAATTACCTGCAGAGGGTTGTTGTCTTTAATGGTGTGAAAATGACAGGTTTGGGGTGTTTTTTGGTCAAGTGGTGGAAAACAGAGGCTTTGCTTTGCATCTGGACACGAAGGAGCCCCATCCGTTTACGGATTGAACTCGCACTAATGTCAGCAGCTAATTTGTTAAATTATTATAACTTCAGTGAGGGAGACTCGACCTGTTGCCCTATTGATGCAACACAGCACCGTCTTCAAATCTGTAAATGAAAGGATGGTGTTTATATTGAAATGCTCCTTTCTTTCTCCCCGGATTCCTCATCTCAGCACTGGAAATGGGGCAGCTGAAATCTCTTGGAGGAGCTGAGGATTCCAGGGAGTTTGCACAAATTCCAACTATTAATATGCAAATAAAACAAACCGGCAAGACACTTGTTGGCAACCTTCAGCAAATGTTCCAGGCCTGTGCCAGTATTTATTCTATTTTTGTGAAAACTGAACAGAGTGTGCCTGAGCCTTCAGGAAGAGAGTCCTGGCTGTGGCTGAGCAGAGCTGCTCCCAGTCCACATCAGCATTTCAACGCTCCTCAGAGGCTCAGATCCACGTCCTGGCTGCTCTGCAGATCCATCTTTAGCTCTAATGGGAGGTTCTCCCAAACAAAGCCACCTCACCAGTGGCTTTTCCCAGCCCCACCACATTGCTTTGGTCCTCACTGCTTACCTGACCTGGCTCTGAGGGAGCCTCCCAAGGGTTTTCCTTGGAGCTGCATGTGGTGAGTCATCCCACAGAACTCACAGGCAGTTTTCACAAATACCAGATGGCAATAAAATTAAAAGTAGTAGCTACTGAGCACTTGCTAGAACCATTCTCCTTCCTGACTGGAGGAACCTGCCAAATGTCCTGGCAGAAAAAAAAAACAACGATGTTTCTGCAGAGTGGAAAATTAACAGAGCACGGGACACACGCTTCCCTTGCCCTTCATCCCATTTGGACTGGAGTGGAAAGCTATTGGCTGGACTTCTCCATGTCCAGGAGAAGATGAAGCAGAAAGAACACAATATAAAGGAAAATTTGGGGCATTTTATGGGCACATACAAGAAGTATTTCAGCAGTGCCCGTGTTAAACCCCCAAACAGGATGTTTGGAGGATGTCCAGACCTTTAAACCAGGCTATATTCAGGCAGGCTGAGAAGTTACTGGGATTTCGTTTGGATTTCTTGTTTTTATGCTAGGAGGGTTTGCACCACGAGCTTGGAAATAGTTGGAGCTCGTTAAGGTCGGAAGCGTGTCCAAATACCATTGTGTTTGGCTCAGCATAAACAAGGGCTGCTCCCTTCCTCTGGTGACTCCTGCTGCTCGGCATCTCCGGGATGCACCAGCCACACACAAATGCTCGCTGGCTGTTTCATGCCCCAAACACTCACCTCGGCCCTTCCTTCCCACGTGTGACACACGGGCCGTGGCTCATCCGTTCCATTCCTTGCCTGTCACGTGCCAGGGGACCTTGCCGAGATTTTTGAGAGATAAATCCCTTAATTTATGCATCCCAGGCCAGGAAGGGTTATTCCTCATGATTCATGTCACAATAAGAAGCGTGAATCTACTTCTTCCTAACAGAACACTCCATTTGCTTCTTTCCTCCTTATCATGATGGAAAATTAGTGACTTATTTATAGTGAATCATATTAAAGTGATCTTATTGTTCTGAGCTTTTCACACAAGGCTTTCAGAAATCTGAAGATGTTTTTGTGCTGCCTTTGGGACAGAGGAGGGAAGGGTGAGGCCAAACCAGCTCCATGTCACCCCTGTTCCAAGTTGTGGCATTTCCAGCCCTGTCCTGGCCAGGAAAGGAGCTGGAGGCTGAGGATGCATCACAGCACTGAGGAGCCCGGAAGGGCTGGGGGGTGTCAGAGATAAAGGAAAACCAGGGTGGATATAGGGGCTTTAAATCAAATTTCCCTATGGAAAACCTCCTAAATCCTACTCTGGCTACGTAGAGAGTTGTCCTAAAGATTCCCACGGTCAGGAACTGGTTTGTTTGTGATCTTGTCTTGCTTTGTTGCTCCTTACTCATGGCTGTGCCTCCTGTGCTGGCAGCCCAGCAGGTTCTCCTGGAACAGGTCATGCCTCTGGCACGGAGCTGGGGCACTCTGTGCTCAGAAAAAGGGACCGTGTGTCTGTCAGACAGCCCAAAAAGGTTTTTATGTAGGGAATACCAGCGATGCAAAGAACTCCAGTGATTGCCACTGCACAGGTAAAAAACACTGAGACACCCAAACACCACCTGGATCACTCCTGGTTTCAGTGCAGGAACTGCTCTGAAACTCCTTTGCTGTGAGGTTCAGATCCTCAGGATGGAAGGTTGATCTCATTGGAGCCACAGTAGGTTGCTGCTCAACCCAACACTGTTCTCCATCTGCTCATGGACCTTCAAATATCCATCTGGGCATCCTGGGTTCTCGCTCATTGCTGCTGAGAAGGAACTCAGGGTGTTTGTTGGGCTGCATCACGTCCCAGATGTGATCAGTTCCTAACCCCTGTTCCCTTTCTATGTTGCAGCTCTGGCGGTTCCCCGGAGCAGCGCAGGATGGATCCCGTGGTTCTCAGCTACATGGACAGCCTGCTGAGGCACTCAGACGTGGCCCTGCTAGAGCCCCCAAACTGGCTCAACGACCACATCATCGGCTTCGCCTTCGAGTACTTCGCCAACCAGCAGTTCCAGGAGTTCAGCCACCGCGTTTGTTTCATCAGCCCCGAGGTGGCTCAGTTCATCAAGTGTGCCCTTAGTCAGGAAGAAATAGCCGTATTCCTCCAGCCGCTGGACCTTCTCCGCAAGGAGCTGGTGTTCCTGCCTATCAATGACAACTCCAGCCAGGCCGCCGGGGGCACCCACTGGAGCTTACTGGTTTATTTCAGGGACAAGAAGTGCTTTGCCCATTACGATTCACACAGTAAATGCAACTCTGTCCACGCCAAGCAAGTGGCAGGGAAGCTGGAGGCCTATCTGGGAAAAAGAGGGGGCAAAGCCACCTTTGTGGAGGAGAAGGCGCCGGCGCAGCAGAACAGCTACGACTGTGGGATGTACGTGATCTGCAATGCCGAGGCTCTGTGCCACGGGTACTTCCAGGGCCGGATGGAGCCTCTGCTGCAGCTCCTCACCCCCTCCTACATCACGCAGAAGAGGTCGGAGTGGAAAGCTCTCATCACGAAACTGGCACAGAAGTGATGGGGATGCATCTCCAGCCCCCCAAAAACTGCCTTCCCGGTCCAAGAGGCAGCACCCCCAGTGCCTGAGGGAGATGCCCATGCACAGGATTGTCCCAAAGCAAAAGAATGTAACCCCTCCAGCATGGCTACACCCCCCAAACACCCCATTCCCTCCAGGAAAAGCCTTATTCTCCTCTGGAAATCACCAGCCTTTCAACTTCTAATGATGAGTCACTTTGCTTTCAAAGAAACCCTCTCCATGGCACATTTTTACAGTAATGGCTATGGCAGAACAGGTTGCTAAAGAGACTTCTGCACCTGTGCCCAGCAGGCAACACACCCTCATTAGGTGGCTTTAGTTGGCTCCAGGCATTGTCCTTTCAAGCCAGGTTTAGCAAATGCCCTTTGAGCCCAAGCCCCTGAGTGCTTTATCATGGACAGTTCTAGTCTGTGCCTCGGGCTAACGGGATTGGAGTAATCTGGGATTTAGCAGCCAGGATTTTGTACCCCTGAAAACCTGACATTGAGATGTTGCTGCAAAAAGATGAGACTCCAAAGGAAATGCTACAATTAATTTAAGAGCAGGGCAAAAACAAAGTCAGTTTTCATCAGCCAGGTGCTCCTAGGCCACACAGTGATGGCTTTTTTTGGTCCCCTGCCCCTGCTTGTTCTTATTGCAAATTAAAACCTGACTCTGAACTGCTGGAAGATTAATAGGAAGATGAGAAAGCCAATCCTAGGAAAGGAAACTTAAATGAGATGAAAAGCGCCACTCACTCTTTGAAGTTTGGGGTTTTTCATTAGGATTTTAGGTCGTCTCTGTGTGGGGAGGGTTCGGCAGCGCTCCCCAACCCTTGTTAGCGTCGCTGCACACAGCGGTCACTGCTCTAACACAAAACCAGTTCTGTTACTTGAGAGAAAAAAAAAACACACCAGGGAGAACAAAAGGACAGAGTTTGAGGTATAAAAGCCAAAGATAACTGCAGGCTCCTTGAAGTCCTTAATGCACTTCAGAAAACTGAAAGACTTCCCCTCCTGTGCTGGATGATGGCTGGGATCCCGGAGTGGATCCTCTCCTTAAAGACAGGCTTTGCAGTGCGGAAAGTAAAAATTAAACTGAGATGTCATTGCAGGATAAGAAATAATCTCTCACCTGGTGAGAAGCAAGGAGCAGGTTGCTCAGGTGGTGTCTAGCAGAGCAACCACACCCCAACCTGAGCAGGGAAATCCGGGTTAAATACAACCCTTGGGGAAGGATTGTTTTTAACCTGGAGCTCTTCACCACCGATGCGTGCAGAAGCACAGCGCTGAGGGAATGGAGGGCTTCACCTTCCCTTGCTCCAAGTGAAAAGGCAAGAAACAAGCCCAGGCTGGCCCAAAACACCCTCATGGCAGCACTGGGGCCTGACAAGGGTTGGGGTCGTTCCCCTCCCTCCTAAAACTGCCTGGACAGGAGAGCAGCCTCCAGCACCAGCCCTCCCTGGAAAACCTGCTCAGCTGGAGCTGGAATGGGATCGAGCCACTTGCTGAAGGGGATTCACTTTGGACTCTGAGGGGCTTTGCCAGAGCAACGTCACTGCCACTCCCAAATCCCGAATAAAACTCAGCCCAAACTGTGTGCTTGCCGGCGTCATCCCGTCCTTGGTGTCCCTGCTCGTGCTGTGGCTCCTGCTGCCCCATGGGGTGTCACAGCATGATGGCTCTGACTCATCCGTCTGACAGTGCCTTCTTGGCTCATTTAATCTCCCAATCCTATTTTTAGAGGTTGGCTCGGTCTGGGGAGGGAGGAAGACAGGACGGTGGGTGTGGCATGGGAAGCAGCAGGGGGATTTGAGGGCAGGGGCTGTGCTCATCCAGCACCACCCTGTGCTCCTCATCCCTGTTTCCACGCCAGCAAGGTGAGTGTCCAGGGACGTTCCCTGCACCCGAGGCTTTTACATGGCATTTCTTTACACAAAGAAAAGCAAATAGGCTCAAGCAGGGCGTCACTAGGAGAGCCAACATGCACCGAACCGGGCGGGCAGACAGCAGCTGGGAAACAAAACCAGAGCCTTGAACCATGTCCCGGCAGCAGGGACCTCCCAGAGCACACTGGGGGCTTATCCCAGTGCTCCTCCAAACCTCCTCCACATCACTGTACCATGGCTTGTCCCACCACTGGTTTTAATCAAAGAGTTCTGAGAGGAGACCACATTCCTGGCTCGGGGTCAGCACAGGGACCCCACCAAACAAACAAACAAACACCAGGCTGAGCACATCAGACCAAACCCCCCCAAGTCTTCAACCTCTAAACCTCTTTTTTGGGGCCAAGAACCCCACTTTGAGGTTGGACCAAACTTATTTGTTGGAAAAACAATCCCAAACCCATTTCCACTGGGTAAACGAGCTGGGTGAGTCCCTGGCAGGGACGGGACAGCACCTTTCATCCTCCAGGTCACCCACGGAATCAAAGGCTCCGACAGTCCCATAATGCTGGGGCTTTGAAGAAACCAGACCATCCCCCCCCCGGGCACCCCTGGGTGCTAAATCCTCCCCAAAACGGGTGCCACCACCCCTGTCCCCACTTAGCCAGTGCCACCATGGTTTTCAAGTTGGGCCATTTTCATGCACTTTGCTGCATGGGCCAGGCCGGGGAAAGGAGTGGAACTGGGTTGTGGATGTGCAGGGAGGAGGAGGAGAAAGAGGAAGGCTCACCCTGCCCACCCCAGCAGGGTGGGGCTGCAACTCGGCTCCCTCCCCCGGCACCGCTGTCCCCAGGGTGGCCCTGCCACCAGCGCGTCACATCCCGCAGTCTCTGCTGCCATCTAGTGCAAGACCTTCCTTGGCCCCCTCCGTCGGGAGCATCGCTGTCCCCTTTGTCTCCACTAGAGGATGGGCTGTCCCCATGTCACCCACGTCCTCAAGGGGCACTGGGACAGCACAGATTTTGGGGTGCCTGGTTTCAGGGCTCACAGCCCAGCACCGCTGTGGAGGACGCGGGTGAGAGACAGGGATGTGCTAGAAAATCCTGCGTTTATTTCCATTTCCATTTAAAAGCCGTTCCAAGCCTGGAGCGAGCAGTGAGCTCTTCCCCAGGGTGCAGGGATTTGGCCCCATCAGCACTTGTAGTTCCCAAAAAACCAGGAAAGAAACCTCAAAGGAATCAAACAGGTATCATCTGCCACCCCGGTGTGCTCCTGGGGGGGCTGTGGGACAAATCCAGCAGGACAAATCCTGCAGCACTCAGCTCCCTGTGGTGACAAGGTTAACAGGAACCAGGGCACAGGCACTGCGCTCTAGGACATTCCCCAGTGCCAGCCATGGGCTCCTTTCTGTCTTAACGGGGTGAGCGGGAGTCCACCGGTACCAGGTGTGGACCCCAGCAAGGACACCTGGTCTGGGGGACCCTAAAGTGCTTTGCAAGGGACACACACACACACCCACCCACACACACACACCCACCCCCCCCCCTCTGAGCCCGGTGCTCCGGGAGAGAAGGGCTGGGGGGCCCTGGATTGTACCCCCACCCTTGGGTGTGTGATAGATGACACCCCACAGGGCTAGTGGGCCCTTTCTCCCCATCCCCACAGATCCCTGTGTTTGGGGCCATTCCTCCAGGCACATTCCCACGGATACTGAGACAAACAGGTGGGTTCTCCCAGAACAGCAGTGGCAACTGATCCACATTTTTGGGGGTTCCTGGTGAGCCCAAGGTCATCTTTTAACAAGAAAAAACCAAGCCTGAAATAAAAACCAGCGTCCATTTTAGCAGCAAGTCCTAAGGGAAGGTCCAAGCGCTCGGCAGCCCCGAGCCATCGTCCGGTGCTACAGCACAGCAGTGTCCCAGGGAGAAAACAGGTTTCCAGTGGGATGGGGAGTTGGCACTGGTGGCCAGAACCTGGCTGGAAAGTCCCACCAGGAGCAAGTGCCCGAAGGAAGAGAGAAAATACTTGGTCCCATTTTACCGGCCGAGGGAAAGCCAGGCCACGTGTAACAGCCAGGGTCAGGAGGACACGGCACTGGGATCCATGGGAAGGGTGTCACCACCTCAGTGTCCATCCTCAGCCAGTGCCAGGGGAACGGTCACCTGCAAGCAGGGAGTGGGGTCAGATGGGATGAGTGACTGCAGAGGATCCGTATCCCATCCCGGTGCTTTCCGATGTCCTCAGCCCAAGGAGATCCTACTCCTGTCCATCCCATGCTGATGCCCTTGGCGTCAGCCCCCAGGCACAGCCCAGCTCCAATGAGATGTCCTGGTGCTTTCTACAAGTGGAGAACCAGCCCCAAACCAATGAGGAAACCTCTTCCCAAGCTCCAGTTTCAGGGACAGTAGACCTTCCCAGTCACTCAAACCAGCAGTTGATGGGATCACCTCCGGTGTGGAGATGGCACTGTGGGTTCTGTCACTGGCCAGCCCAACAGCAGGCCCAGGGTAAGGGACAAAGCCTTCCTTAGACACACCACAGAGTGGAGCCATTCCTCTTTGCACCCACATTCCCTCAAGTCCTCCACTCATGGCACGACCTGGGTGTCCCAAAATGTCCTTGAGGGTCCCTCACCTCCTGTGCCCGCGGGAGAGGTAATCCCGGTTCAGAGAGCAGAGCTGCTGCTCCAGACGGAAGATGCGGAACGCCAGGTACGAGGAGGACACGACCAGGAGGCAGATGCTGAGAGCAGAGGAACAAGCCAAACACTCAGTTGAGACCGAGACCCACATTCCCAGTGTCGCCCACCTTCCCCACGCTCTCGGCACACTTACAGAACGATGAAGATCTTCAGGAGCTGGTAGTCAGAGGGTCTCAGCTCTGCCACACAGCTCTGCTCCACCTCCAGCTCCTCCTCAGTGTTTATTGCACTTTCTGAAAAGCAAACCCAGAGTCAGCAGCAGTCACACTTGGCTGATGCTCCTGCTCCTCCAGCAACCGAGAAACATCAAATATTCCTCCCTCGTGGGCTCAGACCCTGAAGCCAGGAGACCCCAGCCCATCCCCAGGACTCCATCGCTGACTCCCAGCCTAATCTGCGGGCAGAATTCCCCTGCACGAGAGCAGAGGATGGATGATGTGGAGGTTATCACCCGGTACCATGTGGTGATAACACATGGTACTATTCCATGTGGAATAGGGCACAAACCCATGTCCCTCACCCGAAACCAGTGGCTCCTCAGAGGTGAAGGAGCTCTCCTTGGCGCTCAGGCTGCTGACAGAGGTCCGGTGGATGCACTGGTAGTTGGCATCTGGCAGTGACAGTGACAGTGAGGTAGGTGACACCTTCCTCCACTTGCCCTCAGGGACGATCACCTCCTGTGGGAACAGTCCCGGTGAGCAGTGAATGAAACCAGCAGTGCCAAGGATATGGTGGGGGCCAGATTCAAACTCAAACCTTACAGCATCTCCATGGAGCACCAGCACATTCAAAACATCATCCTGGGGGAGAGCTGGTCTTCCCTGATGGTTCCATGGAAATGCAGGTTCCCACTGCCACAGAAGGACCTGCCCACGCACCCCACACCTGCCCCAAATACCAACCGCTGCCTCCTCCACCACTTGAAGCTCAGGGCGGTCACCTGGAATTCTCTGGTATGCCCCAAAAAGGGCAAAAAAGTGCCCCAAAAAGGCAACAAATCAAGCAGGGTGGCAGCAGGCAGAGAGGGGCTCCCTGAAGGGAGAGTTCCCAGGACTGGAGCTGCCAAAGGGCTGCATCCCACCAGTGCACCAGGAGATGCTGCCAGATCAGCCTGAATCACTCCCAATTCAGCCCTTGAAATGAATCTTTAACCCCTGGGATGTCACCAGAGCATGGGTGACATCCCACCTGTCACCCTCTGGTGCACCCCAACTGTCACCTCCAGCACCCAGCCCGAGGCTCAGGACCACCAGCCACGGAGGACATCCTTCTCCAAAGGTGCAGGATGTGGCCCCCTGTGCTCCCTGGATCATGCCATGGTTCGGCAGGTGTTTCCCTCTCCAGCCATCCTATTCATCCCACAGATTTTTGGATAACTCAATCCCATTCCCAGCCTGTTATCCACATTCCCAACTGTGAACAGCATCAGCCATCGGGGAGCGGAGTGGCGGCATTTTCCACATCACTCTGAAGTTTTTCCATCTGTGAACAGAGTCACTGGCTGTGCTCAGCCGGGACCTCTTGACCCATCTGCTCCTGCCAAGTCTGGGGATGAGGGTCCCAGAGGACGAGCTATGATGGTGACAGGTGCGTCCTTGCACAACCTTTGATGGCACTGACAGAAGAACCGACTCACTCCCGACTCTGAGCAGCCACCAGACAGTGCCAAACCCACCAAGGGGGCCAGGCGGGCCCTCTCCACCCACAGCATGAGGTCGGGGCCTCTCCTCTCCCAGAGCTGCCCTGACCCTCACCAGTGACACAGAGTCTGGCTCCTCCGACAGCTCCTTCAGACTCAAACTCTTCTTACTGGAAACCTGGAAGAGGGGGAAAGGATCGGGCATTATGGTGCCACCTCTCCCTGCTTCAGCCTCAGCCACAAAATAGAATTTGGGCTTTTCTGCTGAGACTGTGAAGAGCAGCTGCTACAATTTATAATCACGGGGATTTGGGGGACGAGGAAAGGGCACTGCATCACTGCTTCCCATCACCAAAAACCCGGTGGGGCCATGGTTGAGCCAAGGGCTTCCGTGGACAGAATTAAACATCAGGGGGTAAAAAAAAGAAGAGAACATCTGGGCAGAGCCCAGCACATTTCAAAGAATAAATCCCCCAGTTTGGCAATGGGGCTGAATTACCCAAGTCACTGCCCTGATACAGCTGGCACACACCCTCCTGGGCAGGGCAGGGCTCCTGCACGGCTTCCCACATGCTTCAAAGGCAGGGAGAAGAGGTCCTCACAGTCCTCCTCTCCAGCTCGAGGGCTGATGGATGTCTTCCCCCACTTAATTTAAATTCTTTTTTAACTTTGTACAATTTTTCCTCCCCTTAAAACTTTAGATCTGGGCAAAAGGCATCAATGTGCAGAGTGGCAGAACTAGTATTACCACCAGATTATAAATAATTCATACCCACGCCCTGAGAGAGAGCAGAAACTCAGGGCTCTGCCTCATCCATGACCCAGAAAAGCCCATGGGGACAGGATGTGCCCAAGGCATGGCTCCTGCCCCTCTTCCCATCCCTTGCTGTGGAGTGAGGATGCTGGGAACTGCAGAGGGCTTTGGAAGTGGTCCAAAGCCTTGGAGGCAGTGATGAAGAGCTGTGCTCAGCCCAAAGGCAGGTGCAGAGCCCCAGGGCCATGGACACACGGTGGGACACAAAGTGGGGGTACCTGCAGGTGGGTGCAGACTCTCCTCAGGACGTCATAGACGCTGTCACGAGAGATGAGGGACACGAAGATGTACTGCAAGAGAAAGGGATGAGCTGTTGGGAGAGATTCCCCCCATCCCAAGTCCAGTTCTCCACAGGCAGGGACAGGCAGAGACGTCCTGCCCTTGAATCTCCCCATTTTCAGGAGCCACTTCTCCCCTGCAGGCATTTCCCTGTGGAGTTTCCCTGCTGTTATTTTTGCAGCCTGCTAAAACCTGGACCAGATTTTTTTGGGGCCAGTCTCGCTCAGTTGCTGTTCCTACGGCTTTCCCATGCTCAACCCAGAGGGACATGGCAGCAAATGGGGCCAGGACCTATGGAAAACATCCTCAGGGATGGAAGGGACACAGAGCCACACTCACCACACCTGACAGAGACCCCCCCAGCTGATGTGCAGGGCAGCCACACATGGCTTTGAATGCCCAAATCCTGCCCTGTGCCACTCCCTGCTAAAACCCACCTCTGAAAATTCCACAGGAATAACTGCCTCCCAAAATCCTGCAGGAACAATCCCCTCCCTGGCAGGGACAGGCAATACACAGTGCTGGCAGCAGCACCCGCGCAGGCGAGGACTTGGACACACTACATCAGCTCACTGCAGCCAACAACATCCAACGGGATTTAAAAGCTGGAAACGCAGCCCCTTATCCAAGTTTTCCGCCAGCTCTGGCTAAATGCCAGCCCAAACCCTTTCCCTGCTTGTGTTTAAGGAGTTTAAAGGTTTTACGTGAGCCTGGCAGGGATTTGTCAGGCTCGGCCGAGTTTCACTTGGGCTTTGCTTCATCCAGGAACAAAGTGAAATTCAGGAACAAAAGCAAAGCTGTGGTGTTTGCCCTGGCTGGCAGCCAACACAGAGAGCAGTGCTCACTTCCCAACCATGAATAGGAATCCCTTCGTTCCCCACTCTCAAACCACCTCCATCTCGGACCCGGGCATCTGCTGGGTGCTGGTGTTACCTTTCTGCTGGCGGTGGTGGTGATGGCCAGGCCGTTGGGCAGCAGCCGAGCCGTCTTGTGCTTCTTTATCAGCTGTACGGACACCACTGGGATCACAACCTGCGGGGCAGGAACACAGGGAGGGACACGGCACATGCATCGTCCAGCCAGCCTCCCTAAAACCCACCAGGACAGCCCCCACTGCAAGCCCATGGAGGGTGAAAAACAAGGCAGGATGTTATTTTTGTCAGGGTAACTTTGGTGAAACCTCAAGCCTCCTTCAGGTATTTGTTTAAAGCATCACATATAAATAATTCAGCCCTTCAGCCCAGTTTTAAAGGAAGTTGTCTCTCCCCAAGATCCCCGTCAGCCACAAGACTAATGGGAAAACATCAGATTGTAAATCAAGAAGAAAAGCCAAGAGAGATTCAAATCTGCCCCCCCCTAAAACCTTTGATCTTCCTTCAAGCGCCGTTGTGGCTGGAAGGAGGTTTTGCATCAGGGAATTTTAAACCAAACCAATATTCGGTTTCCCCAGGCCGATGCCACAGGTCATCAGAGGGGGTGGCATGGCCGTGCCCCCTTTCCCATTGGAGGCTTCTGTTGTGGGTTTTGGTGGTATTTGGGCGCAGGAGGGGATAAGCTGCGGTTACAAGCCCTGAGGGACCAGGGTGAGCTGGTGCCCACATTACCTTAATGTCCTTCCCAAAAAGGTTTGCGTAGAAGCAGAGCCAGTTGGGGGAGATGTAAAGCCTTCCCTGGATGAGGATGTCTCTCTGGAGCGCGCAGGAGCAAACTGCGAGGCAGAGAGACAGCCATGGCAATCCCTGTGCCAGATCCTGCCACCTCCGTGCCCATCCCTCACCCTGCCACCCACCTTTCAGCACGCTCTCCTCCGTTGGGATGTCCTTGAACAGCTTGTGGTACTGGGAGTTGTACTTGCTAGCGGCCTGAAAGCAAAGCAGAGCAAAGTTATCCAGTGACCTTGCCGATAAGGCGACCCAAAAATCCCTCTGCTGAAAGAAAACCTCCCTCTGCCCGCACCCGGGACCAGCGCAGGGGGGTTCCACCGGGCTGGGGACGGGAGCCCCGACGGATTAGAGGAAGGCTGGATGGTCCAGCACCCGGCGAAGCCTGTGCCATCCTCCCAGATGAACATTTCCCTTAATATCTACGGAGGCTGCTGAGCCTCGGCGAGGAGCCGGTTTTCCGCCGGGCTCATCCGCAGGCAGTTTATTTTGCCCAGCGGTTCCTCTCCTCCTCCTCCTCCTCTCCCCTTATCCGAGACACGGTGACAACACTTGCTTTGCGCCCATCGCGCTGCGCCATCCAGCTATTTATATTCCCGGCGCCGCTTCAAAGCCTGCCGGCAGCCGCGGCGGGAGGCTCGGCAGGTCGGCCCTGAAATGCTCCTGTGGCGAAGGCAAAGCTCCGAAGCGCTTCAATGCCTTCCATAAATCCGCTCAACTGGTCCTGTAAGGCAGCCTCGTGCCCCCTGCCCTCGGGATGCTCCCCAGGGATATGGCTGTCCCGCAGTGGTGACAGCTGCCCCCCGAGTTCCAAGGGAGGAGCTGCTTTGCCAGGATGCAGAGAAGGCTGGCACAGCAAGGCTGGTTTGTGGCAGCCGCGCAGGCAGAGCCCTCCTGCCCACGGGGACAAGGTCAGCTCTGCTCTGCATGCCTTGTCACCGGATGAGCTGGGCCCTAAGAGGATCAAGGCTCAGCAGCACATGGAGTTGGCTCAGACACCTCCCGGAGGGATGCCGGGATGGTGGGGGTGCCAGTGGGAGCGTTCCAGGAGAACACGGAAGGCAATTCCACCAAGAAACACCCCCTGGACCCAGCACAAATCCACTGCTGACCCTGTCACCCTCCCAGATGCCTCTGAGGAACTGGAAAAATGTTTTTCTCCTCCATTTTCTTCATGAGGAAAGGCAAAATGCCACTTCCTGTCATTCCTTCCTCTTCCAGAGCATCTCTTGTCTGTAGATGGACCAAAACCATCTAGTTCGGCATGATCTGAACAACCAAAAAGGTTCAAATGGACAGAAATTTAACTGCTCTCAGTCAGCATTTCCACTTTCTCCTTTACTCTGGATGGAGAATCCTGGAAGTGTTTGCAAGGCAGAGCATGAGCCACACAAAATCATCACCAGGTCCCCTGAAATTAAATGCAGGAGGCTCTGCCCCACACCAGGAGCCGCCTCCGGCTCCCTCAGCCCACACTTGAGACCCCAGGTGGGCTCCTCCTGGGGCAACAGGCTACAACACACCAGCCTGGTCATTCCCAAAGCCAAAGGCTTACCACTTCCCGGTGGCATTTCTTGATGTCCTCATCCTTGAGGGCTTCATTCAGGCGGAGGCTGGAAGGAGAAATGATAATCACTAGGTAAGCAAAGAGCCACAGATCTCTCATCCACTCCCTAAAACACGTGTGCTGCAATATGAGACATGGAAAAATATAAAGGACCGAAGAGAGACCCCAGGAAGCCACATTTTGGGTGCCTCCATGATTTATAGTGACATCGGGCATTGCTGAGGCTCAGTACTGGCTCTTGAGGGCTGATCTCTGATGGGAGCCTGTGGAGGCACCAGGACCAAGGTACCCCACACACACCCCAGCTCCTGGGGAAGGAGCCCAGACCTGACCCGGCAGCAGCTCGGGACAGGTTAGGAGCTGGAAATGTGCAGCTTTGGCTGGAACAAGGATTTCCCGAGGGAAAAGAGACAGGAATTTGGTAATGTGCCTGAGCAGGAGGGTGGACTCAGTTTGGCCGTGCATGGGGACAATGCACCTCGTCCATCCCACAGACAGATGAAGGGACAAACCATGGAGAGAGTAATATCCTCCCAACAACCTCAGCAGTGGCAACACCGTCCCCTTCCCCAAAACTCTCTCACTTCCCTGCTTTTATACCCACAATATTTCAGGGAGAAAACAAAGTTGGGCCCTCCCTGTGCCCTGCCCCAGTTGGCAAGCAGTATTTGGGGCTTGAAGGCAGCAGGAATGCCACAGCAGGAGGGAAAAGAGAGAACACTCAACCGCAGACAGACCCCGGGATGCTGCTCCTCACCTGCCGTCAAGGGAATCCAAACTCTTCTGCTTGTGGGACACTTCCAGCTTCTCACGGCCATGCCTGGGCTCGGGTCTCTTCAGGGGAGCTGCCTTCTCGTGCATCGGCGTAGCACTGCAAGGAGACACCCGTCAGCCCCCTAGGGAAAGGGGAAGAGGGATCTGGAGCTATAAATCTGTTCCCTTCAATCCCAGCCTGCACAGAGACGTCAGAATCTGCCACTCAAGGACAGCGAGAAAATTTCTGCTATTTCTCAAGTCACGTGGAGAGAGAAAAAAAAAAGCCATTTTCCTGCCAGAGACTCCCCAGCGCTCACAACAGAGCAGCCAAATTACACCCTCCAAAGCAGAGCCTCTCCTCCTTAACGGCTGGAGGTTGGGATGGCAAAAACCACAGGTCTACAAAACTCCTTGGGGGGATGGATTTCAGCCAGGGTCTGCTCCTCTTGGTCAGCAAAACAACATCTTCCCGGGGCAGAGCCATCGCCAGGCAGGTTAGAGCCGGTTATTTACCATCGGGAATGTTATCAGAGGTGCTTATCAGCCACGGCAGGCAAAGCAAACACGGGCCCAGCGCCGCGAGCAGGTTATCACCCGGCAGGCCACAAAGGTGACACTTCCACCCTCGGCAAACCACCACCGGAGATTGCCGCGGCACCGGCAGCCAAGCAGAGCACGATCCCAGGGGACCGGCGGCACGGCAGAGCCAGCAAACAGCCACAGACCCACGGAGAGGAAATTATTCCAGGGAAAGCACTCAGCTCACCAGGCAGGGGGTGATGCCGGAGCAGGTGGGGCGCCGGCAGGACAGGATGAGCGCCAGCAGGCGGGACGAGCGCGGAGCTGGAGCGCATCCCGGTGCCTGCGGGGACGGTGCCGCGGCACCGCGGCAGAGCCCAGGCGCAGGAGCCACACCAAACTTCCTATATCAGAGAGCGGCTCTTTCGCCGCCTGCACTTCCCTAGACACATCCTCCTCCTGCTCCGGGGGGCTCATCTGAAGGAAAACCCATGGAAATAATCCCCCCTGCTTGGGGAGAGCCAGGATAGGGGTGCTGGATCCCAACAAAAGTGCCCAAATGGGCTGAGAGCTGAAGCCATGTGAGCTCCACATCCCCACAGCCTCAGAGCCCTGACCAAAACACTGTCTGGAGGCAATGGAGCCCAGCTGAATCCCAGATGGAGGCACGGGGAATGCTCCCACAACAGGCAACACATACATGGGGGTGCAGGAGAACCAAACAGAAGTCACTGGTGTCGCGTGGTTGGAAACAGGCTGGGAAATAGCTCCTGGATCCCCACAGCCAGTGTTGGCAAAGACCTGCCCGCACAGCCCTGGAATCTGAGCACTGCAGGGATGGGATGGACACACTGAGGTTGTGGGTTTTTAGGAGCTCAGGTCAAAGGATGTGTCAGGAAGGGAAAGGAGACCTTACTGACAAGAAGCACCAAAATAACATCCCTTGGCATGGCACCAAAAGGTGTTTTCCCTGCCTGATTCCTCAGGCACCCTCTGCCAGGGGATGCCATGCTGCCCTGAAGCTGAAACTCTTACCATGGAGGCAACAAAGACTTCATCTGCCCTTCTCCCGTGCTGGAAAAGGGGCTCTGACCCGATCTGGAGCCTCCTTGTCCAGAGCTCAGCACGCCTCAGCTTCCCTCACGTCATCCCTTAAATCCCCAAGTGCTTGCACTGCTTAATCTGGGTGAGCCGATTTATCCCTAACCGGGGCTGACACCGAGGGGCACCACATAGGGATCAGGGAGAGCCAAAGGCAGCAGAACCCCCCGGTGGTCACCAAACACACAGAAATCCCCTAAAATGAGAAAAAACACAGGCTTGAGAGCACTTGGAAGTGCTGCATCCTTGTTTCCTCTCCCTCTCATGGCCACCACCAGGGACAACTCCTGGGTAAGATGATCCTGGACACAGCGCTGGCAGGGGGATGCTCCACAGAGAGTCTGGGGGCTGTGAGGAGCATCCTCAGCCCCAGCAGGGACGTCACAGGAGCTGCTTTGTCTCCTCTGTCCAGATCTTGTTCCATCCTGGCTCCCAGATGCATCAGGGATACACATCCAGGGTTTGGGAGCACAGGACAAGGTTGGGCTCCAGGCACAGGGAGGTTTCCCTTCCAAAAGATGCTTCCAGGGACAGCACAGTGAGGAAAACACTTTCTAGCAGCTCATACTGTCATCCTTCTCAAGGAATTTTTTCAGCAGGAAGCTGCTCCTGAGGTAAACTCACCATCCCAAGTGTCCCAAAACACAAGTGGAACAAAAACAGTCGGAATTCAGAGCTCTTGAGAGGAGGCAGAAAGGATGGATGGAGAAGTTCCCAGCAAAGCAAAACCAATCCAGCGACCTGGTACCCTCCGCCCACTCCTGACACCCCCCTCCCCGCCCACATCGGCTCCCCGAAGCCCCAGGCTTTGCCAGGCAAACCCAAGTGCTTCTCCCTCCCGCGGGATCGCCGTCTCCCTTCCCTTACGCGGCGCTGGGATCCAGACTGGAAAAGGTCCGGCGCGGGCCCCTCCGTCGGCGAGCGATTTTCGCTGGATCCCTTCCCCGCTGCCGGGGAAGCGCGCGGCGGAGGCCGGAGCGAGCCAGGCAGGGATCCCGCCTCCCAAAAAACCCCAGGAGGCTCAGAGGCGGAGGGAGGCACCGGCGGGCGGGCGGCCGCGGCCCGAGCGAGCCCAGGCGGGATCCGGCGACCTGCCCTTGGTCCCGGCGTCCAAGGTCATTTCAGTCCCGCGTGTCGGAGCTGGAGCGCAGCCACCCCGGGATGCTGGAGGGGAACCGCCGGAGCCGAGCGGCGCTGGCAGGAGAGAATGAGGCGCGACGTCAAGGCCGGAGGGAGCCTCGCGTGTCCCTCCCGCGATGTCCCCGGTATTCTCCGCCCCGGGAGCCGGGGAGTCACGGACGGGACAAAGCCGAGACCCCGGTCCCGGGATGTCCGCAGCGCCCGGGGCGCTGGGTCTCACCGGGACCCGCTCCGAGCTACCCGCGGCACGGAGGGACCACGGAGAGAGGTGACCCCGGGCCTGCGGGGCTGTGCGGGGCGCGGTGGGACGGAGAGTCTCGGCCATTGCCGGGACCGCGCCCGGGGCAGCCCCGGCGCCGGTCCCATCCCCGCCCGTGCTCGGAGCCCCTCAGGCGAGACCGGCGGGTCCCCGCGGGCAGCGGCGGGATTCCTCCCCGGCCCCGCCCGGTCCGGTCCGGTCCGGTCCGTCTCTTCAGGGAGGGGCGAGGGGCTGTCGGTGATTTCCGCGCTCCCCTCAGCGGGGCGCCGCCGGCCGGGACAGGCCGAGGGGCAGCACCGGCTCCGCGGCGACGGCCGGAGGGACGCGCCCCCGGCACCCTCCGGCCCCGAACCCCTCCCCGGTCCCAACCGCCCCTCAGTCCCGGGTCCCCCCCAGTCCTGGAGCCCCCCGAGGCCCCCCCCCGGTACCTGCGCGCGGCCCCGCGCGCCGCCGTCATGCCCCGCG
>VZRV01005956.1:127491-149192 GCA_013398115.1 Falcunculus frontatus
GAGCCCTCCCTTGGACCCCTAAGCCCTGTAGAGCCCCGCCACCAGAGCCCCCTTCAGGCCCTGCAAGCACCCCTAACCCTAGCAAACTCCTCCACCGGCTCCTCCCCAAACTGCAGCAGATCCCACATCAGACATCCCGAGCCGTGCAGACCCCTGCACCAGAGCCCCACCCCAAACGCTAAGCACTTCCCACCCCTTGCAGACCCTCCCCAGCTCCTGTAGCCCCTCTCCACCAGATCTCCCCCTACCCCTGCAGACCCCTCACACCCCCAAGAAGCAGCTCAGCCCGGCAGGTGCTTCAGCTTCTCTTTATTGATGGACAGTTGTGCTCTCCCACCCCAGGGCCCATCGGAGTGCTGGGTGAGGGGGAGGCTCTGGGGCGGTGGGGGGACACGACTAACACAGGAGACAACGCTGCAAGGGGAGCACAGGAACCTCTCCGCATGGAGCCAACACTCTTCTGCCCCCATCCCAGAAACAGCCAGCTGAGAAAGGCTGGATCCACCTTGGATTGGGTCTGGGGAGGCATGTGGCCATACAGGAGGGAAGAGTAGCAGCTTGCCTCGAGCGAGGAGGGGTCCAGCAGAGCTGTTTACCACACATTGCCTCTCCCCTTCCCCAAAACCCCACACCAGGGCCAGGGAAAGGGACATTTCACACCCTGAGGACAGTCACCAGGAAAGAGGAGGCCTCCTATGCCGACTCCAACAAACATCAAGGCAGGACTTTAACTACAGGGAGAGGTTTTTAAAAAAACTAAACACTTCAAGTATACTTTTTTTAGTGATTTAAGGTCTCTTGCCCCTGCTGCTGCTGCACTGGGTGGTGTTTAGCAACCTACATCCACTCTAGGGACAAGGAGAACAGCGCAAGCGATGGCTGGTCTAATGCAAGGGGAGAGGGGCCAGTGGGAGGAGAGTGGGGCGGTGGGAGGGGAGGGGGCAGGGGAAGGAAGGCCCAGTGGGCACTCAGGGTACGGGCACCACACGCATGGTGTTGGTGTAGCCGGAGCCAGGGCGCCAGCCTGTCAACACGATCACCAGGTCGCCGCTCTTGAAGAACCCACGAGCTTTTCCTGGAAGAGAAGAGGGAGATGTCAGAGCCCAGTCCCACCCTGTCCCCTCGCCATGGGGCAACAGCACTCATCACCCGCTCCTCAGGTCACCAAGGCTGCCTGTGCCACAGCAGTCAGGGCTCCAGGAGGGTACCAAAACCCCACCTTCCTGCTGCCCACCGATCTGAGTCCCTTCGCCTCTGCTTTGGGGTTCTCTGCAACAGAGCTTGAAATTCCACAGTACAGGATTTGGAGGGGCTGCAGGACAGAGTCAACCCCACTCCAGGCGTCCCCTGTCCCTCAGGAGCCGTGAGTGTCACAGTACCATCACGCACCACCACAAACCCACCCCGGTCTTCTGTTGCAACCTCTTTAAAGGCAGCTGTGCTAAACCCACCACCCCATTGCCCAATCGGACGTGGTTGTGCTGATGCAACCACCACCCGTTTCCCATCCAGCTCCGGTTACCACACAGGCAGCCAGTTCCTCTCTTCCCATCCCCAGTCCCCATCAGTGTCCCCAGAGTACCACCCAGGTGCTCAGGGCCACCACATCCCACCAGAGCCACGTCCCAGGGGAGGGGGAACGGTGCCACTCACCAACATTCATGCCCAGGGTGACGCGCAGGTCCACGTCCTCAGCCCAGGCGTCCTGAGCGGGGTCTTTGCAGAGCACGGGGAAGATGCCGCGGTACAGGTGGGCCTGGCGCGCCGTCTGCTCGTTGCGGGTGATGGCGATGATGGGGGCCCGCGGGCGGTACCGCGACACCAGGTGTGCCGACCTGCGGGGAAACAGCCACGGTGGGGCTCCACACAGCCTGCACAGCCTCCGGAGAGGACACCTGGGAACGGCCCATGGGAGCACAGCCAGCGCCAAGGCCTGTCAGCCACGAGGGCGCCCCAAAACCCCTCGAGGGACATGACCAATCTCCACAAGAGCCACTCACCAACCAGCTTGATGCTCTGCTAGAGTCCCAGTTAGGCAACTGGGCAGACCACCACTGGCTGTCCCTGCTGGTGGTGACAATCTCCTCACCTCCCAGTTTAGCAAGTGCCATCAGGGTGCTTTGGTCCCTGAACAAGCCTTTACTTGTCTCTGTTGCTATGTTAGGGTGGCGAGGTGCCATTTATTCCGGCCTCTGCGAGCAGGCCTTGGCATCTCAACAGGGGTCCCTGAAAGTTCCCTGTTTAGAGGTTTACAGGGTGGAAGGAGCTGGTGCCAGCAGCGCTGCCCAAAGCATGCCAAGGAGGAAGCCAACTGCCTCCCAGCCACCTGCTGAAGCCAACGAACAGGCCAGTTCCTTCACACAGAGCTCTGCTCCTGCAACCAACGGGAAGCAAATGCAACAGAGGCCAAAATTTATACTGGGAAGTTGGGCACAAAGTCCTTAAAATGCTTTAAAATGCCTTAAAATAGCAGCACAGCCTGGGTGGGGACTAGACTGCAGCTTCCCTTTCCCTAGGCACTGCCGAGGGAGAGCATCTGCAAACAGACAGATTCAAACTGCAAGGCTGTGGCATCTGCAGCTTGATCTTTCCAAAGGACATGCCGGTGTCTCCACTTGCTTTTGCAGCTTCGTTTAGTGGAGCCAAGCTCAGCAACACTCAGCTGCAAAGCTTGCTGCTTAAAGCAGGGGTCAGCAGACTGCTCCAAGCACCCAACCACTCATGCCAGCTCTCAGACAATCCTTTCCACACTGTCCGAGCCACCTCCCGAGAGATCCAGGTACTCACAAGAGTTAATCAAATCCACAGCTAAAAATATTCAAATATCAGAGTTCAAATCTCTTTAAAAAGGTCAAGTGTAAGGTTAGAACATTTGACAAAGAAACATTAGAAGCACGAAGATATCCAGAACTCTTTGCTTATAGTTCCGTCCTCATCTCTGCAGAAAGTGGCTGCTCAAAATCATTTTAAGCTGTACATTTTGGTGAAGGTTTCACCGATGGTCCAGATCTTCAGGTAGGTGATGCCTAGCACACACAACCACATCTCTGCTGCTGCACTACTGCTTTGGTGTGAATCCAGTGTGAGAAATCCTGATTTCCTTCCAGAAAGCAGTCTGAGACCTATGGTCGGACGTGCTTTGGGAGCAGGCAGCCCAGTTCCTCTAGATGGAAGAGCTGATCCATGAGGCTCCAGCTCCCATTCCACAACTGGAAGAACAACTTGGCAGCTGTCACTGTTGCTGGACAGAAATCCCAAACTACATTGTTCCAGCACATCTCACCTGCAGCCACTGGGCTCAGCTGGTGCCTGACAGATGCCTGCCTGTGCAGAGAGATTACCTGCAGGCAGGCACAAGGAATCCTGGAAGAGGGAACTTCCAACGCTTTCCATTTCCCTGCCTACCAATCCCAGGCTGCGCAGTCCTTCTTTGCCCCTTGGGCTCAGGCAAGCAGGGCTGATAACTGCAAAGTCCAGCAAGGGACCAATCATTTGGATGATGCTACAGAAGGCCAAAGCCTTGATTTAAAAAAAAAAAAAAAAAAAGATTCTGCATCCACTGAACTTCTGCCCCACTGTTACATCGATGATTTCTTGCCAAGAAGTTTGAATTGAAGCTGCAACACTTATTTTCCCTTGGCTCTTCCATCTGGCACCACTGCCACTTGCAGCAGTGAGGGGAGGTGGGGCTCAGAGCTGGTGCCACACTGGCAGAGGCAGGCCGAGGACTCACGAGTGTAGGGATGTGTGTCCATCTCCCAAGGAACCAGCACTGCAGACACTGCCAGAACCTGACTCCACCGGTCTCTCAAAGCCATGTTTTTGGGATTCTCCTTCCCCCACCCTGTCACACAGCAGGCTTGACCTGGGGATACCTGTCCCCTCCTACCTTCCAGACTTGGTGAGGACAATAATGGCCCCGCTGCAGCACTTGAAGGACGCTTCCACAGCGCCAACTGCAGCAGCCTCGGTGGGGTCGCAGTTAAGGGGGGTCAGACGACGCAGTTCCTCAAACAACTGCCTGTGAAAGATGGCGGCTTCGGCCTCCCGGGCAATCTACAAGAGCAACACGCGTTCGGACACAACACTCACAGCAGGCGCTCGGGCACAGGGCAGGACGAGGTGCTCCAGCACAGGGTGCCACGTCGCTACTGCCAGCTTTTGACACTGCCAGTGATCAGTGAGCCCAGACCAAGCTCACCCCAATGGCGCATCCCTGCAGAGGAACCACTTGATTCCCAAGGGTTCTTTTCAGGAAGGTGGCACCTCGCCCTGCCAAGCCCACACTCAGGTGACACTCATGCCAACTGCCAGGCACTCTCGCTCTGCTCCTGCCTGCTGGGGTCCCTCCCTGGCACGGGGTCAGCTCACATGGCAGCAGTTATGCAAGGTTGGCACGGGCAGCGAGCCGCTGGCCAGAGACTGCAGTGTTAGGATGGAGTGTGTTTTTGCCACGGAATGGGCTGCCCCAAGCCCCCTCTCTGAGCCCTACCTGCCGGACTCTGTCAGGACTAGCAGGGCTGCAGCTAAGCACTTAAAAGAGGCCTCCACCGCGCCCGCCGCCATGGCATCGGCAGGGTCCCTGTTGTTAACATTGAGGCGTAAAATTTCTTCGAACAGCTGCCGATGGAACATTGCGGCCTCAGCCTCGCGGGCGATCTGCAGGCCCGAGTGGGAGGGAAGGAGGAGAACAGAGGAAAGAAAAGAAGGAAAGATATACCAGAGGAACATGAGATCACATTAACTTGCTTAATTGTCATAGTAACGCATGCAAGAGGGTATGAAGATGAAGCTGTGAAGCTTTTTGGCTCTCAGGTTTTGACTTTGCTAAATGCAAGCCAGTTTTAAGATTCAACATAGCATGGAACTGGCAGGCCCCAGTCACTGGGCAGGGATTCCAAACATGGCATTTTTGTTGTATTTGGGAGTTCCAGCAGAGCAGGCAAACAAATTTCTTTTTAAGGACCAGAACAAGCCAGCTTGGAGCTGTGCTTTGTCATGGCTGCTCATGAACTCCTCGAGAGGCTCTTGTGCCACCTACCTGCCTGCCCATGGTCCTGCTTGCAATTCTCTAAGAGGGAATCTCTGGCTTCCTTTCTCAGGCTCCCAGCACCACAGAGTGCTGCTGGAACAGTTTTCATGGAGCCAACATGCAAGCAACACACTTTGAATGTCACCCCTGAAGGTGGGAGACTGTTCCCTCAGCCTTGTTAGATTTAGTTTAACTTCTGGGTTAATGAAGTTTCAGCTTACCTTGAGAGCCAATAAAGATTTCATTTGGGAGCCAATATTTAGTTTAACTTGAGAGTCAATAAAGCTTCACATCCAAGTGGGATACCAACTTCCCTTTGGTAACAGGGAAATAAACAGGAACAAGTCTTTCTTATGGGGTTGTCACTGTGTGGATGTTGGGGTGTTTGTACAGTGCCAGATATGGACAGGTGAGAGGGACAGAAGCACAACTAAGGGCTTTGTGTTCTGGCTGAGCATTGGCAGCAGGTTCAGCAACCTGTTCATCCCAGAATCCTGGGAATCGTCATGTTTAATCATCTTGGAAAGCCTGACAACCCGATAAAGAAGGCTTGCAGAGACTAGAAAAGCATGCAAAGGTTCATGATCCTCTCAAGGACAACTTCACCCAGTTACTCCACAAAGTGAGCAGCCACTACACAAAGCACGAAAAGTTCACGCTAAATTAGAGACTGATGTGCCATTATAGTGAAAGCTCTGGAGTTAGAAAAATCAGAACTTTGCTACTGTAGTGTTAATGAATTATTTTATGCGATGCTGGGAATTATCCCTTCTACAGTTATCAGTTTAAGCCAAAGTAGTTAAGTATCTTATGTCTAAAAATAACAGGACACAGGCGGCAGGCCCGAACAGCAGGCCAGTGCCAACTTGTCCTGAAGCATTTTGTTACTGCTGGATTTAGATAAAATGGAGTATTTGCACCACAACACTTACTCCAAATGCAGGAGCTGGAAGCCAGGCAGTTTATTTTCAGCTCCTGGTACAAAGGCAGCAGCTCCATGTAACACAGAGAGCAAACCTGATTTTAGAGGGAAGTCTGCACTCTCCAGGTGTAATGGAACATGGGAATACAGGTGTCTGCTTTGACAGTGGCTGCAGAGGGGCACAGCAATCCTTAATTTCACTCCACAGTTGATCTGCTCAGACAGGAATGGCTATAGAGGGTTTCCAGTTGGTGCATGGGTGGACATATCAGGGAGGTGGGAGAAAGGAAAATGGAGAGGCTGTTTAAACCTTGGTCCCATCAGGCAGCATAGCATGGCCAGGCTGGGCTCTGAAGTGTGGATCCTGGAGTGGAATGGGAAGGAAGCCCACTCCCACCTGCAGCAATCAGCCTGCCCAGTATTTGGAAGTTTGCTACTGCCCACTTCAGATGGAAACATCCACCTGCTCCAGCCATGCTGCAGATCTCCAGACCGTGGTTACTCAGGGCATTGTTGCTGGGCTCGACTAACAACAAGTGAATTAGCTCAGAGGAAAGATCCTCACTGTACTGGCATGTGATCCTACCGTAAGCGTTGGCACCTTGCTGCCTGGAACATCTTATATTTAGTCAATCTGTATTTCCATTTCTGCTGAGTGTTAAAGCCTTCAAGGTTTCCCCAGGGGCCCTGGTGGAATGAACACCACCACTTGCCCAGGTCTGTAGAAGAGGGAAGCACATGCAACAGACCCTCAAACCAAGCTACAGCTACAACACAACCTGCCTAGGCCAAAGAATTAACGCCAGGACAGAATCCCAGGTATAAGGTTTGCTGCAGCAAGTTCCAAAGTCTTGGTAGGAAGTCGATCCTTGTGATTTAGGGGTTGGAAAAGGAGGGAGAAGCTTTAAGGTGCACTGTTAGCATTTGGCCTGTAAAGGAGCATCACTGCCCAGTGATCGTAAGTCTTACTTTGCATTTGCCTCGTGCAAAAAACACCACTCCATACTGAGGTAAAAGATGTTTAGGTAACACACTGCAAACCAACACTGGTTGAGTTGATTAATCTATAGAACCTAAATTGCAAATAAAACTGGTGAGAGTTAGAACTTGTGAGTTACCACTGCTGTGATTCACAGCACCAGTAACTGGGGAGCAGCAACGCTCGTAGGTACTTGACATCAGGCTTTTATCAGCTGAAACACGAAGCAGAGCAGAGGTTTCTGGCAGTTCAGGCATGTAAAAATATGGTGCTGTCAGTACTCATGCAACAAACCCCCCCCAACCCCCAGCACACAGCAGGTGCTGAATGCAACAGTGCTGTAAATCACCCTCAGGAGCCTCCCCACCCCCACCCAAGCAGGACTCAGCCAAAACCTTTTATTATTTATAGATAAACTGCTTAAGCAGCTCCTTGACCTCGCTGAAGTTTAAGGCATTTAATATGCCACTGCAATAGGACATTGGATTAAATCTCTATCGAGGTAATGGCAAAAAGAAACTGGAAGTTTTATATTTCAGCATTGCAGAGCAGCTCTCAGCTCTGCTTGGCAAGTTTGGAGCACACAAAGTGAGATGCCAGGCCCTCGGGACCATGCTTGTTCAAAAAAATCACCCACAGCAGAGCATGAGTAAAGAAATGGCTATTCTGGGCAGCCGGATCCGTTTAGGCCTTTGAGTGGCCAGCTCAGGTGGCCGAGGGCAAGGTGGTGCCGGTCCCCAGCAGGGCAAGGCAGGGCAGGGCAGTACTCACAGCATGCTGCATGCGCACAGCCTCCAAGGGATAGTCTCCCTTGGCTGTTTCCCCGGACAGCATGATGCAGTCCGCTCCGTCCAGGACAGCGTTGGCGACGTCGCTGCCCTCGGCACGTGTCGGGCGAGGCTTCTTGATCATGCTTTCCAGCATCTGGGAGAGAACAAACCCACGGGGATCAACGCACTGCTAGAGGAAGCAGCTGCACTTCAACACTCCTTATGGCTTGGGCAGAAAGTGGGATGCAACCTAAGGACTCCTCCACAAGTTCTCCACACATATGGAACAGAGAGGGGGTCTGGTCCCTAAACCAGCTTTAATTTAAAGCCTCCACCAGTGAGGAAAACAACACATTCCATTTTATACCCACTCCACATTTACTCCTTTTCCAGGGAGATTTAAGCCACACAGCATCCCAGACACAATACTCCAACCTTCCAATTCAACTTCTCAGCACAAGGCTCAGTCCAAGGAACTCAGAGCTTTTTAGAGCAGAGTGTGGCATTAGACATTTATGGAAAACTCAAAGCCAGTCATACATTCTCAAATTTGGGGATTTTATCATCTAGAAATCATAAAGAGCAGAGCCTGCACCAATGAAGTCACCTTCATCCAACACAAGATTTCAAATGCTTTAGACATTACATACTGGGTAGTAAACTCACACCAGTTAACTCCACCAGCCTCCTGAGCATCCCCACTTAAGAGAGTGGAAAACAGGACAGCTTTAGTACTTCCTAATCCCTTTCTACACCCTCAAGTCCGGCCGGCTCTCCTGTCTTCCTCAGGTGCTCAGGTTCCCCCCCTCCCCAGCTGGAGCTCACCACTTGCTTCACCCATGGGACATTGCCTGAGGCTGTGTTCCAGCTGCATTTCTGTAGCAATACAGGAAAAAGGAGCATATGCCACTGTAAATCCAGAACCTTGTTTAATGACTACTGTCTGAAGAGTTTTTTCACTTCCACAGCCTGTGTGCAGAGCAAGGACAGCCAGGAAACCAGTCCTCCCAGTGCCCGAGGACTGTGCACATGATCCTTACTCCTCCCAGAAAAAGGAGATGGATCCTTTACTCAGTTCCTTCTGAAACTGGAGTGTGGGTGCAATTTCTAAGATACCTGGGAACCCCAGCAAACCTTCCCTGTCAGGCACAGATGTGCTGCCACAAGATACCAAGGAAAAGCATGTGCCATTTCTCCCATGAATTTGCAAAGTCAGCCCCAAAGGCTCATTACCACGTGACGTTTTGAGGTGTACAATAACCTTTGGCAAGAGGTCCCGTAACCTAACTGGAAGAGATGCCAAACACAGAAATGCCTAAATATGAGCTTTTCAGCTATGAGCAAAACCTCTCTGCATCTCACTCTTTAACCAGTGCCATCAAGCCATGGCTGCCCCAACATTCCCTCCCGGCCAGACTCTGGCAGTGAGGAGCCAAAGGTGCGCTTCCAGTACCTGAGTGGCACAGATGATGGGTTTGCCAGCCCTGTTGCAACGCCCAATCATCATCTTCTGGGCGAGGAAGACTTTTTCAGCCGGGATCTCGATTCCCAGGTCACCGCGGGCCACCATAATGCCATCACTGGCCTCCATGATCTCATCAAACCTGACAGCGAGAGAAGAGCTGTGTTATCCCGTTTGCTCTGCAAAGCATCTTCCCATCTGTCTGTCCTCCTCTGAAAGGAGCACACAGGCTTTCCAGGGGCTGCTTGGGTTCCTGCAATGCCGAGGAAGAAAACCAGTAGCAAAGGCACAGTACATATTCAGTGCTACACAAAGCTGTCTGAAGCCATAAAAAGGGAGTGTGAGTTGCTTTATTTCAGTGCGACAAACCCAAAGCGTCCCCTGCACAAAGCTCACCTGCGGACACCCTCGTGGTTCTCGATCTTGCTGATGATCTTGATGTTCTTTCCCTTTTCCCCCAGCACCTTCCTGACAGCGTGGACATCGGAAGCCTTGCGGATGAAGGAAGCGAACACCATATCCACGTTCTGCTCCACACCGAATTTTAGGTCCTGAATGTCCTTTTCGGAGACGGCGGGCAGGTCGACAGCGGCGCCGGGCAGGTTCACGCCCTTCTTGCTGCCGAGCATGCCGCCGTTCTCGATCTCCGTCATGACATAGTCCTTCCCTGAAACACATGTTCCCACGGTCAGTGTTTACGGGATAGTGCCCACTGCCAGCTCCCACACCACCTCCCTCCCTGGGAACTGCACTGCCAACAGCAGCACATGCGATAAAAGGCACATCCCGTCTCTTCAGAGCGTTTCTGTACCACACGAGCTTGCAGTTTACTCTTGGGAACACAATAGACTGGTCTAAAACAACTTCTAGGCTGTTCCTGGATAAGATACCAGCTGTTCCCTGCAGGAGGTTGTGATTGCCTCCCTCAAGAAAAGCTAGCAGGTTGCAGTTCTGCACACAGAGCTCTGCAGTACCAAACTGAGCATCCCAAAGCCTCACCTCCCACTCCCTACATGCTCACTGATACAGGCTTGAGGCTAGAGCAGTTTAGGCAGCACTATAAAGGGAATATCACAGAAGTAACCGTGCCTCTACGTTACCAGTTAAAACTAGTTCTGTCTCTACAAAACCCATGGTCTGTGCTGTAAAACTAGTTAAATCCTGCATTAAGAGCATGAATTAGCCTGGCTGATCACAAACAGTGGTATGGCCCTACCACACATTCTCCTTTCAAGATGAGGTTTAGATGCCTGCCCGGCGAAACCCAGCTGAAGTTAGCTTTTGGAAAGTTCCTACACTTGAGGTAGAGAAATCTAGCTCAAAGTCTCACTACAGCATCCAGAACCATGTTCTCCTTTCTTTAACACACAACTGCAAGCTAAGAAACAGTTACTGGAAGGAAAGCACAAATATGTCCTAAGGAAAAACCAAACAGGTAGCGCTGGAATGGCTGTTACCCACCTTTCTCCTTAACCAGCAAAGAAATCAGACCATCATCCACGTAGATTTTGCTGCCAACTTCTACAACCTTGATGAGATTCTTGTAGTCCAGCCAGAGCGTGTTCTCATCGCAGTTCTCCATGAAGGCATCGTCCAGGGTCACTTTGAGCTGTGCGCCCTTCTTCAGCTCCACTTCTGCTGTGCCACTCTGTGTGACAACAAAACCAGTAAAAACCAGCACACCACCACCTCCCAGCCCACAGCAGTTTGCCCAAACTTTTGGGAGGTGGTTTGTTACCTTGTTTCCTAGGATATTTTTTTGTTAGGGAAAGGCCACAGGCTTAACACGGCATCGAGTCTACATGGTGAAAAAAAGCGGGATAAAAAAAGCACAACTTACTCCCTTAATGAGTCCAGTTCGGATTTCAGGTCCCTTGGTGTCCAGTGCAATAGCCACCGGTCTGTAGGTGATGGGATCAGAGGCAAAGCTCTCTGTGGCTTCTCGCACATTCTTGATTGTGCCCTCATGATACTGGCAAAAGGAAAAAGATGGAAATGTCAAAGCTGGTTCTACTCTGCTGCTTACAGAAAAGATCCCTGTGCACCCCAGAGGCTGCCCAAGCTGACAGCTCTGCTCTCAGCTTCAGTTCTACCTTCAAAATTTAACCCAAAGCTTCCAGGATAGCAGAGTGCAAGGACAAAAAGGCCTTCTTGCCATGAAGGTGGAGTCTGGAAGTTATCTGGATGTGCCCTCAGCTCTAATTCCAGAAGGACAACTCGAGGACACAGTCCCGAGACCCGGCTGAAATGATTTTCCATGAGGACACACATCTGCCAATTGACGGTGTCTTATCAACCAACGGGCCTTTAGCAGTAACTTTTCCAAAAGCTTTCCTAAACACCTGCCTATTCAACATAGCAGAATATTCACAGCACCAGCAGCTGGATAATTGTGTGCATTGAAAGACACCCAATGGCAGAAGAATGTCACAGTGCCGCACACAGCTGTGCTCCTCCTCCCATCAGAGCAAGGGAAGATGCCTCTCCACACTGCCAGCTCCCACACACACTTCCAGCCTGACCCGCTATCAGTCCTGCAGGTGGACAGGCTTTTCACTCTTTGGCTTAAATTCCCAGAGACAAAGGATTTGCATGTAAATGCATGAATGTTATCCATGTAAATATTTACAGTTTCTTTCCAAAGCCAAAGCAATCACAGATGGGAGTTCAATACTCTAGCACCACACGTCTGGCTTCCATACCTTGTTTGTGAGAGCATTTTGCTAAATGCTGCCAGTTTCAAGATAGTTTTGTGAGAAAATCCATCCCAGCTCCCTCAAATGTGCTACAGATGGCCAGCAGATCAGTTTACTTTACTTGTTTAAACAACATTAAGAGATAACCTTACAACTAGTAAGAGTTGCGCAACACTTGATAGACTTTAGTAGATAAGAAATACCCTTTCCCCTCTTGCCACACGGACTGACGGAGTTTGACCTGACTCACCTGGAACACCTGGTTCCCCGTGCCACTCACCCACCCCAACACGAGCCCTGCACGCTGACTTGTGTATCTCGGGGATGATGAGCCAGCACCAGGAAGGTGAGGCTGGAAAAAGCCATGCCAAAGTTCACATGTGCACCCTTGGCCAGAGATATCCAACAGCTGATTACTCTTTAGAGCAGGAAAATGAGTCAGTTTATTGACTGAGTGTGCAAGCTGGGACTGAGATGGCCCCAACCCTTCCAGGCACTGCAGCTGGGGTGGATGCAGCACAGAAAACATGCCCCAGCAATGCTACAACACTTATCTGAACCCAATCATCTAAGATTTTTCCATTTTAGTTTGATATCAAGGACTAACTGGCTTCTAGGGAGCCTGACTTCCTGAAGAGTTACATATGCAGAACAGGCATGCAGGCAGAGCTGGAGGTAAAAGCCATTTTTATTCTGTATAAAAGGAAGCCAGGCAGGTGCCAAAGCACCTCTGTTAAAGGTCAAGCCCCGTTAAATGCTTTGGGGTGGACATGAGAACTGAAGCACTTGTGACAGATGGAAACTTTGGGGCTTCATTGGAAACTGAAGCGTTTTGGAGGAGCCAGGATGGGACACAAACTTAATACTGGCTATGGCTGACAGTCACACTCTGCAGGAGACAGCCAGACCCGCAGTCAGTGTGAAATGTGCAATTCGACCTCACACAAAGCAGAAAGCCACACTCCCTGTCCTCAGCCTCAGCCGAGTTCACAGACCGCAGCAACTGGGTAATAACGGTGTGAGAATTCCCAGCTTCAGCCTGGCCACCAACTCCCTGATGTGTCACCCAGCCCAAGAGCCACCTGACTGCAGGACTTGACTCCTGGGAGGCACGGTTACTCCACACTACCATTCCTCCAGGCTGATTTCCCAACTGCAAGGCATGCAGTGACACTGTCCCAGGGTGGTTAGTCAAGGTCTGATGGTTGCCCACAGTTAAGTATCAGCCCTTTCGATCCTGACATTGCCCTCTGCCCATTAAAGGCCACGAGGGTGAGAAGCCAAGCTGTTACACACCACAAGGCTCATGGGTCACTAAGTAAAGCCACCTACAGCTGCTACTGGGTGACATTTTGAAAGTTGGAAAGCAGCCAGAGTTACAAAAAAAAAACCAAAAAAACAAATCTCAGCAGAAAGGCTCAGGGTGGCATTTCAGGCAACCTAGAATGGGATCCTCAGCTCCTCCAGTATCACTGAGGATCTCAGCTATTTATAGCAATAAGGGCTTGACTGTCATGGAGTGTTGATTTCTCTTGACCTTTTTCTTCTAAGCTCACCACACCATGTCCCAAGCTCCATGGTGGGACCTTCCAGAGTGCCAGAAAGGCACCCATAGCAGCTGGCTAGCCAGAAAACCCAGGAACCCATTCTTCCCACTGGGCACAGTAATTACATCAAATCACTAATAACCGATGTCTTTTGATCAGGGTTATTCATTGATCGCCTGCTTGCGAAACCCCCAGCAATGGAACAAGAAGTGAGATGAACTGATAGCGTGACCTCTTGCAGAGGTGCAAAACAGGGACAGGTCTTCTCGGCTTCTGCTGCTCACTGGGAAGCAGCAGCTCTGGGAACAGCAGGATATGAGGAAGAACTGAAGGATTTCACGGCAAGCAGTTGGCACACAGTGTCAAATACCAGTTACCCCGCTACAGAGCAGGGTGTGGAACTGAATTGCTTTCAAAATGGCTCAGAAAATACACTTCAATGTTATCAACAGTGACGCAGGCTCGGTACGTACAACCAGCATGCTTTCCCCAAAAGCAGCTATTTGACCTTCCCAGACCAAGGATGGTCTAGATGAAGCTGGATTCCCCTTTTCCCTGAAGGATCAGCAGACAGAGGGGCCATAGCAGCTCAGACCCCACCCTTACCTCATGGGTGCCGTGAGAGAAGTTGAGTCGGGCAACATTCATTCCAGATTTAATCATCTCCTTCAGTTTCTCCACAGAGCGGGAGGCCGGGCCTAGGAGGAAGAAACAGTTTGAACATCAACTTTGGAAAAATAATGAGGTAATCCACACAGACCAGGCTGTTTCATGTGGAAGAGAAAAGGTAAATGGACACAGCATTGCTCAGCGCTGCAGCAGCAAATATTGTTTTAACTTGCCCACAGAGTCCAGCAGAACCCAAGCGATTCCCATTTCCCTGGACACTGGATTCACTCCCAGCAGTAACACAGGTTAGGTAAACATGGGAAAGTCATGTTCCTTCACCACACATGTTCAGCCCTGGCAAGGGATGAAAGCCAGATCCCTCTCACAATTTCCCTAACAAGTTTCACCAGGGTGTGGGCTCCTAGCTGCAATTCTCTCCTATCTAGGAACGGCCTACCAATGGTGCAGATGATGCCGGTGTTTCTGGCAATGGTTGGCTCCGAGTCGATGTCCAGGCGGCACATGTGCTCCAGGAAGGTGTCTGCCATGGCAGCGTGCAGCTGCTGGGTCTGGATGAAAGCGGTCCCTGCATCATGGTGCTTCGACATGGTCACTCGATTCCTGTGTCTAGAAGGGAAGAAAGCTGTGCCAAGTTTGGGAATCACCCACCCCAAGCTGCCCATCAAGCAGAGACACCAACACACCCACGTGACGAATATGGAGGTAACAAGAAAGCTGCTACTGGATCAAACTATCTTTATGTTCCTACTTGAGAGTCTTAACAGGCAAGACATTTCTATTTCCATGTCATCCCCCACATGGACCACCCAAAGCTCACCTGCCTTCTATGCAGATGTTCCCTTCATAGCTTCTCTTCATTGTCAGTCTTCCCTTGGAGCTACACAACGCAACAAAATTCAAGCACTTGAGTGCGCAGGCAGAGGTTCTGCCTCCTCCCTCCCAGCTCTCCATTCATTTCTCCTACAGGCCTCAACGGCACTTCCCGGGGGAGCGGGGCAGCTCAGCGCTGGCGTGACTGCGGCACGCCCGGACACAGCCAACCTTCTGCCCAGGAGCACCTAATCATGGCAAAGTCCACCTAAGCCTAAACCCCATCCTTTAAGCTTGGACAAGCAAGCAGACTTGAGTTGATTAATCACAACACCTTGGCAGAGAACACAGAAAAGACTGAAGATTTAATACTCTCAAAGTTCCTCTTTGACTGAAGATGCTGTGGGTCACCCCTGCCCCCTGCACTCCCCCTTCACCCACAGCAGCAGAAATCTATCACAAGGTTTAAAGCTGGCTGTATTTTTCAACGTTTGGATTAAAAAACCTCTCTGAACTCAGGCTGTTTGCCTCCTCTGGACTAGAGAGTCCCCACAAAAGCAGGACCAGCCTGTAATCCCAAGAGGAAGCTGAGCTGAAGCTTAACAGTCCACTGAGATGGGAGGACACTCATTTCACAGCAGTGCCAGTGCCCCAGGCATTTCTAATTGCAACAATTTTGTTTTTAAGTAGCAGTGGCACCTAAAAGCTTTTTGTCTCTTGGGCCTGCCCAGGCTAGAATCCCAGCATTACAAAAGCCTCTGGTAAAAAAGTGATGCAAGGTGGTGGCTATTGGCACGGGCAGATCACCCATTTTGCCTTTAAAGATTGGTTTGACTTCGAACTCCATGCCCCGGGCATACGGGCAATATTCAGAGCAGGCACGAGCTGCCTTCATCTCCAAGATGTGCTTAAGAAACATGAGCTGGGGCTCAGCTAAAAGCTGGGACAGAGCAGGAATAGAGCTGGGCTTTTGTTCTGCCAGCCCCAGGCAGACAAAGCCCACCAATAAACCACGGAATGGTGTGAGAGGCACACACCAGCCAGCTCAGCACATCCAGCTTTGACAAGAGGCACTCTTCCAGAGCTGGCAGGACTGAGCCCAGTGAAGGGCAGTCCATGCCCTGCCAGCCTGCCCGGTGCAGTCCCGGTGCCGCAGCGGCCCCGCTGGCTGCCGCGATGCTCCTCCCCTGCTCCGCAGCCCTTCCTCACGTACGTGCAGATCCTCGCGCAGGCAGCCCTGACTCACCCTCGCCGTGCTGCCATGCGCCACAGAGCAGCCAGGCCAGCAAAAACCATAATTTGACCTGGCAAAGCCTCTTTTCCCTCAGCCCTGCCAGAAGCTGCTGATTCACCGGAGTCACTACACGAAGGTCTGCCCACATAAAAAGCCCAACAAAGTCTCATTATTATAGGAAAACCCTCTGGTCAGTCCTAAAACATTGTGTTTCAGCCCTCTAACACTTGCTGCTGCACTCTCCGACACCTGCAGAGCAGCGTCAGCTTCCTTAGATGCCAAAAAAACCAAGCCTTTGCTGGGAAATCACCTCCACGCACAGGGAACCAGGTTTGCACAGCTTCTAGGAACAAGAGGAATACAGAGCAACGGTATTCCGACACGGAAACTGCAGCCAGAGCATGACTTGGAAGCTTATAAAAAATAGTCAGGTGAATTCTCCCTGCCTCATGGAAATCCCCCACCCGCTCAAGTTATTTGCAAATACAATTTTAACACCCTTGAAGTCTTTATAGAGAAAGGAGAAGTTCACTTCCCAGCCAGAATCCCCTTCGCAAGATTTTCCAGCAGTTCAGAGGGCTCAGAAAAATTAACCGCAGACACAGTGACCTTGTCCGGGGGCGAGAGTAGAAACGCAGGACCCAGAAAGTATCCCAAACACCCATCTGTCCACAGCACAGTGCCCACAACCACCAAGAGTCTCTTTTTCCCCCTCCTTCCTGCTTTACAAGGCATCGATTGAATTCTACTGGAACGACCAGTCTTATATTTATAACAGGAATGTCTGGCATTTCCCACCACTCCACTTTTTAAAAAACCAAACAGAGGAGCAAGGACTTCAAGGACATCAGAAAACACGGAGCACTCAGTGTGGGCAGAGTGAGGAAGGGGGGGGTGAGCAATACTCTACAATGCCTGAATGTTTCCAGCACTGAATAAAACTGAATTCATTCCTCAAGGAACAAGGATCAAATCATCAAATTTATTACTTGGCCTGCCCATGCTCCAGGCAGGGTGTTCCAATGATGTCTGGTATCTCCCCAGGTCCTAAATATTTCAGACTGAGCCATATGAGGTCGGGACTGGTTTTACTGTAGGCAGGTGACTAATTCCAGCCAGCTCATCCCACGGGACAGATGAGAGAAAGCCTAAAATCACGGTTTCTCCGGATACGCCCTTTCGGAATGGAGAAAGGAGAGGGAGCAGCAATCCCCACCCAGGGCCAAGTCTCTGTTATCGGTGACAAAGGGAAGTGGAAACTGCAGCAGGGGCTGTCCCCAGGCCACGGCGGCAGAGCTGTGTCACTGCCTGCAGGAATTCCAGCCAGGAGGCTCCCAGGGGGTGATGATTCAGGATCCACTGGTCAGCCTCACTTACACAACCTCATGGACACCGCAGCACAAGGCTGCTCATGCCCAGTGTCCCTGCCTAGAGGCAGAAATGGTTTGAGTTAGTGTTCAGGGCAGGGTTATGAAACCAGGCAGGCCTTCAGATTCCCAAAAAAAGCCTAGAAAAACATCAGCTTTGCTCATTCCAGAGGCTAAAGGCACTCAACAACAGAGAAATGCAGCTCTGCAGGGAAGCAGGTTTTTACCCTAGCCTGGTATCCCCTCTCCCAGGGAGGGAGGACAGCACATTCCTGCCAGGCAGCCGGTGCTGGAGGTGGTGTCTCGCCGTTACGTAAGGACAAAATGGCCACCCCAAAATTCCACCCCTTTTCTGCAAGCCTGGATGGAACCCAGGAGCCACCACCTGCTCCCGGCTGGCCGACGTTCTCCCCGGCATTGAGCTGAGGATCCACGGGAGGAGAGATCCACAACGGAGCTGCCTCTCCAGCTTTTTGGCAATGGGGAACAGGAAGGTCAGGCTGGCTCTGGCACCTTCCCCGTGTGTTGCTGGCTCAGCCGTGCCTTTCCTGAGCTGCCCTCCCCGAAAGGCTTAACTAAAAAAATAAAGGGGAGATGACAAGCACCGGATGTTTGGTGACGAGAAAGACTTATCTCGAGGGTATTTGTAGGACACACCTACAGGCTTAACCTTGTAGAGGACAAGGAGCCTTTCGGCCCGGCAAAAAGCACCTGGCTGCCTTCAGGCAAGCTGTAAAAACCTGCTTTACACGATAAAAGAAAGCTTGGGGGTTGTCTTTTTACATTTAACTAGGCAGAAGTGTAGACCACTGTGCTGCATCCCCACTCCAGGATGGAGATTGCTGCACGTGGCAGCGCCCCGGTACTGCAGCCCCATTCCCTACGTGCCATCCATCACCACCCGCTGCGGCTCCATCTTCCCCCGAGAGAACAACGGCCAGGCAGGAGATAAAGGACCAGCACGTGCTCCAGCCGGCCTGGGAAACGTCTTGTTCCCATCAAATTAAATTATCAACTTGTTGGGTGGAAAGGGAATTATGGCCGGCGGTGGATCACTCCGGCTAACAGCAATAAATGAAGGTTTTAATAACAGCTTCAGATGGATAAAGGAGTAGGTAATCAAAAAATGCAGGCTGCTGCAGACTCCCCAAGCTCTTTACCTAGTGAAAGCGAAGTTTCTCGGAAGGGTTTCTTTCACAGGCAGAAGTCCCCGGTTCAAGCACGTGGCTCGCAGCAGTGCTTCCTGCCTCGCACAAAACCCTTCTTCTTAATCCGGTGATGGGCTGGAAACCCGCTGGCACCAGCCCGGCCCATTAACCCATCGAACTCCTTTATATTAGCCAGAATTCTGCTCTATCAACAGAATGTCGGGCATGAAATTATACTGTTCAGAATTTTTATTTTTTTTAATTAAGCACTCCTAATTGCACAAGTCCCGGGACGCGTCTGAGTAACCAAAAACTTCTTTACCATCGCACCTTTGAGCCAAGGCAAGCCACGACGAGCAGCAGCAGGAAAGTTAACACTTTAACATGACAAAAACCTCCATAAAACACTGATTTTTCTTCCTTAACCTGGGCCTCACCGATACCGAGTTGTTTTATCAGAACAAAGCAGGTTTTTAGAGATTGCCGTCTACTTTTAGCAGTCTGAGGAGACACTCGGGAGGTTGCCATTGTCCGCCGACAAAAGCACTACTCATACCCTGGCAGCCCTGCAAAGGGGGTTTAAACACGTTTCAAAGGTTTTCGCAGTTCAAGAGACTATCCAAATCAATTGGACGTGTTTAAGTAGGCGCAATTAAGGGAGAAGATTAATTCAGAAGGGGCCTTCTCTTCCTGGGAGGCCCGGGAAGAGGCTGCAGCATCAGTGGTGGTGCAGTGAGCCGGACGCTGATTTAAGGCGATGCCCTTCGGGGAACTGCCGGCTCTTGCGTGAGTGCAGGCGCAGGGCGGGGAGGGCGGCCCAGCGCCTCACTCCGTCTGCCTCTGACTCAGCCTCCCGGCAGCTCCTCCGGCACTGCCCGGCCAGCAGGAACCGGGCGGCAGCAGCAGCGGGGCCCCGCGCTCCGTTTAACGGCACGGCCGCGCGGCACACGCGGGGCTCCCCCCTCGTGCGTGTCCCTCTTCATCCACCCGGGCCCCCGCGCCACAGACCGGACCCCCGCCGCCTCCCCGTGCCCGGAGCGGCCGTTTCCCGGGACGGGCCGTGGGGAGATGCTCGTAGCGGGCGTTCCCCATCGCGGGATCGGAAGGGATGCTCGTAGCGGGCGTTCCCCAGTGCTGGGTCACTGGGGGGATGCTCCGAACGGGCTCGAGGAGATAAAGGAGGGGACGCAGGGCCGGGGCCGCCGGCGGCCACGTGCTCGGCACCGTGAGCCCCCCGCGCGTCCCCTCCTCAACCGTCCCATAGGGCGCGCGCCCCCTCCCCTCAGCCGCCACCCGTGGGGACCCTCTCCCGGCGGCGGAAACATGGGGATAACGGCGGTACCAGCGTGGCCGGCTCCACCGCTCGCCGCCCCTCATCAGGCCGCCGTTACCTGCCGCCGCTTGGTCACAGCCCTGGCTCGTCCTCTCCCTCCGAGCGCCGCCGCCGCCGCTCTGCGCACCGCCCCCACGCCCCGCCAAGGTGATCCCGGCCGGCCGTAGCACCGCCTCCCGCAGATCCCTCCGCCGCCCGCTCCGCCGGGGGCCACAAGGGCGGGGCGCCGGGGCTACTTTTACGGGCGGACGCACAAAGCACGGAGGGGGAGGTGCTGAGTCCCGGCACGCGCCCGGCCGGCCAATGAGGAGGCGGCGCAGCCGTCGCGCGCGCGGACGGAGGGTGGCCGCCGCCTTAAAGGGACCGCAGCCCGGAACGATGCTCTTAAAGGGGCCGCGGCCCCCAACTCACGCCGAGCCCTCCAATTCATACTGACCCTGCCCAACTCACACCGCGCCCCAACCCACGCCGCCCCCAAACTCACACCGCACCCCCCCAGCTCACACTGACACTCCCAACTCACATCAAGCCCCCAGCTCACACCTCAGGGGTCCCTCACTCTGGAGGGCAGCGGCTCTGGGTGTTTTGGGGTGTTTTGGAGGGTCCTGAGACCCTCCAGTGGGGACACTGGGGACCATTGTGGGTGCTCTGTAGTGAGGCCACGAGGACACAGTGCTGGGGACACTGGGGACACGAGGCTGGAGATGTTGGGGACATGGTGCTAGGGACGCTGAGGACACTGTGCTGGGATCAAGGAGAGACCAGGCTGGAGATGCTGGGGACACTGTGCTGGGCCCACTGGGGTCACTGTCCCAGCTGTGTGGGGACCCAACATGGACATCATATGCCAGATCCATGAAGGCCCTTGGCTGGGAATAGTGGAGACCCCATGCTGGAGATATTGGGGACATGGCCCCAGAACATGGGGACCTTTTGCCGGAGACCCATGACAGTGGCTCCACTGTCCATGCTGACACTGGGGACATGCCATTGACACAGGGACCTGCCACACCGACCCTGTGCTGGACTGTAGGGACACTGTGACATCCATCTGAGGCCCCAGAACGGTCACTGTATGCTGGGACCACAGAGAGATCCTGTAGTGGGTACATTGGGAACCCTGTGGTCCATGGAGGGAACCAAAAATGGTCACCCTTTACTGGGGGTGCTGGCGGCGCTGTACTGGGGACATCGTGGACTGTGCACTGGGGACATTGGGAACCCTGTGCTGGGCTGTGGGCACACCGTGACAGCCACGGAGGGGACCCAAAATAGTCACCCTCTACTGGGGACACTGGGGATGCCGTGCTGGGAACACTGTGAACCCTGTACTGAGGACACTGGGGACACTGGGCTGGGCTGTGGGAACACCGTGACAGACACGGAGGGGACCCAAAATGGTCGCCCTGTACTAGGGACACGGGACCTGTGATGGACCGTGGGGACATTGTGAGGGAGACCCAACAGGGCCACCCCACGGGGCACCCTGTGCTGGGGACTGCAGTGACCCCAAGCTGGGACAGGGGGACCCTACACTGGGAACACTGGGGATTCTGGAGACATCCCCGCCAGCCCTGTGTGCCCCCCATGGCGCTGCCCCGCCCCGAGGGTTCCGGGGGGTACCGGGGGGGGGGTCCCTGTCGGTGACGTCATGGCGGCGCCGCTGGGTGACGTAGTGCGGCGGCTCTGACGTCAGGCCCGGCCCCCCGGCAGCATGGCGGCCGTGCCCGCGCCGGCCGGCCTGCGCTGACATGGTGAGGGGCCGGGGCGC
>VZRV01005956.1:159679-176202 GCA_013398115.1 Falcunculus frontatus
TAAATTAATTTATTTATAGATATATTTAAAAAAAGCAATAGTCCTTTGGTCCCTAAACTCTAAGGAATGATATGACTCTGAAACAAGTAATCCTATGTCCCTGTGCCAGTGACAAGCAGGGGAAGCGTGTGTCCCGCCGCCCTGCTCCATGGGATATATATATATATATACTTATTTATATATATCTTCTATAAGTCCAACATACTTTGATCCTTCTTTTTTTCCCCCAATGCAGGGAAAAAGGAAAATCTTGCCGTTTTTCTTTATTTTCCAAACAAGCATCCTCCAGGTGAAGTGCCCGAGGCTGGTCCCGTCCCACCGGCTTTGGTTTAAGAATCCATTTGGAGCCTCTTTTCCTTGTTTCTCCCGGGAAATCGGTAGCAGCAAATGAGTGCTTTTAAAAAAAACCCCAAAAAACAAAGGTAGATCGTGGCCCGGCTGCCCGGAGCCATCGGCCTTGCTCCCAGCGAGGGATCCGGTGAGTCCCGATGAGCGGCCGGCGGCAAATCGCAGCCCCGGCGCCGCATCGCTCCCCTCCTTCCTTGTCTTCCTCTCGTTCCCGTTAAACAACAAACAAGACCAATTTGGGAAAAAAATTCAAAAAGGAAAAGCTACGATCAAAACACTCTCTTCTTTGCCATTTTCTCCTTCACCTCCTCCTCCTCTTCCTCCTCCGGGATGTGTTGCAAAGAAAGAGAGTTACGGGTTTGGATACTGCACTTGGGGAAGGGGAAAGTCGTCAGACACCGCGGGACGTCCGACCTGAAACAGAAGGAAAGGGCCGTCAGCCTGCTCCTGGGGGGTGGAGGGAGGGAAGGACAGAGGGAGGCACCCAGACCCATCGGGTGGGTGGTGCCAGGCTGAGATCCCTGCACACACTGGGGGATGCAGCACCGGGACGCTCCACGACCGCCACGGCACGAGGGCCAGGCCGTCTCACCTCTCCGCAGGCTGAGCTGGGGTCAGTAGGGTCTGTTGGCGTCTTTCGGCCGCTTTAGCTGCACTTTTAGCCTCTTCATGCCGATCTGGAAGCCATTCATGGCCTGAATGGCCGCCTGAGCACTCGTCGGATTGTCAAAACTGACGAAACCTGGCGGCAAGGGGACACGGGGGGTGGTCACCGCACACATGGCAGGCGGCTGCCTTGCCTCAACCCAGGCACTGAAATCCTGTGGGATGCTCCTGGTCTGGGAGTGCTGGGAGAGGGGATCCTGGGGTAACATCACAGCCCCAGATTGCAGGGGACTGGGTGACAGGTGATGGCACCTGCAGGGACACCGAGGTCTGAGGGGACACTAAGGTGACAGAGCTGTGAGGACAGCAGCATAAGAGGGTCCACAGGGCACTGGAGTGGTCTGCAGGGACACTACGGGATGGGATTTGTGGGGTCACTGGAGTGACAGGGTCTGTTAAAGTGATAGGGGCTGCAGGGACACTGAGGTGATGGGGTCTGTGGGGACACCAGGATGAGATGTGTGGGCTCAGGGGACATCTGGAAGCCAGGTCTGCAGAGACCCTGAGGTGACAGGGCCTCCAAAGACACCGCAAGGAAAGAGTCTATGGAAACACCAAGCTGACAGGGCCTGTGGGGACACCGAGGTCTGTGAGAGGGAGATACAGACCCCCTGAGCTGGGATATCAGGAGAGCTGGACCTCCAGCCTGGAGACCAGGGAGAATGGGACTCTGGAGCTGGAGATTGGTGAGAGCTGGGATGTCGCGGAGAGTCAGATCCTTAAACTGGGATGCTGAAGAGAGCCAGACCCCTGAGCTGGGATGCTGAGGAAGAGCCAGAGCTCCAAGCTGTGATGTTAAGAATGGCTGGAACCTTGAGCTGGGGACTGGGATGAGCTGGAGCCCTGAGCTGGGACACCAGGGAGAGCCACGCCCCGGGACTTACCAAAGCATTTACTCTGGTTGGTGGCACGGTCCACAAAGACTTTGGCAGAGATGACATTGCCGAAAGGCAAAAACATCTGCGTGAGCTCTGCATCCCCGAACTCCTGGGGCAGGTGATAAATAAACAGGTTACAGCCCTCGGGACCTGGGTGACACACAAAGGACAGGACACGTCAGTCACGAGGCAGGGTCACCCCAGGGGGATACCGAGGAGCCACCGGCCCCACGCGAGGTGACCCCCACCCCTCACCTTCTCGCTGCTGCTGCGGGATGAGGGGCGCTTGCTGGGGAAAGGCTTGGCTGATGGGAGCGTAGGCAGTGGGATATGCTGCTGGAAGAGAGAAACAAGAAGCTGAGGCCACGGCACCCGCCCCAGCCACGGAAAGGGCTGGGACAGGCGTGTCCCCTGCTGCCACCTGTGATGGAGGGGCCTCTCCTGCCCCATGGCTGCTGGCTCTGCCTTTCCCACCCCTCTGGGCACACCAGGGATGTGGGAACAGCTCTCCTAGGAGGGATCCTGGTGCTAGCAGTAATATGGCCTCAAGGCTGAGGAAAGATGGTACTTTTGGCTGAAAAACCCCAAAAATTTGGGGTCCAAAACTTGATTTTCCATTGCAGATCTGGATGTTGCTGTCAATGCTCCTAATTAAATGGCTGCTGGGCTTGACGTACTTCCACGGGAGGCTCTGACTCCCTTCCCTCCACGGCCCATGTCCTTGGCCATCAGATTTGGTCACGTGATGAACATCCAAAGACTTCTGGTGTCTTGGTGTGGAGCTGGCCCTCTGTCACCTCCCAAATCTTGCCCCCTCTCCTTGATATCACTGCTAGGGCTCCCCCATGGAGTTCTCTCAGCCCCGTGGCTATTAAAATTCACTTTGCACCATCCAAAATTTGCACGGGGGACCATGACAGAAGCCAGTGGGATGAGGGGATGGCGCTTTCATTGGCATTGCTGCCCCAGAGCTCCTGCCAGGGCACAGCACCTGGTGCTCCCCTCATCAATCCGTGCCTGAATACGCTGCCCCAATCCAATGTTCAACCCCAGGGTGATGTTCGTCTCCCAAATATAAGGGTGAGGAGCAAAGACGGGGGAGAGGGAAGGAGTGGGAAGCGAAGTTTGAGACCTGCATAGTGCTGCATGCCGGCATAGGCCTGCTGGAGGGGGTCTGCCACCGTGGGGCTTTGAGCTGGGAAGAGAAGAGAAAGGAGAAGGAAGATCGAGTAAGCCAGAGAAAGCCAGGAATGCATGCGCAGCTCCCACGGGAAAGGGCTCCCGGCCACGCGCCGCCATGGAGGGGCAGAGCTGCTCCCTGCCTGAATTCCCTCCTCCCTGCAGCGATGCCGCGGGAGCACGCGGCTGGTTCATCCAGCGTGTTCCTGGGATGGGGAGAACCCCTGGAGCATCCCGCACGAGCCAAGTACACACCCCCAGCCCCGGGGGCTGGGGCGGAGCCCCGGGCGGGCGGGAGGGGTGTACCTGGGTAGGGGTGGATGCCGTTGGTGTAGATGGTCTCGGAGGCGGGCTGCCCGTTGGTCTGGGGCGGCAGCGGGCTGAAGCCGTTCACCCCGATGGGCGTGGCGATGCTGGGCACCGGCGCCGTGCTGATCCCCGGAGGGGTGCTTGTACCTGCGGGAGCGTGGCGTCAGCGCCAGCATCACCCCGAGAATGCCCCCCGAGGGTGCCAAGTGGCAAACGCGGGGGTCCTACCTGAAGAGGGGGTGAGGGGGGCAGCCACCAGCCCGCTGACGTTGAAGGCGGCCATTTGTTGCATCTGGGCGGCAGCGATGGCAGCCATGGGGTTGAGGCAGGTGCCCTGCGCGGCTGCCATCAGGGCTGCCTGCTGCTGCATGATCTTCGGGAAAGAAAGGGGCAAAGGGGACAGAGAGCGAGAGGCAGAGAGAAGGAGGGAGAGGGCAGCATAAATCACCATCTCTGCTTCGGATGGATTCAGAGGGATAAATGCCCCCCGCTGACAGACCCGGGGACAGGAGGAGGTCCCTGTGACACTAAATATGGGACCACTGCACCCTACAGCCACCCTCAGCTGTGTGGGGGGAAGCCCTGCGTGTGGCCCTAAACAGGGATACACCAGCCCTGCCAAGCATCCATGCCCCCTGGCACTGGTGCTTTCATGGGCCAAACCCCACCCCCCATGCACAGGACTCCCCCAAAGCCCCTGGTCTGCAGCAGCTCCTACCGCTTGCGTGTAGGCCCCATAGGCACCGAACTGGATGGTCATGGGGTTGAAGATGCCCAGCTGCCCTGCCATCTGATGCATCCGCCGCAGGGTCCTCTCCTTATCCGTGTCTGCAAACTTCACCACCAGGCTGGACGAGGCGCCCTGAGGTGGGGGGAAGATGTGGCTGATGGTGGGGCCACAGCAAAGCCCCCGAACTGTGTACCTGCCATGGGTGCTGGCTCACAGCATCCGCACCATCCTCAGCCCTGGAGACACTGCCCAGCTTGGCAGCAGCAACCAACGATCGATGTGAGGTTTAATTATAGCCAGTTTTTCTCCCCGGTGGCAGCTCTCTGACCTCTGCTTCCTTTCCCCTTCCTTGTTCACAATTCTGACCTTCAGCGTTAATTAAACTGCCCCTTTCTCTGGCATGAAGAGAATTAGCCTCACGCTCCCACCTCTGGGGCTCAGCACCCTGGCAAGGATGAACCTGGGTGATGTGGCCAACAAATTGCCAGTCTGTAGGATTTTGATCCAATTAGACTGAGGATCAAATTAGTGGGTGATTGGATTAGGCAGGCAGCATGGGGTCAGCTGGGGCAGGGTGCGAGCCTGGCACTTACCGGCATGGTTTGGCTGCCGTGCAGGCTGTTGATGGCAGCCTGTGCCTCGGCGTGGCTGCCGTATTTCACAAAGGCACAACCTAAAGGAACACAGAGAACATGGGACAGGTTGGATTTGGCCATTGCGGGTCCATAGGGTGCCCACCCGGTGCCCCAAAGCCCACCTTTGCTGGCTCCATCAGGCCCTCGGAGGATGGTGCACTCCTCAATCTGGCCAAAGGGCTCGAAGAGGCGGCGGACGTCGTCCTCGCTCTGCTGCTTCCCCAGCATGCCCACAAAGAGCTTCCTGTCTTCTAAAAACAAAACCAAGCCCGTCAGAGAGTGGGAGGTCACTCACCATCCCAACCCCTCATCACAAATGGTGACATCAGAGGGAGGGAGCAACACCGATCCCAAGGAGAAGGTGCCGGACTTATCATCTCCATCCTACAGAACACTCAGAGTGAGAAAACCTCTCCTGTGGGGAAATTGCTGAGGGGTGAATCCTGGAAGAGACATTGCTTTAGGGAGTGGAGCTGGGGCTTTTCCCAGGAATGGGGGGACTGGCTCCCCCAGCACTGGAGTGGGATGCGGTGGGAACAAAGAGAACCCACAAACCAGCGGTGATCACCCTCGTATGATCGACTCGCATAACAACCCGCAGCCTCCGGCCGTGCCCAGGGGATATCAATAACCCAAACGCAAGAGAAGGGATAGTAAATAATGAGAATTTCATGATTATTACCAGCATCTGTCTTGTGCGGCCGCGCGCTCCCGCCGCACGCTAATGGCATTTGACAAAGAAAATAAGGTGCCCTGTCAAGAGTGTTGCCAGGGAAATAAATAAATAATGGCAGGAGACGATGAATGCTTCGTCCGTTAAGGTACCAGGAAAATTAATTAAGGGAATAGGGCTCGTGTGTTGTCTAGTTAAACATAAACCGTCTCCCAGGGGGAGTGGGCTGGGCAGCCCAGCGTTGCCTCCTGGGTGAGGGGGCTGGAGCCAGGAGCCCCAGCTCACCCATCGATTTTTAATCCTTCACCAATTACGCTCAGTAAGTGGGTAATTTATTTGCCAGGTCCCTCTGGGACGTGCTGGGACCAGCTCCCAGTGTGTTTAATAACAGGGTTTGGATGGGGGGGGATCTACCCCAGCCATCTTGCCAAGGGCAGGTGGCCCCACGAGAGCATCCTGCATGTCTGATAGCGCCTACCTGCCCAGCAACACAATAGACGTGGGATTTTGATCCAATTCCTGTGATTTTGCCCAAACGATCACCTCAGCCTGGCACTGCCACAGCCCCATGAATGGCAGATGCTCACAAAGAATTCGGGGGGTTGGTAGTTTGAGAGGGGCTCAACACAGCCAACTCCTGCCCCGGGGTCCCCACATGCAGGTCTGGACAGGGAATTGGGTTGTTTGGTAAATGAAGGTGGTGAGGGAGAGCGGCTGGCTGGTGCTCTGCCCCCCAGGATGTTGGGATGCTCCCTGGAATGTCAGGACATTCCCAGGATAATGTCAGGATGTTCCCCCAAGCTGACCAGACAGGGAGAGAGAAGATGGCATTTGCTCTGCACTCAGGTTTGGATGCCACCAGCAAAGGCAGGTCCTTTCCTGGATTTCTCTGCAAACCAATCTTCCCACAGCGACCCCCGCAATGCCACCATGTCCCCCATCACCACCTGGGTGACCCTGTGCCCCCCTGCCCGTGCCAGGCAGCCGGGGAATTGGGGACCTACCTCCTCGGCCCTCGCTGTCGGCCGGCTTCACCTGGATGGGGCGGTTCATCTGCAACACAAGCGAGAACGGGTGGTCAGTGTGGTGCCCCCTGAACCCTTTCCATGGGGATCAGCAGGATTTGGCCAACAAATGGCACCGGGAGCTGGGGAAAAGGGGAGGGACCTGCAAGAACAGATCCGGGATTCGCGGCCACAGTGACCCGGGGATGCCATGTGCGGAGGGCAATGCTCCAGCCCTGGCGATGGGCACCCGGTGCTGCAGGCGCCCGCGGGGCCGCCAGTGCCAGGCTTGGCCGCCTGCCCGCTTTCCTCGACTGCAAAGGACTGCAGAGGCAGCAGCAGCACCCCACCGGCCCCAGCCCCTCTGGCACCACTGCCTTCCTTTTCCCAAACCTCACCCAAATTTGGCCTCCTCCTTGTCACCACCGTGTGCACCCACGAGCGTGACACCCGTGTGCGGCAGGACGCGCCAGGCTGGCAGGCACATCCCTGGCCCGCTGCCCCATGGAGCCATTTCTCCTCCTCTCTCCCCCTCCTTTTTCCCGTCTTTTAGCCGAAAAATGCTACAATTATGGCTGTTTCCACGGCAACAAGCGTGCTTCCCCCGCGATGCTGCGGAGCCCGAGCCATGTGCTCGATGGGGTCGCCATGGCAACGGCGAGATGTCACACATGATGGCGCGGGGGTGCGCACACGAACGCGCCTTGAGCACACACAGGGACAGTCGCCCCCACGTGCGTGTGCACCCCCCTCCCAGGTGCCCCCCACCACACCCCTGGAGGGGGTCCCTAAATTTGGGGCTGGGCGGGGGCAGAGCTACTCCCCCTGACATCAGGGTGAGGAAGAGGATGGGTAAGAGAGAAGAGGAGGGAGGTTTCCACAGCAACCACCTCGTCTCCAGGGAAACGTGGAGAGAAATGTCAGCGTAGAGCTGGGGATGGTCCAGGGAAGGGATTGAGTCCCCAGGAGTCATGGGGTGGCACAGGGTGGCACCGAGGGACACCTCACAGTGTCACCCATCATGTCACCAGTCTGCCAAACCTTGCGCCGGGGCAGGATTTGGCTCACCCTGAACTCAGGAGGCTGTGACAGCACCAAGACCCTAAACCCAGCACCCCGCTGTCCCTCACATCCCTGCCACAGCCAGGAGGAGGGAACCCCATTTTGGGAGGGGCTGCCCCCTCCACTGACCCGCCAGCCCCATTTACCAGTGCGATGGCCTTTGGTGGAATAAATTTCCCATGCCCACTGCTGTATGCTTAATGTAATAAACCCAGTGAGGATGATTTAGAATAACATTTACGGAGCCGCAGAGTGTCATTTTGATGTGTCTCCCGTCTCCGCTTGCCGGTTATTAAACTGTATTGATTCCCCGGGAGCGGCTGATGTTTATAAACGTCAGGCCTCAGGGACCAGCTAACCTACCCCAGGGCTGCCACACCCCACTGGGGAGAAATCGCCCTGGCCTCTAGACGCCCCCAGAAGGAGGTTTTGGCACCCTTGGCATCGCCATGTGCCCACCACAGGGTGCTCAGTGACCCCCTGTGGCACCCACTGCTCCTGGTTGTCCCCACAGCACCCCTGCACCGTGTCAACACAGCCACCAACCACAGCCCTCTATCCATCCTCCCACACTGAACAGCCATCCAGGCATTTCCCCTTGCTCCTGACACCCACCTACCCAACCTGCAACACCCATCCATCCATTCATCCATCCTGGACACCCACACAATCATCCATACACCCATCTTCCCCCAGGATCCATCCAGCCATACTCCAACACCCATTCCCATAGCATCCATCCATCCCCATAGAACCCACCCATATCCCCAACACCCATCCTCATAACACTCATCCATCCCCAACACCCATCCTCACAACACCTGTTCATTCCCATAGCACCCATCTGTATCACCAACACCCATCCATCCACCTCCGAATACCCATCCATCCCCACAGCACCCATCCATCCCCGCAGCACCCATCCATCCCCACAGCACCCATCCATATCCCCAACACCAATCCACCCCTGCACCACCCGCCCATCCATCTCCCATCTCGCCACCACCCACCCTTCCACCCCCACAGCATCCATCCATCCATCCATCCATCCATCCATCCCCAACTCCCAGCCATCTCCCACACCCCAAGGACATAGTGGCACCCTGCTTGGGGTGTTCCAGCACTGTCACCAGCAGTCCACAAAGCCCCAGCTACCCCATGGCCAAACCACTGGTGTTCCACAGTGCAGGTGGTCACCAGCAGTTGCTAAACCACCTCCTGCCCGCTCAGGCACTGTCCCCCACCCAAATTCGGAGCCCCCCAAGAGCCTGGGTACCAGGGAGAGCCAGCCCATAGTGAATCACTGCTGAGGGATGTGCCCAGTGGGACAGGGTCACTTCTGGCCTTTGTTCCTTCCTTGGCATCTGTCTCCTCCTCCTTGTCCTCACAACCAACAGCCAGAGGATCCAGCAGGCCACCATGCATCCAAATGAGACAGGAGGTGGTGGGTGACGCTGGAGGAGTGAGTGCCTGGTGTCCATGTCCCCCCCAGGGTCCCCAGGCCCCTCTGTACCCAGCACAGGGAGACAGGAACCGGGGTACTGACAGTCACTCATCATAGGAACACCTTGCCAGAGCCCAGGGGTCGACCCACAGAGGGGGCACACAGCCGGCCTGGGGACAGCCACACCACAGCACAATCCTGCACGTGTATGACCCTGGCACACCCTGCACACGCCCACACACCTCTGAGCACAACCACAGACCCCCAGCACCCTCCAGGCACACCCACCTCCAATCCCCCCGGCACAGCCATACGCCTCCGGAGCCACACACCTGTGCCCACGCAGCACTGTGCACCCACGTGCGGCCACGCACCGCCGCACCCAGCCCCGCGGGCACCTGGACAACCCTGGTCCTCACGCCCACGCAACACCTACAGACCCCAGCCTGCTGACATGGATCCCACACAACCACAGGCACGCAGCCTGGGATGCACAGCCGGCGCTGGGGACACAATGCCCCTTTCCTCAGTTTCCCCATTGTGGCAGCAGGACCCACAGTGGGACCCCCAGGAGCCCTCTCTGGACACACGGACACCTTGGGTGGGCTCACAGCACCCCCAGCAGCACCCAGATCCCATCCCCACATCCACCACGCACACCTGAGCCCAGTGCAACACCTGCACACACCTGCACTCCCTGTCACACGCGGTGTGCCCACACACCCCCACTGCTGCCACTCCCCCAGCCATGTGCACCCACACCCTGTCACCGTCACTGGGGGCAAAAACACCCTCAGCTCCTCTTCCCACACACACAGACACCCACGTGCTTGCACACCCACCGACACCCACCTGTGCACACCCAGGGTGGCAAAGCCGTACCCCTGCCCATGCACACACCCCTCCCTGCACTGCCTGCAGGTGCAACACCCCCTGAGTGCTGCCCCTTGCACACCTGCACCACACACATACGCAAACCTGCGGTGCAAAAATACACCCTCCAGCCAACACACACACCAAACCCATCCCTGGGGGCACATACACCTCCTCATCATCATCCTCCATCCCTGCCTGCAAACACACCCCCCACAGCAAACACCCCATTCTTGGGTGCCAGAACACCCTCCTCACTGACACCCACACCACACAAAGCCCCCCGGGGTGCAGATACATCACTAACACCCCTCTGCCAACACCCTCCCCTTCCCTGGGTGCAGATACACCCTCTCGGCAACACACACACACACACACCCCATCCCTGAGTTCAAATACACCCTCAACACCAACAACCATCCTGCCAACACATGCACTCCATCCCTGGGTGCAGATACACCCTGCTCAGCAACACTTACACCCACACAGCCCATCTGTGGGTGCAGATACATCCCCTCACCAACACTCCTCCATCCCCAACACCCATCCCTGGGAGCAGATACACTCTGCCACCAACATCCCTCCATCCTCATCCCTGGGTGCAGATACATCCTGATCACCGACACTGCTCCATCCCCATCCTATGCCTGGGAGCAGATACACCCCCTCACCAACACTGTTCCATCCTCATTCTACACACACACGCTGGATTGAGATACACTTCATCACCAACACCCACACTCACACACACCATCCCTGTGTGCAAATGCACCCTGATCACAAACACTGCTGTATCCCCAGCCCATCCCTGGGAGCAGATGCACCCCCTCACCAACACCCCTCCATCCTCATCCCTGTGTGCAGATACGCCCTGCTCACCATCACCCCCCCGTCAACACCCCTCCATGCCCATCCTCGGGAGCAAGGATCCACACCCTCGCCATCACCCCCGCTCTCACACAGCATCCCCGGGAGCAGATACATCCCTTCGCCATCACCCACATCTCTCCTACAGCCTCCCCTGGTGCAGCCCCCCCACCCCGGCGCGGGCGGAGGCTGCCGGGCGGTGCCGGGCCGTGCCGGGCCGGACCGGGGGGAGGCAGCGGCAAACAAAGGCGGGGCCCTACCTCGATGCAGAGGATCTTGGACCCGGCGGGCACCCACAGCACGGGCGGCCGCGGCCCGGGCGCCGGCACCTGCGGCAGCTGCATGGCCGGACCGGCCGGACCGCCGGCTCCACCGAGGTGGTTCGGCTGCGCTCGGCTCCACCCGAGGTGGCTCGGCCGGGCTCGGCTTAGCTGGGCTCAGCTCGGCAAAGCCGGGCTCGGCTGGGCTGGGTTCGGCTCGGCTCGGCTGGGTTCGGTTCGGCTGGATTCGGCTGGGCTCGCGCAGCGGCGCGCGGGGGGCGGGGCACAGGGCGGGGCGGCCGCAGCCNCACGCCGGGGGCGGGGCCTGGCCGGGGCAGGGGGGCGAGGGTGGGAACACGGGGGGTGCGCAGGTACAGGGGGTCAGCAGGTACAGGGGTGTGAGCACAGGTACAGGTGTGAAGGTACAGGGTATGAGCAAGGACAGGTGCGAGCACAGGTAGATGTGCGTGAGCAGGTACAGGGGGTGAGCACAGGTACAGGTGTGAGCACAGGTACAGGTGTGTGAATACATGTACAGGGGGTGCGTAGACACAGGGGGTGAGCACAGGTACAGGTGGTGTGAGCAGGTACAGGGTGTATGAGCACAGGTATAGGTGTGTGAGTACAGGTACAAGGGGTACGAGCAGGTACACACAGGTACAGGAGGGATGCACAAGTATAGAGGAGTGTGCACAGGTAGAGGGGTTGTATATAAGCACACATGGGTGTGCTTGTGTGCACAAGCAGAGAGGTGTGCACAGCCACAGAGGTGTGTTCACAGGCACACACAGGTGTGTACCCAAGCGTACACAAGTGCGTACACATGGGATGCTCAGGCACAGACAGGTGCGAGCATACACAGGTGTGAGCACAAGCACACAGTCCCCTGCACCACCGTGTGTACACACACACAGAGGGGCGGGCACAGCCGTGAGCCCCTGCACACACGTGCACACACGTGCTCACACACACACACACACACACGCACACACCCCCCCGCCCCCGAGCGAGCGGCCATAGCAGCAGGCATACACACACGTGTGTGCCTGACAAGAACCCCCTCCTTTAGGCTGCCCAGGTGGGCTGTTAACTCTTGAACCTACTGACGCACGGCCCCACCGGTGAGAGCGCGGCTCAGGAAGTCACATCCCCGCAAACCTCATCCCCCTCTGTCAGCTCCACGCACACGAAGCAGGGACTGATATTCACGGGCCCCGGCTCTTTCCCCAGCCAACCCGCGGGCCTATTGATTTTTATTTAGGCGAATAATTAAATATTTATTTTCACTTTGTTAAGCTCGGGAGGTCGGAGCCCACAGAAAGTGCAACAGCACGCGGGCGGCTGGAAAATCGATGCCTCGGTTTGCGGCCGCTGGAAGCGGCTCCCACACCTTGGGGAGGTGTCACCGGCCCCCGCCCTGGCTCACCCCGATCCCCCGGTGTCACTTAAGGCTCCCATGCCTTGGGGAGGTGTCACCAGGCACTGCTCCAGCTCAACTCACCCACCTCAGCGTCACTTAATTCTCCCGTGCTTCAGGGAGGTGTCACCAGCCCCTGCCCCAACTCACCCCGACCCCCCAGTGTCACTTACCCCTGGCAGAGTCTTCTGCTCGTGCAGGGCACTCTGTGCCTTCAGTGCGGAGTCGCGGGCGCAGTAGGTGAGGAAGGCACAGCCTGTGGAGACAGGGAGACGGGGTCAGTGTCCTGCCTGGTATCACCACAGAGCCCTGGGCACACAGGGAGCTGATGGCACAGCTAATACAGCACTGTAGTGTTTCAGCATCCTGGCATCCAGTGCAGTGACACCCAGCATGCCGGCACCCTGGTACTGTGGCATCCGGCATCCCAGCACTCTAGCACCCTGGCACGGTGGCATCCAGCACCCCAGCAACCTGGCACGGTGGCATTCAGCACCTCAGCACCACGGCATCCAGCATCCCAGCACCCTGGCATCCTGGCACCCTGGCATTCAGCATTCTGGCACCCTGGCAGTCTACAACCTGGGATCTGGCACCCTGGCACAGTGGCATCCAGCACCCTGGCACTGCGGCATCCAGCAGCTCAGCACTGTGGCATCCATCATCCCGTCACACTGACACCATGGCCCCACGGCATCCAGCACCCTGGTACCCTGGTACTCTACACCCAGATGGGCACACGCAGGGTCAGAGCTCACCCCCAGAACACGGTAGGAGATGGAGCAGTGGGATGAAGGAAGGAGCCAGGGAGGAGCAGGCAGCACACGGGCAGCAGCACTCTGGCCCCAGCCCTGGGGAAAGTCACAGCCCAAGTCCTCCAGGAAGCAGATCTCCAGGCATCGAGGCTGTGCACCCTGTCTTGCCACCACGCTTCTCCCAGCCCTGAGCATCCTCCTTGGGATGAGATTCATGTGGCAAAGGCGCTCCGGCTCCTTCGACATCATGGCGCTTTGGAAATCGGGAATACGCCTGGGGTGAGGTTTTCCCACGCTGACTCACGCTGCCGAGCCACTCGCTCACACAGAGCTGGCAGCGACGAGTGAGCCCTGGGGACAGGGTCCGGTCCTCTTCCCTCCGTCTCTCCTGGAGCATTCCTGGTCCCTGTGCCACCACTGCGCCGCTCCCTCCCTGAGGGCTCCCCCCCAGTTTGCTGGGGTCACATCCACAAGCATCTGAAAGTGATATTAAAACAGCAGCAAAACAGTTTCCCTTCAACAAAGTAAATATTTAATGAATAAAATTGACATTGATGCATTTTTAATATTGGCACAATTAAATCCGCCAGCTGATTAAGAATTAATAACTCTTAATAAGTACAATCAGCGTGCCTGGGAGGAGAGGGAGCATGGCGGCAGGGCGGGGGATGCTGCGGGATGGGGTCCCTCGCCTGCCTTGGGGTGTTGGGGACATCTGCCCTCACAGTGACCAAGGAGAGATCCCCCCGGATCAATATTCTCCCGCTGCGGGTGGGAAGGGGAGATCAGCACAGCAGCTCGCCTCAGTCCCGGTGCCATTTCCAGTGTTTACCATCTGTAATCATGTTGGCTTCCTGCTCTCTGCTCTTCTTTCTCTCTTTTTTTTCCCTGTTTTTCCTGCAGGCGACAATGTAGATGGTGCCCGGGCATTCTGGAGAAGTTCGGAGGGCTGGCGCAGGAGCGGTTCTGCTCCGGAGGCTCGCCGGGAGGGAGGATGCCGTTCAAATTAGAGGAGCGTCTGCAATTAAATCATGCGGCTGGGCCGCAGACGTTGAAGCCCGCGCTGGAGGAAGCGCCGAGGGGGCCTGGAAGGTCCCATTGATCCAGGCACACAGCAGCTTCAGAGACATCTGGAGAAATGTTGGAGGCCACAGTGCCAAGAATGACAGAGTCCAGGCGTCTACCCCATGGTCGAAGGGCATCGACGAGGCAGCATCCGCAAGCTCCAAGTTGAGGCTTCCCACGGAACTGCCAGTGAAGCAGGTGCTGCCCGTGGCACGGGGGTTCAGTGACAGCTTGTGGCTCCTGTTTGGGTGACACCTGGGGTGCCTTGACCCTGCTCTGGCACTGCACACCCCGGCTCTTGAGTGGGGGGTTCTGTGGAGACCTCGGCTATGCCTATGTGACCCCCTTGGTGCGTCACTGCTCCGAGTGCTCGTGCTCCACATGCCATGCCATAGTGCCACAGCACCTGGGACACGCTGCAGACACGGGGTGTCCCCATACACAGTGGGTGCCTGTATCCCAGGGGTGCTCCAACTCCAGGGGTGCACAAAACTCATGTGGGTGTGCTGATGCCAGACAGGTGCCCCCAAGCCAGGCAGGTGTCCTAAAATCCATCGGAGTGCTCCCTGCCCTAGGGTGCTCTGATCCCAGAGGTGCCCCCAAGCCAGACAGCAGCACCCTGACCCCAGGTGGGTGCCCCCCTCTTCCTCAGGGGTACCCCAGTCTTAGGAGGGGCCATATATCTGAATGCTCCATATTGGGGTGTTCCCACCTCAGGGTGCTCTACCTCAAGGTTGCCTCCAACTCAGGGGTACCTTCACCCCAGCGGTTTCCCCTCTTTGGAGTACCCCATACTTATGGGTAGCCTCCAGATCAAGGGTATCTCCACCTCAGGTGCAACTCAACTGAGGGGTGCCTCATATTTGGGTGCCCCACCTCAGAGTGTCCCACCTCAGGGGTACTTCCAGATCATGGTGCCCCCTCTCAAGGCATCCCATTTGTACCTTGGGGTGCTCCACCTCAGGTTATCCCACCTCATGGGTGCCTCCACCTCAGGGATGTCCCACCTTAGAGGCACCCCTGTCTTGGGATGCTCCATCTCAGGATGTCGCACATGAGGGGTACCCTGATCTCAGGGCATCCCACCTCAGTGGTGCCCCACACTTAGGTACCAGACCTCAGGTTGTCCCATCTGATGGGGAACCTCCTTTCAGGGGTGCCTTCACCTCAGGGATATCCTACCTCAGGCTGTCCCATATCAGGGCTGCCTCACATTTGGGTGCCTTTCCCTCAGGGTGTCCCATTTCAGGGGTGTCTTCATCCCAGGGGTCCCCCTATATACCAGGGTGCTCCATCTCAGTTTATCCCACCACAGGGGTACCACAACTGAGGGGTCCCCACCCCCAGGGCATCTCACCTCAGAGAATCCCACTTGAGGGGTATTCCTTTGTCAGGATGCTCCATCTCAGGCTGTCCCACCTGAGTGGTACCTCACCTCAGGGGTATCCCGCCTGAGAGACAGGACCCCTCAGCTGAGAGGTTCCCCGCACCTCAGGTTGTCCACCTCAGGGTGGCCCATACTTGGGTGCCACATCTCAGTGGTGTCCCACCTGAGGGGGCCCCCATCTCAGGGTACTCCATTACTCAGGCTGTCCCACCTGAGTAGTACCTCACTGAGGGTCCTCCCCACCTCAGGGCATCATCCCACCAGAGTGGTACCTCACTGAGGGTCCCCCCCACCTCAGGGCATCATCCCACCAGAGCGGCGCCTCACTGAGGGTCCCCCCCACCTCAGGGCATCCCACCAGAGCGGTACCTCACTGAGGGGTCTCCCCCACCTCAGGGCATCCCACAGAGTGGTACCTCACTGAGGGGTCTCCCCCACCTCAGGGCATCCCACCAGAGCAGTACCTGACTGAGGGGTCTCCCCCACCTCAGGGCATCCCACCAGAGTGGTACCTCACTGAGGGGTCTCCCCCACCTCAGGGCATCCCACCAGAGCAGTACCTCACTGAGGGTCCCCCCCACCTCAGGGCATCCCACCAGAGCGGTGCCTCACTGAGGGCACTGAGGGTCGCCCCCACCCCAGGGTGTCTCACCTCGCCTCAGGACAGCCCCACACCTGGGTGTCCCATGTCAGGGTGTCCCACCCGGGGGGTCCCTCGGCCCGCCGCCCCCGCACCTTTGTGCATGCCGGTGAAGCGATCCTTGAGCACGGTGAGCTCGTAGATGCGGCCGAACTCCTCGAAGAGCGGCTTGAGGTCGCTCTCCTCCAGGTTGCGCGGAATCTGCCCCACGAACAGCTTGATGGCGTCGTGGTCCTTCATGGCGATGGCGCCGGCCGGGCGGCTCAGCCCGTTCACCCGGCCGCTGTTCGCGGTGCTGAACGCCGCCCCCGCCGCCTCGCCCGCCGCCGCC
>VZRV01005956.1:177032-197881 GCA_013398115.1 Falcunculus frontatus
CCCTCCATCCCCCTTTTGCCCCCCATCATCTCCCCAACCCCAGTCAGGGCTGGCCAAGGGGCTGAGCAGCCTCCCACCTTCCCCCCTGCAGCCCTTTAGCAGTCTCCAGACTTAACCTCTCTCTGTTCCCCACCTCAGAGTAGGGTTTAAATACACAGAAGAGGCTCAAAAAGGGTCATTTTGGACACTTGGTTGAGTTTTTCACCTCCGTGGACCCCACGCTGCCCCTGTTGCCCCCCTGGGGCTGCCCCAGAAGGGGGAGGAGGGGAGCACCTCCCTCCTGCACCCCACGTCACCCCAAAAGATCTGTAATTAGACCAAGCAGCTTCAATACCTGGTGTTGTCGTTAATTAATTAATTAGTCCCAAAGCAGCAGCCAGGTGGGGGGAGGCCTGGCTTACCCGGCACGCTGCCTCGTGTGTGCAGGGGCGTGTGAGAGCGGGGAGGGGTGTGAGTGTGTGCAACCGTGTGCATGTGTGTTTGAGCATGTGCGCAAGCATGTGCCAGTCTACACAAACGTGCACATGTGTTCAAGCGTGTGCAAGCACATACAGATGCTGCAAGGCTGCACACGTGTGTGTAAGTACGTGCAAGGACATACACAGCACATGTGGCTTCAGGCCTGTGTGTGAGTCTGGGCAATGACATGTGGGGGCATTTGCACATGTGTGCAAGCGTGCATGTGTGTGCAAGGATCCATATGGATGTGTGTGCAGGCATGTGCACAAGTGTATGTGTGCAAGGACCTATATGCACGTGTGCAAGTTTGTGCATGAGTGCACGTGTGAGCAAGTGCACTTGTGCATGTGTACAAGTGCACACGTGCAAGGGCCCTTAGTGCACATGTGCAGGCGTGTACACAAATGTTCAACAACCCTTATGCACACGTGTGCACGCATGCACATGTGAGGACCCGTAACCACGTGTGTGCAATGTGCATGTGTTCACAAGCACACACGTTTACAAGCCCACACACACAATGCACACGTGTTTACAAGCACGTACATTTACAAGCACACACAAGATACACACACGTTTACAAGCACACGTGTTTACAAGCACACACATAATACACACAAGTATTTACAAGCACACGCGCATTGCACACACGTTTACAAGCACACACCCGACGCACACATGTGTTTACAAGCACACACACACACGATGCACACACGTGCCCGCTGCTGCAAGCTTGTCCCAATAAACTCCCCTGGCTGGTGCCAGTGCCCACGGGTGGGTTTGGGACATGCGGAGCACAATCCTGCCGGAATCCGGGGGCTTGGCGGCTGCTCCTCGCCGCCGCTTGGGTTTATTTTTAAACCCGTTGGCCCCGAGTGATTCACACGCTGCCTGTTCCCTGTTCCCTGCTCCCCAGCAAGTTTTACACGACCAAAATAGATGTTCTGGAAGGAACGGGCCACCCGGCAAAGCCGCAGCGGGGAAAGCGGGGTGCTCCTGGGATCCCGGCCCTTCCAAGGGTGGAGACGTCACTGAGCCACCTCCATGATGGTGGTTTTGGGAAGATGCTGGTGCAGACACCCTGGAAAATGGGATCATGGGTGATGTTTAACCTGGGTCACAATACCAGGCTTCAGTGGAAGATGCTGTGTTGGGGGGTCCTCCATGGGCATCCCAAGCCCTGGGGGGGTCCCACACCTGGCTATGAGGGAAAGGGAGCCCAGCAAGGCAGAAGGGCAGGTGGAATGAGGGCAGGGAGCTGGGATAGGGTGGTGAAGAGTCTCTCTTGCAGAGCATCGTCTGTGGGAACAGAGCATTGTTCTTGGGAGCAGAGCACCCTTCCCAGGGCCAGTGTCCCTCTTGCCCCAGCCCTGCTGGCAGCAGCTCCCTGCAGTGACAAAAGCACCTGGCCAAGGTACCCCTTTTCAGCACGCTGGGTAAAAAAAAAAGGAAAAAATTCTGACTTTTAAAAATAGGAGGCAGTAATAACTGTTAATTCACTATTTTTAATTTAAAGTTCAATCATAAAAGGTTTCTGCGCATAACAGTGCATCTCACTCACTTAAGACCAAGACACACATGCAACAGTCCCATCTAGTCAGATTTCTCCCTGAGAGATTCCCTGCCCTCAGCTGAATGCCGTTTCCAGCACAGCAACCCCAACCATCGAAGGACAACAATCACACCTGTCCCAGTTCTGTGGGAAAGCAGCACCACTGGTTTCTTCTGCAAGGAAAACACCATTGAAACCAACCCCTCTGGATGGGAGACCTGGAGCTGAGCTCCTCATCCTGAGAACAACAGAGCAGGAGGAGGACGGGTCAGTTGGCCAAATCCCAGGGAGAGGTGATGGCCTGAAGAGCTGAGCAGAGATTTCATAACATCCATGCACCACTCAGCAGATTTGCAAGGGCTCCTCAAAGAGGCTCCAGGGTGTTATCTGCTGAGGAGAAGCCAGGGGAGGAGGCAGCAGCCAGGGTTTAGGGCAGCAGAGGTGGTGGCTTGCAGGCCTGGCCATCAGAGACAAGAGGAGGGACAAGGATAGGACCCCAAAGCACAACGTGACTGCAGAAGCAAACCCTGGGACAGCAGCAGAGGCTAAGCACAGTTTATCCGGCTGAGCAGGCACCCGGCAAGCTCTGGAGCTGCCGGGATGCTGCTTCTCCACCAGCATCTCTGGAGCAAGGCCTACCCAGCTCCTGCTAACCCTTACACGGTCTCCCAAGCCCCAGCTGAGCACGAATAGGCACCTTTTTCCTCTTTGGGGTCATTTATTTATAGATCTAAAGAAATAAAAATAGAAAAGGAGGCAAAGAGTGCATACCGAGGCAAAAAAATGTTCATTGCAATGAAGCCAGAGCAGAAGGTGGGGTGGGAAGGGGTCCCTCTGCCCTTCTGAGGGGCGGACATTCTTCCTGCATGCACAGAGACTGAGGGCAGCGGGGCTCTCCCTTCAAACCCTGTCAAATTCTTGGTCACAGTATCCAACGTAGAGAGGCTGTGCTTGGACACCACGCCTGGGAAGAGAACAGAAGGATGGCATCAGGGAGAGGGCACAGGTAGAGCCACCACAAGGTTTGAGGGGTTCCAGCGGCACAGGGTGGCCACGGGTGCCTCATTTCAGGTGTGACAAGGAGGGAGTGGTTTTCATCCTGTGCTTATAAACTCAAGTGTTTTGCTCGTGTGTGGGAGCACAGGGTGAGGACAGGTTTCCTGGGGAAGCTGGTGCTGCAGGAGGAGTGGCAAGAGCTGACAAGTCCCCTCCTTCCTCAGCACAAAGCCCTCTCCTCACCAGAGCCACCAGCCCACGCCGGCAGCAGGAGCGCTCTTCCAGCACTGCACAAAGCAAGCTCTGCCCACGCACAGGCACCAGGAAAACCAGGGCTTTCCAGAGGAACGAGGGTCATTTTGCAGCAGGGCAAGCCCTTCTCCCTCACTGCCCTCCCAGGGTTGAGCCCAGAGCAGTTGTGCCAGGGGCAGTTGTCCCAGGATGGTTACCCGAGCAGGGTGCAGCGGAACTCCGCCAGCCGGGCGTACGCGTCTTCCACGTCCCTGACGGTCTCATTGCTCCAGAGTCTTTCAGCTACAGCCCCAGCTCTTGGCCTTGAGGACAAGGGACAGGCAGTCAGGACAGGGGGAGCTCAAAAGCTTCTCACATGAAGCCCTGAGCTCCCAAACACTTTCCTGCCCAGCGTCCTTCCACACATAAAGGCTTCAGAGTATTCCAAGATCCATTCCTGGACACATGCCCACCAGCAGCAGAACAGGGTGACAAGACAGACAGGTGTCAAACACGAGCTGGTTGCAGCAGCAGGTTGTTACAGCCTTGCAAACCCTCATTTCAGCCTCAGTGAAGCTGTTACCAGCACAGAGGGGATAGGGACAGGCATCATGTGCAGACCAAACCCACGAGTTCAGCACATGATGCTCAGTGGCAAAGAAAAGGGACACAAGCCCGGCCCCACGCAACCCAAGTGATCTCCCTGTGGCCTCTCTTACCAGAGCCTGGGGGTCAGGTTGGTGACATCCACATATTCACCCCACATGCAGGCCTCACCACCCATCACCAGGGCCTTCTGCTCAGGGCTGCCTGTGGAAGGGACAGCAACACAGTCAGTTCTGGCGTTACATCTGAGTGCCAAGCCAGCTGCCATGCAGGAAGGGAACACAAGGAACACACCTGCAAAGTCCAAGGGCTCCACCTTATAGGCTGCTATCCAGTCCTGCCCATAGGAGATGCGGTTGAGGTACCAGGGTGCAGAGAGCAGAGCCCGGTAGCCAGCCCTGGTGACATTGGCCACCTCGTTCAGGTACTGCATGGAGTTCTCCTTCCACACGTGGATGATGGTGTCGGGTCTCAGCTGAGGAGCACAGGCGAACACGGTGCAGGGGATGGTGCGGTGACAGAAGCATCACCTGCTCCCCCGAGAAGAGTGCCCTGACCCCTCCACACCCCCAAAAAGAAGCTCAGGCAGACTTGGGCTCGATTTTTGAGCCACTTCCCATCCGGTTTGCAGGAGCAACAGAAGGAGGGATAAGGCCATTCGCAGAGTGTCCTGGGCAGGGTTAAAACCTGCATCTTGCAGGTGAATATACAAGAACCTGGAGGGAGCAAAGCATTGGCAGCAGTGTGACAAAGCCACCATGAGGGCAGCTCACTGGCAGCACCATCTAGAGATTGAACCCAATCCCATTACAGAGTAACCCCCACCAGCCCCAGCATGGCCCCCCCAGAGCAGACCAGGGTGTCAGGCTGGGCTGCTGGCACTGTTCACCCCAGTACAGCCCCTCCAGAGCAGACCAGGGTGTCAGGCTGGGCTGCTGGCACTGTTCATCCCAGCACACGCAGCTCTCACCTTCACGTCGTTATCAAACACCTCCTGCCACACAATATAACCTTTGCCAAGGGAAGAGACGATGTGCAGAAGCCTGGAGTGGGAAAAGTACCGAGTTTTGGGTGATCCCACTGATCCCCTCTTTGGTGGTTACATACAGCCAAAGGAGCAGCACAGATATTCCCAACATCCTCAGCAGGATGTGGAGGTGCTTCTGAAGGAGAAGGGAGAGAGCACAGCCCCTTATGGGGCTTCTTTCTCCTCAGCCCCACGCTTTTTTGTGGTCAATCTCCCACTAAATCACTTTCTTTTGGGGTCAGGGAGACATGACCAATGGGGATGCTCCTGAAAAGGAGATCTGGTGTCCCCAAGACAGAAGACATTTGTGCCAGTCACACGGTGCAGCTGCAGGCCCTGGATGCCCTCTCCTTACCTCTGGATGTAGAAAGACTCTAATTTTTTGTAATCTTCACCAAAGCCCATCTCCTTCATGAAAGCACGGATTTCTGGATTGGATTTCCTGTGCACCAAAGAGAAGGAACAAAACCATTGCAACCTGAGCTCTGGAGTAAGGCCAAGGCATGGTCAAGTCCCTCCCACACCAGCCCAAGGCTTGCCCAGGCATTCCAGAGCTGTGGCTGGACCAGCACCAGCAGCTCCCTACATCCAGCATCACCATGAGCACAGAAATCCAAAAAATCCCAAGCATCACCACTACCCCTGGCCTGGGAGAGCAGGACACCAAAGATCGTGACCAAGAAACAATGAGCTGGGACTCCAATCCCAAACACCAGTCCCCATCCAGACCGATCTCAGACTCACCAGCACGTGAAATCCACCTCATCGCCACCGAGGTGGAGAAAGGAGTCTGGGAACACAGTGCTGACCTCTTGGAACAAACTGGTCACAAACTGGTAGGTGCTGTTAACGATGGGGTTGATGGGCCCATAGATTCCAGAAGGAGCCTTGCCCACATAGCAGCGAGTCAGGAGGCCTGGAGCACCTGATGATAACAAATGCAGGATGGTGAGGAAGGGGCAAAGTGTGACCATGTCATCCTCTACAATGCCCCTCAGCACAACACAGAGCCTCTCAGGGAACAGGGAAGGAGGGACAGCCACAGTTCCAGTTGTGACCACACACACGGTGAATTCTAACAGGGGCTTTGGCATTTGGAGGCAGGGAAAGGGAAGAAAAAGACAATGGAACGGGAGCTTCTGGAGCTTCTTGCATTTCCAGACATGGAAGAGGAGATGCAGTCCTTAGAGCAGAGAGCAGTGTGTCAGGACTGGGACACAGCTGAGCAGAGCAAGGAAGCTTGGCCAGCTGTACCTGGAGTTAAATACAAGATCCTTGCAATAGCCATGATGTTAGTTTTGGCAGAGCAGATGTTCCACAAAAAATCACCGAGCTTGGACCCAAGAAAAGAGGGAAATGTTTCCCTTTGGATTTTGCTCTAGAAGTTGGACCATTGGGTCCCATATCCCCCAAATAATGGTTTGCTCCTCCTCAAAGCTAGCCTGTGGGACACTGCTGCCCACACTCAGCCTTTAGGGTCCAGATTGCAGCTCCCATTTCTGCCCCTGGGACAACTCCAACTCTCCTCAGAGCAGCAGCAGCAGGCAGGGTCTGCTCCTCACCTGGCCCCCAGGAGAGGGTGTGGCCGGGGGTGTCGAACTCAGCGATGACTCTGATGCCGCGCAGGCGGGCGTACTCGATCACAGTGCGCACGTCGCTGGCCGTGTACACGTGGGTCATGGCATTGAAGGCTCCCTGGGAACACGGGAAAGCTCAGTGCCTTGCTCAGGAGCAGAGGCAGGGATCTGCTCACCTGAGCTGGGCACTACATGGCGATCAAGGAGCATTACCCGCTTGCTGAGCTCTGGGAACGTGGAGCTCTCATAGGGGAAAGATGGGTCATCCACAATGTGCCAGTGAAACACGTTGAACTTGTTGTAAGCCATGACGTCCTGGGAAGGAACAGGGACAAAGATGAACGTGCCCCATCCCTTCTGAAAGGTCATCCAGCTTGCCACAGATAGGGGACAAGGTCCTCCTGCTCCAGAAGGACAAGGCAGAGTCTCTAAATGCTTCCCAGGATCCAAGAGGGATTCAGACACCTCCCTCTAAACACAAAAAGCTGTACAGGGCCAGGAATACTTCTGCTCAGTAAAATCCCTGTTCTCCCTGTAACTGAGACACAGGTGGAGACCTGCAAGTTTAATTCTGCTTGGGATGAGCACAGAACCACCACCCACCTTTGCCAGTGTTTTCCCTTGCCTTAGAAACAACTCAGCCTTGGAGAGTAACCTGGACTGCAGGAATCCAAGATACCTCAGAGTTTTCTTTTTAACAAAGGCAGCTGAGAAATCACCCAAACAAGGGAGCTCAGTTGTCACAGGGGAAGGGACACTCAATGAAACCTCATCTCCCAGCACAGGTGCCCTACCACAGTTTCCAGGATGGCTCTCAGAGGCAGGTAGTGACGAGAGGTGTCCAGCAACAGTCCCCGGTGAGGGAATCGGGGAAAGTCCACAATTTCTGTCTCATTGATGTAGTACTGCACATAGAAGACACAACGAAGACATGAGCAGGATGCTGGGAAAATGGCCATTAGCAAGAGACATTGAGATCACCAATGGGACAATCACCATTGTCCCCAGGGCTGGCAGGACAGGGATGCCCTCACTGCCCAGAGTGCAAACCGGCCAGAAAGAGATGCAGCACTTCTTTGCCCACTCATAAGGCAGGGATCTCGCTGGATCCATGAATCTCAACTTGGCCCTCGGCAAGGCTGTGCCCGCTCATCCCAAGCATTCCAGCAACCCTCAGCCTGTCCCCATGGAGGCAGGGACACTATGGAGAGCTGCCTGCCCCCAGGAGATGAGGCCAGCACTCACCGTGCCACTCTCATCTCGCCCAATGAGCTGGCTGAATGTTTCCAGGCCTGCAGAAAAACACACAGCCCCTTTCTCAGCACCAACACCCCCAAAGGAGCAGAGCTCAATTAACAAAGAAGTCTATGGAAAGAGAGAGGCACCGTGAGACATCCCCACAGGCCCGAGGCAGGGAGAGCGGGAATGCCCTGAGGGAAGCGCAGCTCACCTCGGAGAGCTCCCCAGACGGTCTCTGCAGAGAGCAGCATGGAGCCTCTGGATATAGACAGCTTATCTGAAACACAGCATCGAGAGGCTGTCCCACACGGCCTCAACAGCACTGAGCAGGGCTCAGGTACTGAACTGCAACCTAGGACCCTGGAGAACTGAATTTTGGGCCCCTCTTGCTGTTTTAAACCTCTTCCCACTGCTTCATCAGCACCCTCAGGTGCATCCCTCTTGCGCTGCCCCAGTGTCTCAGTAACGGCGGATTGGCGCCCTCCCCAAAACCAAGGGTAACCGCACAGTGCTACTCCCCAGCAACAGGCACAGAAACAGCCACGTTCCCTCCCGCTCCCAACCCCGACACTTACAGTCCTCCTTGGAGTCCAGACTGGGAAACCCATCACAGCCTGGAGTGGAAACATAGATGAGAAGCTCAGAGCAGGGTGTTTCCCAGGACGGCTCATTCTCTGCAAAGGACACAGACCATGCACATCAACCCCAACCCAGCTCTTTTCCCTGCTTCCAAGCCCACCACCATCCTCCCAGCCCAGCTAGGGATGGAGGCAGAAACAGGCATCCCTTCCTGCACCCCAAAACAGACACCAGGGTGTTCAGCAGGGGCTAATTTCAACACAGCCAACCAGGAGAACATGAGCTGATCCCAACCTGTGAGGAAGCCCCCAGGGAAGCTTAAAGGAGCACACAAGAGAGGAGACATCAGAATATGGACTAGCATCCCCCAAGGCTTCCTGGACACCAGCCCTGGCTCTTAAGCTACAGCCATGACTAGTCAAAGCTTCTCCATGACGGTGAAGAGCTTCTTGTTTCTAAGCTCTCCCAGCACTGGAAAAAAGTACAAGCCTAAGAGCTCTGCCCTACCCACACTTCTTGGAAAGGGCAAAGAAAACCTGTAAAAAGGGGTGGAGAATGAATCTACTAAACTGGGCTTAGTTAGAGGTGATCAAAAGGTCTCACCCGGCTCAGAAAAGCTCCCGATCAACTTCACGTTCTGCAGAGCAGGTCCCAGGTGTAGCAGCCAGAGAAATGAACCCAGCCACATTTAGACCTCAGGTAGGAGCTCTGGGCACACTTCCCTAACTGAAGAGCACTTCCAAGGATGCACAGGCCTGAATCTCCACCTGAGTCACTCCCCCATTCCAAAGGGATATTCAACCTCCGCTGGGACGCAAGGGACTACTCACAGCAGTCAGCTGCCAGGAGGAGTATAGGGTAGCAGGGTGGGACCCTGCTCATCCCAGCCAAGGTCCATGCCTACACCCCCACAGCATTCCCAAGAACAGCCAATGCTCAGTGGTCAGTGGTCACTGCAAATAAAGAGCTTGGCTTTGAATGAGCCAAGAGCACCAAGAAGTTTCCAGAGAGACTGTGGCACTGCCAGCATTTCAGAGAAATGTGGAGAGCCCCTGCTCCATAGCTCACAGGAGCCAGAATCCCCCAATTTCTCCATGAAGGGATGACGAAACCTCTGCGGAGAGAAGGAAAACAGCTTGAAGACAGCCCTGTTTTGAGCTTTCCTCTCGGTTGCAGACAAGCTGGTAGCCAAGGCAACCTCGCAGATGTGCAAGCAGCACAGCAAGACCTGCTCCCTCTGCTCAGGAAGGCAGCAGTTCACTGGGAACAGCCGCTCTCGGGCCTGGGGACACTCATCCTGCTGAGGAGTCTCGACAGAATTGGTCCCACCACCACACACCACATTTGAACCTGCCCAGGCAGATGCTTCCCAACCCAAACACAGCCTCCTAGGCCAAGGTCCCGACAGGCACCACTGCCACCACACCCACAAGGCAGCGCAGCCAGAAAATGGTTTCTGCCATTTATTTCCTCTATTAATAGAAATTATTTCCTTTCATCCAGGGTTTCCACTGCCTGTTCATATTAACCACTCAGGCGGAAAAAAAAGACCAAAACAAAATGAAGGCACAGAGGGGAAAAAAGGCCTTAAAATAATTTGTGTAGTTTTAGCATCATAAAGCAGGGCATATGGAAAATGATGAGTGTGAGCTGGATCTTGTGATCACAACGTTGCTCCAAGTGATTTGATGGTCACATTTCCCCTCTGAGTGGAACAGGAGAGCGTGAATAATTAGATCAGCTGTTTTTAGTTCCTAGCAGCAAAAGAGAACCAAGAGGAGTCTTCTTGGCTCCCAAATCAAAATTTATTTCTACTGCTACTCACAAGAGTTGAAGAAATAAAATAAGCCAAAGGGTTCTCTGTTTCAAACCCGCTTTTTTCAAAGCATGATGTACTCAAGACAAAGCCAAGCGGCTTCCAACGCCGCCACCCTTCTCCGCTTTGATCAGCAGCGACAGAGCTCACACTGACATTTAAAACACTCAGGAGCAGAGTTACTAGCTCTTTTTGATGAATGAAGTGCTTCATATGTCCTGGATATAGCACTTCAGGCTGCAGCAGACCCACGCAGCCACTGAGCATCTCTGCACGTCAGCTCCACAGCCAAGAGATTTCCCACAGCTCATCCCAGACAAGCAATGAGTGGTACCATGAAGAAGTCTGCATTCAAGAAACCTTTAGAACCTGTCCCAAAGCAAATCCAGACTCTCTGTGCTTTTGCCTTTCCTCATCTTACCCTAGAATTTCAGGATGAATCCAGGAGCTAATCCCTCCCTGGCAGAAAAGCCATGCTGCCTCGGGACTTTCAGCACTCCACTTTAGCAGAGGTGCCCCGTGACACATGTACTTGGAAGAACACACAGGAAGCAGCAAGTCTTTCCTCAAGGTGAGACCTCACACAGGACACCGAGAGCTGCTTGGAATGGGAACAGCCAAGACTTAGCAGTAACCCTGGAGCAGGAACGGTTGCGAGACCGGCAGCAGCTCTCCCTGCAGCCACAAGAGAAGGAAGCAAAATGAAGCAATAGGGAGCTGTAACACTATCCGGAGGAAGTAAAAAATGAAGTGGAGGAAACCCTCGATAGCAAGAGCCTAAAACCTGGCAGGAAGACGACTAGTGCTGTGCCAAACTCGGTTAGATTTATTCTATACAAGCCATAGGCATCGCCCTCCAATCCCAACGCATCGCTGCCCTTGCCACCAGACTCCATTCAAGCCACACCTCCCATCCCACCTGCCCCGGCCGAACTGAGGGGAGGCAGACGGCCACCAAACCCCGTGGTCTGGCCCCAAAATTAGCGAGCGTGTGAGGGGGTGTTAAGCTGAAAGCCACGGAGGGAAGGGTCAGCGCCCGCCGCGGCCCTCACCGGTGGGACGGCCGAAGAGCAGCGGCCGGTAGCGCTGGAAGGCAGCGTCCAGCACGGCGCAGCCCGGCCCCACGGCCGAGCCGCCCGCCGCGGCGAAGCGGAACCGGCGGGCCGGCACCGGGCAGCGGCCGCCGCCNCAGCGCCGCCGCCATGTCGCGCCCGAGCCTGAGGGAGGCGGCACCACCCGACAGCGGGGGGCCGGGCGGCCGCGAAATGGCAGCTCGGGCCCGCCCTCACGGCCTCCTCCGCGCTTCCCCCTCGCCCCACAGCCTCCCTCAGTAGTCCGCAGTCGCCTCGTTCTCTTCAAATAAAGCTCCCAAACCCCTCCGGCTCCCCACCCAGGGTCATTTCTGCCCCAGCCCTCAGGTTTTACAGCCCCACCCCGGCCATGCTTCCTGCCGTCAGGGAACCTCATTATCCTGCCTCGGGGTTTGAGGAGATTAATGGTTTAAAACACGTATTTCACCCGTGCTGCTTTCGTGGAATCATGTAGTGTTTTGGGTTGGAAGGGGTCTTAAAAACCATTTAATTCCAACCCCTGCCATTAACAGGGACACCTTCCACTAGCCCAGGGTGCTCCAAGCCCCACGTCCAACCTGGCCTTGGACACTTCCAGGAATGGGGCAGCCACCGCTTCTCTGCACAACCTATGCCAGGGCCTCACCACCCTCATTGTAAATAAATTCTTCCTTATATCTAACCTAACTAGACCCTCTCTCAGTTTGAAACCAGCACCCCTTGCCCATACTTTGGATCCACCTTGGGTTTGGGCATCTTCTGTTGGTGCTGTGTATTTTTATGAGCAATACTGGATATAAATCACTCCTTGCACAGGTTTCTGAGGATATTTTATACGTGGCCAGTGAAATATTGATTGAGTTGTACAAAGAAAAGGGGCTTTATCCCATGGTGGATCCTCACAGCGAAGTGTTGCAGGGATGCTTTCCATGCAGTACTTGGCTTTTCCAAGGAAAGCCTTAACCTCAGATGACCTCTATTTAATTTTGCTTCCTCCCTCCAGCTCTGATTTCCTTAGCAATCCCTAACTCAAATAAGGGCCTTAAGCCCAGGTCTTAGCCATCTAATTGCCAGCACAAACCTACAAGGGAACCCACTCTATCAAATTATTAAAAACCTGTTGTCCTAGAAAACTCCAAGGTATCAGGAGTGCTGGGAGACAAGCCAGAGGCATGGGAGCAAGCAGGAAATTAAACAAATGGCACAGGAGAAAGTGTGACAAGGGAAATGGCTCCATCACAGAAGAGGACAAACCACCCTGTATGAGCAGGACATAACCATGGAAAGGTCTGGTGGGGAATGTAAGGGATTGTCCCTCAGGGGAGCAGTGTAGAGAGAACAGGATCAACAGGAAAAAAAGCATTTTGTAGAAAAAAAACCTCAAGAAACTTGTTGTCAAAGGTTAGAATAACACCAGCACAAAGCTAGGGACCAATGGTGAAAGGAAGAGAGCTGGGAGGGCATGGAAGAGTTTCAGTGGTGTTGCGGTGGCCCAGCCAACCTTTGGGCTGTCTGTCAATCAGGGCATTCAGTGGGCAGATTTTCCCTCATTAGACATTGGGTCCATGGGTGGACCAGAGGGTGGTGCCATGGGTGGCACTGAGATTTAGGCCAAGCCCACTGGGTGTCTTCCTGGTTGATGGACTTGCCCCTATTCCAGAAACTTCTGTTCTATTTGGTTGTTCATTGGTTCTTCCCCTCATGTTTATGCATTCCCCTTATTGACTATGTAATTATGTTCTGGAAAGTTCAGTTTAGTTGTATTCTCTATTGGTTGGATCGGTTTTATCCCTCCCTACAAGCCCTTTAATTGGTCACCTGTCACCCCACATCATTTCCCCATTGGTTTGTTCCCTGATCCCGCCCCTCTCCACCCCCTGGTTAAAACCCACTGTCATCCCTTTCCCTGTGCTCTTTGTAGCACTTCCTTCCGACTTCCTGTTCTTCCGGCCCCTGCTGGGGAATAAAGCCTGGAACTGCTGTTACAAAGAGTCCCTCTCTCGCCTTCGCTCCCGCCGATCGCTGCTGTTACCAGCGACTGCTGCCAGCTCCTCGCAGGAGTCCCAGGGCAGGCTGCTCTCTGCAGAGAGCCTCCACCTGGCTGCGAAAGAGCTGATTGTCCTGCCAGTCGGGTCACTCGCTCTAAGTCGCCTGCTTGGCCTCCGGGCGGCCAGCGGTCAGCGACACAGTGGGGCTGGGGAGAGATGGAGGGAGGTGCTCTCCAACGGTGAAGGAGGCTGTGAGGTTCCAGTGAAGCTTTTGGGGGTGACGTGGAGGTGAAAAAGTTGTGGGGAGACTGGGCACCAGGAGGAGATCACAGTTAGGTTTGGGTCTAAATGGGATTGTGGCAGTTTAATGAGGTTAGTGAAAATTAATAGGGGGCTCAAGGGGGCGAAGGCAGGGAGGAGACTAAGGGTCACCTAGAGATAGAGAAGCTGGGCTCCATCAGGAATGGGGTCAAAGAGAGGCAGATGGTGTTGCCATGAGCTCAACACCTACACAGCACTGCATCCTTCTTTTCCAGCCCTGTAGAACGGCAAAGTCCACCTAATGGGAAGATGAGCCAGGAGCCAAGGACAGGCGCAGCCTTACCAGGTGGGTGAACCTCCACAGCCAGGCTAACAGAGCACAGGGGTGTACCAACAGCCTAGGTATCACCCAGAGAATTAAAGACATCAAGTGAAGTCCAACATCCATCTAGGAATACCTAGGAGCAGGTACACTCACAGGAGAGATCAGGAAGAATTGGTTGCCTGGACCTCAGATTGAATGGAGCTTATGGAGTTCATGGGTGGAGATCTCAGGAGAGGCTGCTTGGGGCAATTAAAGTCTCTTGGTTCCTTCAGGCTCCTGAAAATCCTCCCTTGTTTTCCCTGCAGAGGTAGCAGGACCCAAATTCAACACAATGGCACGTGCCAGGCTGCTTCCTCACTATTCTTCCAGGCTTTTGTGGCCGTTCTCTATCTCTGTCCTCATCACACAGCAGGAAGCGAGAACACCTGTATTCCAGCCTGTGTCAGACCTCTGGGAAAGTGGCCCCTGTCATTCCTTGTGTTCAAGTTTCCTGCTGCCAGTCTACATAAAGCCTCCGTGGTCTTGAGCTGGATTTGTTGCTTTTCCCTGTGCAAACTTCTGGAGCACCAGCTGCTCCAGAAGCAGCTGTTGCCACCATTTTCTGACTATATTTGATTGATTCCAGTATCTCTGGACTTGTCCTCAAGTAGTTTCACTGTATTAAAATTTCAGTGGAAGGAAAAACACCCCAAACAAGCCATTGCCTGTCTTGCATCAGGCAATGTCAGGACGGCACTTCCCAGCACATGAGACAGAACTGTGGGAGTGCCCTGGCTTGAGGCGAATTCTCATTTCAGCCTGGGGAGGGTGGCATGTTTGCCAGTTTATGTAAAGCATTGTGATCAGAGCTTTCAGTCCAAATATTCCAGCCTTTCTACAGATTCAGTTGCTGATGCTATTTTAGGGGACCTGATGTCTCTGGGGGATGACTCATTGAAGTTCATCTGTAGCTGGCCGGCATTAATCCAGACTAACAGTCTGATTTGTGAATGTTTCTTTACATTAAAAAAACTGCTTAAGTGTGTGTTTAACTGTGGAGCTTGGCTGAAAAAACCTGGATTACACTCTGTCCTGCGGCAGACATGGAGCACCAGCAGCCAGAAGCTACTGATGCTCTTCAGTAGCCTGTCAATAGACCAGCTCGTGGGCTCGGAGCGTATCTCCAGGGTGATAAAAGCACCTGGGAGGCCTTCTCCAAGTTAGTTCAGCAAGGAACATGCAGGGAGTGAACCCGAGGCAGGGCTGTATCAGCTCAGGCGAGACCTGTGGTGGGGGTACCTACAAACCCGTCTTGCCATCTCTCTGATGCAAAAGCTGGGACTTGCTGGGGGACTGTAGAAAACTGCTGCCCCGGGACACTCCTGGATAACCTGCTTGCTACCAACAATGAATTTGGTAGCAATCCAAATTAATTGTTCCAATATAAATTGTTATAAAACCTGGCTGGTGTCCCACTTGAGTCTTTCTGGTTTGTTTGCCTTCAGGGCATGAAGGTGGCCTTTGGGCTGTCCAGTTGTACCACAGCATTTTTAAAAATATAAATCCATTTATTATGCTGCCAAACTCTCTATAATGTTGGCTGCTTCTGCATTTAACCAGGAGGGTGCTTTGCACACAGATTCTTCCGCTGGTGAGAAGCGTCTGAGCCAGTGAAGAGGGAATGGAGGAAGCCATTCATGAACACCTTCACAGGGCATGAGTTTTCTGTTTGCTTTGCTCTTCGAGCCAGTGCTGTCTAGGAAAATTGCTCCTGAATGAAGCAACTCCCACCTCAAGGGACCTGCTGGTGGTGTGACTGGAAGAGGGCTTTGGAAAACACAGATCATCTCCTGGAAATACCTGTAGACCTCTAACTTGAATTTTGGCATCTCAGAGCCTTTCTGGGCAAAACTACTGTCTCCATTTGCTTGTTTACCTTCCCTTTAATCCTTGGTAAAATAATGATGGGATTTGGACTGCAGCCACAAGGGTTGCAGGGTTGAAGTGTCCTTACTTGTGGTGGTGGTCTGGAGGGAGTGTGGTCAGCATGTGCCAGGTCTTTTCAGGTATGGACCCTCCTGTTGCACATCTTGGTATTTCAGGGATGATGCTGCTCGTCATCAAGCAGAGGGGTGCTCACATTTAAACACCCAGCAGGAGCCCCCAGAGACATTTGGTGGAGCTTTAGCATGTGCACAATGAAGATCCTAAACATGAGATGCTCCTAAATCCATATCCAGGGTATTTTCACCAGCTCTAACAACTCAGCCCATGAAGAACCTCGCTATTTTGTGGGGCCAAAGCAGGCTGGTGTATGGCAGGATGTTTTTGGAGCCACAAGGATGCATCCAAATGCTTTTCAAAGCACAGGATAATTCATTTCCATATCCTTACCTTCCCACCTAGACCACCACTTATCAATGCTGCCATTGAATGGTTTAGCAGGTGCACGTGGTGAATGAATTTCTCAGCAAAGATGGGGTTTAACAGAAGGGACCTCTCCAGCTGGGAGAGCATGTGTGAGGGGAGTGAGGCCTGGGAGACTTGGAGTGAGCAGGCAGCAGCGAGGAGAAGTATTTCAACAGTTATGAGCTTGAGAGTGGAGTTTAAAGCAAAAAGCTTGAAGTGAGATGTGTTAATCAGTGTGGAGGATTTGGGGTCCTGACTCGAGCTCAGCCTGGTGGTGTTTCCACTGTTGATGTTATCATAGAACTTTTTTTCTTCTGGGTTATCTCCAGCTCACACAGCTTTGGGGTGGTGATCCGAGGGGCTGCTCAGCCCATGCTTATGGTTGATGTTAAGGAGTGTGCAGATGCCCAAAATCAAACCCTAGGCATTGAGAAATCTTCTGGTTTTCCTTTCTCCCAGCGTGGGAGCTCTGTGTGTCTCTGGTGATGGAGAAGAAAGGCTTTTTCCAGAGATCCTGCCTGCCTCAAGGAATGCGGGATTAGGAAGGAGGCTGGGTGGGATGGGAGGTTCACCCCAAATCTGCAGGCGGATTGTGGTGTGGGACACCAGCACTTTCACAGCATTTTGGTATCACGAATCAGGGCTTGTCACGAGGAGATGCTGCAAGTTCTTGCGGAGGCTGAGTACATGTGGCTGCTGTCCCTGGCTGCTCCCAGTCACGGCTGTGGGGCTGAGCTGGAATCAATCAGAGCCTATGGATGTGCCGTGACAAACTCCCTGTGCCCAGAGGCGATGCTCCCATAAATCCTGTAATCATGTGCTTAACTTTGGGGAGCAAGGTGATTGCAAGGCAATATTTTATTCTTGTCAGCTTCAATGTTAACAGTTACCAGAATCACTTGGGTAATTAAGCTCTTGAAAGAATAAAGTGAAAAAGCACCAGGTGTCTATGGAGATCTAAATCATTTTTCAGAGTGGGCAGAAGAGCAGTGTTTGGCTTTCCTCAGTAGCTAGAGTCCTAAAATCCCCAGAGGCAGCGCAGATCCCCTTGGAATGAGCTGAAGGCAGCAGCTTGTCTTTCCTCAGGTACATTTGCCAACCACCTACAAGAAGCTGGTGGGTGACCAGGGCTTCGTACGTGACTATGGGTTGGAAAATTCAAAATAAAGAAAGACCTTTTGCAAAAGACGTGGCTAAAATTCCATTCCAAAGAGTAGTTTTGAGATGTGTTAGTGTAACTTGTTGCTGGAGTAACTGGCTGCAAAGTGCTGATCCCTGTCTTGCAATTGGGAAAGATAAGGCTGGGACTGTAGAAGGCAAACTGGTTTCCTGTATCTGTGGGATGCCATTGGGAAGATCCCATCACTGTTTATAAATATTTATTACTGGGATCATAGAACCATGATAGAATCATAGCACAGTTTGGGTAGGAAGGTAGGTCCCTACCTCTAAAGATCATCTTGTTCTACCCCCTGCCACGGGCAGGGACACCTTCCACTGTCCCAGGTTGCTCCAAGCCCCATCCAACCTGGCCTTGGGCACTTCCAGAGATCCAGAGATCCAGCTGTTTCCATAGCTTCTCTGGGAAACCTGCGCCAGGGCCTCACCACTCTCACAGGGAACAATTTCTTCCCAATATCTCATCTAACCCTGTCCTCTCAGTTTGAAGCCATTCCCCCTTGTCCTAGTACTCCAGGCCCTTGTCCCAAGTTCCTCTGCAACTCTCCTGGAGCCTCTTTAGGCCCTGGAAGGGGCTCTGAGGTCTCCCTGGAGCCTTCTCTTCTCCAAGTGAACATCCCCAGCTCTCCCAGCCTGGCTCCAGAGAACCTCCACTCTCTGGGCTCCATGCAAGGCTCTGGGTTGAGCTCTGCAGCCTTGGCCAGGGCCAGGACAGGGCTGTGGGGAGGTTCTCAGAGCACCCGGAGGTGGCTGGACCCTGCTCCCAGGAACAGCTGCTTCTCAAACATGCTCCTGGGTCTGTCCCTGAGAGGAAGGTCACCTCTGCCAAGGGTTTTTGTGTCCAGAGCTGCCAAAATCCGAAAAAGCAGAACCCCACTGTTTGGTCAGTTCCTTTCTTGGGGTCCTGTGGGCAGATGAGCAGCCCCGAAATGGCTTGTGCCTTGTCATTGTTGGCCAGGAGCTGGGCATGTCACCAGCTGGGCGGGACTAGCTCAGAGTCCCAGGGGGTGACACACGGTCCCCCTTCAGGATAAAGCATGGGGTGAGGACCTGGAGCAACCACCTGAGCCCCCATGGCTTGACATGCGAGGTGGGACCAGCCTGGCAGACGTCCAGATGGTGCATCTGGAGCTGAACCAAGTCAGGGCTACTTAGATTTATGTAGGGCAGGATGATTAAAGCTCCGGCCTTTGCAATTCCACATAAGTAGGGTAATTAGAGAACTGGCTTTATTGACTAGGTAGCGTCGCATGAGGCAATGTTCATGCCCAGTCCACACCCCCTGTGTGCTCCTGACCTGGGCAGAGCAGAGCTCAGGGAGCCACCTGTCTTTCTGAAGATGCAGGTGGGTACCCTGTGAGGGTTCTAGAGACATCTACCAGGCCATCGGACACTTAATCTCCCTGGATCCCTGAGGGCACCTGCATGTGTAAACCCCTGTCGCTGCGGCCATCATTATGCTTTCTGTGTTCCAGCAGGAAATAAAACACCCTTTTGGATGTGGCTTCTAATTTTCTTCCTGTTTCACAAGGGATTTGTATGAGACAGAAGCAGGAAGCAGGATCCTGCTGCACCAGATGACTCCTGTCCCAAAGAGCTGATGAAACTTGTCACACCTACACCACATACTGCCCTGCTGAGTCTCATCTTCATCCGGGCAGAGTGGATGAATAACGTCACCACATCTGCATGGCCCCACTTCACCCTGGGAAGAAATGGTTCCCCAGGGCATGAGGAGGTGGAAGGTGAGCACCGGTGGGAGAAGGTGGCCCTGGAGCCCTCCCAGGGCTGTGCCGGGCTCTCACGTCCACGGTGAACAGCGGCGGAGGGGGGAGAGCAGCTGGTTCTCCTCTGGGCCAGACTGCAGCCTTGTTTCCAAGCCAACTGGAGTTCCGTGAGCTCCCCGAACAGCTGCAGACAATGAGCCCAGCGAGCCTCTCCCGTATGAGGCTGAGTGCAGCTGATGCTGGAGGCAGGGAAAGCTGAGGCAAAGGGTCCTCAGCCCCCGCAGCACCTGAGTGTCCATCCTGCCCTTTGCTGGCAGCTCAGTGTGCAGGCGAGAGGCTCTGGCAGGGATGAGACCACCTGGGAACAGCATTCCTGACCTGCCCAGGGCACTTGTCAACACCAGGAGGTAAAAAAGTCTATCCCTGGTCTGGGGATGGAACCACTCGTGTGTTCTTCCCCCTGCAAAATGCCAAATTAACAGAGAATAAAGGGAATCAAGCCTGGCACCACTGAAAACCCAGGTGGTACCATCTTCACGGATCAGAAGGCAATGCTGGAGCTTGGAGATGCCACCTGGCACAGTCAGGGTCCCCCCAGAGATGGTGGGCTCACGTTTATCCCATGGAATGGTTGGGAATTTCTGCCTGGAGGGTCTCAGTGCAATTTTATTCTGATTTTGAGGCAGAGCAACCTATTTCCTATACCTTTCCCTCACATTCCCCTCACATTTGCATCACATTGCCCTCACAAGTTGCTTGCCACAGACCCCATACCACTCAATTTAATGGTGGCACTGGAAGTCTTCTCCACATTTGGCCCCACAGAACACTTCACGAGGGCTCCATACCCCAGTTCCACCTCATGTCCCGTCACTAGGTGGGCAGGAGGAGAAAGTGGTAACCTCCCCAAACCTTCCGCTCCCCCCCACACCCAACTTCCTCAGGAACTGTAGGGATAGGACAGAGTAATGGGTACAAACTGAAAAAGGGAGAATTTAGGTTACATATTGGGAAGAAATTCCTCCCTGCGGGGGTGGTGAGGCCCTGGCACAGGGTGCCCAGAGAAGCTGGGGCTGCCCCTGGATCCCTGGAAGTGTCCAAGGCCGGGTTGGATGGGGCTTGGAGCAACCTGGTCTAATGGAAGGTGTCCCTGCCATGGCAGGGGGTGGGATGAGATGAGCTTTAAGGTCCATTCCAACCACTTAATATTGTTTAGCATCAGGAGCAGCAGAGGGAGCTGGGAAAGGGGCTCAGCCTGGAGCAAAGGAAGCTCAGGGGGGACCTTGTGGCTCTGCACAACTCCCTGACAGGAGGGGGCAGCTGGGGAGGGTTGGACAGGACAAGAGGAAATGTCCTCAAGCTGTGCCAGGGGAGGCTCAGGTTGGACATCAGGAGGAAATTTCTTATGGAAAGGGTTGTCAGGCACTGCAAGGGGCTGCCCGGGGAGATGGTGGAGTCCCCATCCGTGGAGGTGTCCAAGGAATTCCTGGACGTGGCACTCAGTGCTCTGGGGTGGTTGACAGGATGGTGTTGGGTCTCAGGTTGGACTCGATGGTTTGGGAGGTCTTTTCNTTGGGTCTCAGGTTGGGCTCGGTGGGTTGGGAGGTCTTTTCCCCCCCAGGGGGACGGTGATTCCGCGGTGTTCCCCCGCCGCACCCAGCCTGGCGCCGCGCCACACTCAACATGGCGGCGTCGGCGTGAGGCTGGGCGGGGGCGTGTCGCGCACCCAAGATGGCGGTGGCGGCGGGCGTGGTGAGATGGCGGCGGGCGCGCAGGCGCGGGCGGGCGGCGGTGACGCGCGGGGCGCGCGGTGACGGAGCGCGGCGGCC